>CM027122.1:7304122-7672094 GCA_015476505.1 Urochloa ruziziensis
CGCGCGTTGCACGCTCTTGCCGCATATGCGCGTGACAACTCTTAGGGAATCATATCGAAATGGGGTGATGCGTTGTGTGACACACTTTCTTTTCTTTTTTCGGGTGTGGCACACTTTCATACGGCCTAATAATAAAGGACAAAAGCTATCAATTCACCAACTGACATATTCGCGGATCATCATATAGTAACATATGGCGACGCGGACTGCATGGCAGAACCAGGTTAAAAAAACCGTTCCAAACATGTCTGGTTACCGGTCAAACCGGTCCGGTCCGGTAGCTAAATAGGGCCGGTTATCGCGTCAAAATTGACCCTACCAAACCGCTCCTACTGGTTAACCGGCCGGTTTCACCGGTTTCCCGGACCGGTTTCTATTCCAAAAAAACCGCTTCTACCGCGGTTTTTTAACCCTGGGCAGAACCGTTCATCGGAAATGACATACGTATACTGGGTCTGTTTAGCAGAGCTTCAGGTCTAGTAATTATATTCCTGGGGTTGTGTCACTACGGGAAACCTGAATATGCCGAGTGTCAAATCGTTTGCCGAGTGTCTTCGTAGAAGAGTTTGTGTGAAAATTTTATCGCCATCTTACCCTGAAAATAGAGGTTGAGAGACTAATTTGGACTTTGCAAAAGTTGGAGGACCAAGTTGACCCATTGATAAAAGTTGAAGGACCATGTAGACTATTTTGCCTTTTTTTTTTATCTGCACACTCCAATAATCTAGCTTAGAGTTCGGAGTCAGAGGCTCAGACTTAATTTGCCAAACGGGGATGCAGCTAGCTTTGGATCTCCGCTCTTTAGTACAGAAGAAACATGCAGACCGGACAGGTCAGGATATATATTCAGTCATTACGTACGAAATACTCATGGTGTAATTCTGCACTGAATTAAGCGCAAGGCAAGACGAGATGGCCGGGCTAAGCATTTGACGCATATGCGCGCTTGGACACGTCAGCAGCAAGTCACTGGCCGTACCGTATCAGCCTCCCCTGGATAACAGCCCTCCCATCCAGCGCACACGTCGGCGCCACCCCGCGTAGTCGAGTTCCTATCAGGTAGCCCCCCCCCCCCCCCCCCCCCCCCCCCCCCCCCACACACACACACACACACACACAACCACCTAGATTTGTCAAAATTCACTTAAACAAACGAGGCTAAATTGTCACAATTCAAGAGCAAATAAC
This sequence comes from Urochloa ruziziensis, assembly GCA_015476505.1. Lineage (NCBI taxonomy): Eukaryota > Viridiplantae > Streptophyta > Magnoliopsida > Poales > Poaceae > Urochloa > Urochloa ruziziensis. The sequence goes on from CM027122.1 coordinate 7,305,311, forward strand.
ACATGCTTCTTGCCAAGCATGCTTCATCATTGTCCTTTCAACCTCCACTAAGTAGTGTGTGTGCTCGATGAGTCCCTGTCCCCATCTAGATCTCAATTGCCAAGTTTGTCAAAATTTATTTAAACAACGAGGATAACTTGTCAAAACAAGTACAAGTACGAAGCATGTGCTTCTTAGTTTCTTACCCTGGCATATGATTTATGTCCTTTATTCGCATTTCCATTATTTAAGTATTAACTAGCAGCCTAATGAGGTTATTACTCCCCGTATTAGGGATTTTTAAGTACCCATAAGTTTGTCAAAATTCACTTAAAAGGAGATGATTTGTCAAACTAATCAAGTGGAAGCGAGCTAGCAGCATGCTTCTTTCTCTGGCATATGCTTTGCATCTCCATTAACCAGTGCACTAGCTTGTAAGTTTAGTCCCTATCTTAGGGATCTTGAGTGCCCACAAGTTTGTCAAAAATCACTTAAACAACAAGGATAATTGGTCAAAATCAAGTGAAAGCAAGTTAGCACATGCTTGTTCCCTAGCATATGCTTCTTGTCCTTTGACCGTTCAACCTCCATTGACTTGCTCAGTTTGGTTACACACGGGAAATTTTAAACAAAACACCATCGTCACCCTCCATGACATTGAAATATTGTGTCGATAAGATTAGTGAACTGGATTAATGTGTGCAGCTGATAGAGCAGCCCCATCCACAGGGTTGCTTAGCTGTATATCGTTACAGAGTGTGGTTTCGAGGAAAGGGAAAAGTGAGATCTTGCGTCATTTTTTTATAAAAAAACTTAATTCGATCAACCTCTCCCCACTCTTTGCCGCACAAAAATATTATATGCTTTAAAATTCCCACGTTTTCCCTATGTTTTGGAATCACGAGCTAGCATTCGTATCCTTTAATTTCCTTTTTGATGTACATGCCATTATAGCTCTACCTAGTTTATCTATGTCCTGTGTACCAAAGTATACTACCAAACATGACGCCCTAAAACTAAAGTATGCTTGCTGATAGATCTCCATTCTCCACAAGTTTCTATTCCGCTTACCAAAGTTTCTTTGGCAGGGCAGAGTTACTGTATACTTGTAGTGGAAGTTTAATTAGGATTTGCAATTTCTTAATTTGCTATGATATCAAGATTCTTTACCATACCATATATTGCGGCAATTAGTAATTAACCTTCACAATGAATGGCAATTCTTGCCTTCTTGGCGATGAACACAGAATGGCATGAAAGAATTATAGTAAGTAGTACACCCTTAACATTCCTCGCTTTAATTAGACAGAAGATCGCGAAGGTAGTAGCAATTGAATACTACCATATATACATATAGATAAGGCCGATATGACTATATCCATTACCATCTACGCCTCTATCCAACCATGGATTTGAGTAATTGACGACATGCAGACTTATTTTTGGCGGGTGTAGCTAGCAATATCGCACTTCCCCCTTTGACCTTGGACAGAGAGCTGACCTGCTGTAACGCGGCGCCCAGACGGAGAGAGAGTTGGATTACGACCGTCGCCGTGGATTAAGAAACGTTCGGCTCGGAATCGGGCTTCGTACGTGATAAGATCGATCTCGGCCAGCTAAACACTACCCGATCGCCCCTCTATAAATACCCACCACCCTTCTTCCTCCCCGACTCACCAAATCCAAGAACTCTCTCCACAAAGGGAACTAGCAGCAGCCTGCAGCTAATCGCTGGGCGGCTATAGCAATCCACACCTCGATTGCTTTCGCACTGCAGCAGTCGGCGGCGTCGGCCATGTCTTCCTCCCCTGACCTCTCCCGCGTCCTCCCCCGCGTGCTCATCGTCTCCCGCCGCACCGTCCGCAAGAACAAGTTCGTCGACTTCGTCGGTAAGTCGCGTTAACTTTTAACCTTTTCTTCCTCCGATCCGTTACAAACCCATGGGTTTTTGCTTAATTTGGACCGTAGCAGCAGTAACTGACGCCTGCATGGCGCATACGTGCGCGGTTGATTTCGTGTCCTCACAGGCGAGTACCACCTGGACCTCATCGTGGGGTACGGCGCGGTGCCGGTGATCGTGCCCCGCGTGGCCGGCGTCCACACGCTGCTCGACGCGTTCGAGCCCATCCACGGCGTCCTCCTCTGCGAGGGCGAGGACATCGACCCCTCCCTCTACGACTCCGCCGACGCCGCCGCGCTCTCGCCGGAGCAGCTGGAAGCCGTGCGCCGCCTCCACCCGAGCGACGCCTCCGTGGACCACGAGAAGGACTCGATCGAGCTCCGCCTCGCCCGCCGCTGCCTCGAGCGCAACATCCCCTACCTCGGCATCTGCCGCGGCTCCCAGGTCCTCAACGTCGCCTGCGGCGGCACCCTCTACCAGGACGTCGACCACGAGCTCTTGTCTCCGCCCGCCGCCGTGCAGCACATCAACTACGGCGACTACGACGGGCACCGCCACCCGGTGCGCGTGCTCCCGGGAACCCCGCTGCACGACTGGTTCGCCGGCGACCTCACCGCCGGCGGCGACGGCGAGAGGAACCAGCTGATGGTGAACAGCTACCACCACCAGGGCGTGCGCCGCCTGGCGCAGCGGTTCGTGCCCATGGCGTTCGCGCCGGACGGGCTGGTGGAAGGGTTCTACGACCCCGACGCGTACAACCCCGGAGAGGGAAAGTTCATCATGGGCCTCCAGTTCCACCCGGAGCGCATGCGCAAGCCCGACTCCGACGAGTTCGACTACCCCGGCTGCGCCAGGGCCTACCAGGAGTTCGTCCGCGCCGTCGTCGCCTACCAGGAGAAGCAGCTGGCCGCGGCGAACGCGCCACGGAGCGCCGCCGCCGCCGCGCTCCCGGCGTCGCCGAAGCTGAACAAGGAGGTGGAGCGGCGGCGTAGGGTCATATTCCGGAGCTTCTCGCTCGCCAAGGACATGTACCTCTCCGGCGGGCGTGCGGAGACGAAGCCTGGGGCGGCGGAGGAGGAGGAGCGGAGGGAGCTGGACGCCGGCGCGGAGTTCCTGGAGTCGAACACGGCGGCGGCGCTGAGCGTGCAGCAGGAGAAGAGGCTGAAGCAGATGGGCGCCACGGTGCGGAACGCGTCGGGGTACATCAACAGCCTCAAGGTCAGCGACGGCCGGGAGGCGGCGGCGCGGGCGCTCATGGCGGAGATGACGGTGGACCAGCTCACGGACCTCGCGTCATTCTACCAGACCATGGGCAGGATCTGCGGCGAGGTGCTCGACAAAAAGCTCCAGGCGCTGCACGTCCTGCAAGACTGAAGAAGAAGAACTCGAGAGTGTCAGTACGTACGTGTCGAACAACTCGGGAGCTTTGTTAATTTGCATCCCGGTTGAAGTTACCATTCATTAGGATAAAAAATGGGTGTCAAGGCAAGTATTTATTGGTTGATAAGAAAACAGTCATTTGCCATTATGTTCTCGAGAAGTGTTTGGGGTTTCTCTGCTGGGTTTGTGCTTGTTTCACTTGGCGTCTATGTGCGATGCACCTGCTGGAACGCAGCTCCAAGACTTGTGCAGTTGAGCTCATCTCCTGAACGGGTAGGGATGATGGTTGACGAACAGGCGAGGTAACTGACGAGGTAGGTCGTTGTCTAACAAGAGTTGTCGTTCTCATCCGGTGTAACCAGATTGTCAGCTCTGAAGAGTGTCTGATACCACATTCTCCTCTTTCCTAGCCATCGAGAATTCGAGATCAGGTAGTACTCGTACACTGCAGTTCAAGTTTGCCATCGCAGCTAACCTGTCGAAATATTGGATGGTTGACTTGTTACAGGGAAGTTCCCTATAAAAAAAAGGCAAATTCCCTACATGCCATTAGGAATTACAACTTCCCTATATGCCATTGAAAATTAGTACTTCCCTTCAATGCTACTATTGTTTTAAATTTTTGATCCCTTCCATGCCATTGCCGTCGTAGTGCCCTAACTGAACTGTTAGAATGAAGGGTGAAAAGACGATAATGCCCTCAGCTCATCTTCTTTCTCTCTTCTCCCTCTTGCCGGCGCCGCCCTCCTGCTCCCAGCAACCAGCATGCCCGCGGCCCCATTGCCGCCGCCGCCCAGGTGCGCCTGCATGCCGCTGCCCTGGTGCGACGCCGCCGCCTCACCCGCCGCGCCTCCGACTTGCCGCGTCGCCATCCCGTCGCTGCCGCGCCCGAGCACCTCCTGCCCCGCGTGCCCTTGCTGCTGCTCCCGCGGACGCCGGCCTCCGCGAGCAAGCCGCCGCTACGCGCGTGCTTGCTGGCCGCCTGCGCACGCCGCCCGGGCGCCGCCCTCCCGCGGGCCGCTGGCTGCGCCGCCCGCCCGCACGCCACTCGCTGACCTTGGCCCGCACGCCACTCGATGCGCCGCCCTCCGCCCGCGCCGCGCGCCCACCCGCCGCTCGGCACGGCCGGCATGGCCGGGGCACCGGGCATGGCCGGGAGCCACCAATGGCTATTATTTAGAAAGCCGCCTGAAAAGTTTTCAAATTAAATCGTGAAATATAGTGTCTAGACCATCTTGTGATAGACCCCCTAGAAAAAGTCAAAAAAACCTTAAGATCCAGATCAGCACAACTACAACAAACAAGGAGGGTAAAATAGTCCAAATAGCAAAGTTTGACACTGTTAACCAGCACTATGTGACGGCAATGACATGAAAGGAATGAAAATTTTAAAACAATGGCACTGAATGGAAGTCCTAATTTTCAATGGCACATAAGGAAGAAGTTATAATTCTCAATGGCACATAGGGAATTTACCATAAAAAATACAGATTTTACCAACTTACAGGAGTTAAAGCCAGCTGATTCCTCCTAAACCTTCTCTCAATATTTCAAGCAACCACCTGAACTGAACTTTCACTTCACGGCAATACATTCTCGTAAACAAAAAACGTTTCACAGGCCAACTTCACGGCAATACATTCTCGTAAACAAAAAATGTTTCACAGGCCAAGTAAACGTTTTCCGCTCACAACTGCACAATGAATTTGGTGGAGATCTCAGAGCAATGGGTACCAGACGGCGACACACAAACAAACTGAAGGCAGATGCAATGATCAAAAGAAAAGGTAAATCACGTCACGGGTATTTTGGCGTGCAAACTTAAAAGTTGTAGGCCACAAAGGGGCTCACGGTGTAGTGGCAAAGGCCACTGGCTGGAGAACCCCTATCCAGGGTTCAATTCCTGAGTGATGCACAATTGTCGCTGGTCCTGTGTGCCAAAGTACTAGTCAAAAGACGGTCCAGGTCGGTCTGAGGACCATGTATGGCCCAGGTAGGAGTCTCACGGGTTACGTCTCCTAATGTCTGAGCGGAGCTAGGGTTCAGGGATTTTCTCGGCCTGTGTGAGAAGACCTTCTCCTTACGTACAATGCCCAAGGGGCAGCATGCCCAAGGGGCGGCTTGCCGCTCGCAGGTCGAGTTTTTTTTTAAGTTGTAGGCCAGTTGGCTGACTGGCAACTGGCATGCACACAAAACTGGAGTAGGATGAAAGCAGCTGCAAGAGCCAGATGTGCCGAGCATGGAACTATGGAAGGCCGCATGGCGGACAGGTAGCAGCGCTGCCGCAGCGCATGTCCAAACCAAGCCACCTGAGCCGCCGTCCACAACCGAATGCTACTGAATAGTCTAAACGCTGACACAAATCTTTCTGCAAGGCAATCCTAAGTGCAAGCATCAGGAATTTCAAGGCAAGCAGCAACTCTTCCCTACGTTCAGCATGATCAAGACAAACCCTTTTTTCGTTCTTCAAAAAGCACATCAACTCAGCTGAACAGCTATAGAACAACAGAACCTTAGCAGGGCTGCATGTATTCACATTTACAACCAGGTATGTTTATTGTACAGCAGTTTCTAGGATTTCTGGCTTCTGGAACAATGCCAGCTTGAACAGCCTTATGAATGTATACTATCTACACCCTGAACAAATGTTATAGCCTTACTGCCTTGATTGGACTCGCAACAACAGCCAACCGAATGCTACATGCTTGATGTTGCTCTTTCGATTTCACGTTTCAGTTACAGAGATGGTTGTGCAATGGAACAATGCATTTGTGGAATGCACTGCAATGCTTCGTTGAAGCTCCAGAAGGACTGCATCCGTTAACCATCTTCATTTCTGCAAAAAGATTCATATAGATTGATGAGTTCAACTAGAACCTTTTATTCACTGAGAAAAAAAAAGTTGATAGATTGATAAATGCTACTATTAGATCTTTACAGTTAACATCTGTGATTGTATATGATGAAGAATTCTGAATTCATACTGCAGCTTGTCAGTTCAGGAAAAAATACAGTGTTTCCACATGAAGCGAGGGGGAGAAACACGATACTTTTACAGGAAGCCAGAGGGTAACTAAGCAACAGGGATAACAGTGACATACCGATCCATCATTGTCCAAGTGAAGGAAACCACCATGGCCACGGGCGTTTGTAAACTTGTACAGAGGTCCAAAGGCTGACAAGATAATTTGTATTGAGTCATATGAACTATAAACTAGAGACACAGCTTGAGCTTTAATTTGTTTATGAAGGTCTGCAGCTTGCAGAGAAGAAAGAAGCAGATTTTCCAATAAAAAATAGCAACATCAAGACATCAAGATTAAAAATGGAAATATCTGGGTAATAAGCAACATTAAGGTAGCAGAAATGACAGCTCTGAATAATAATACAGAAGGGTTTGGGTTCCGCGGAGTCTAGGAAAAAAAAACACATCTACGACATAACATGCAGAAAGGAAACCATTGCTGAATCTTTGTGGGCCTGAAACCATTACTGGACCTACAATTGTAGTTTTCTGTTTTTAATAAAAGTAGCCATGACTGTAATCACCAATAGCTACTACTCCGTATCTTTAAAGGAGGAACAGTGGATATATAAAGAGTTTGGTGCAGAGAGTTACCTTCATAGCCACCATACACGGGATCTTCAGACAGTAAAAGGGGTGTGTCCAGGTCAACAAAACTGCATCCATAGTTTCAAGAACAATTTTAGCCGCAGAAAACAGGTATAAGGTGTTGAACAAAGTGGTATTTCTTTCAATTTGTGGGCTTGAGCATCCTAATCATAATGTAAAAAAATGATTTCAAACTTTAACGGCAAACACACCTGAAACAACCAAGCCCAGCAGCTAGATGACCAGCAAAGCCCATAGCTATTCTAGTCTCGACCATACCACCAATCATCAAAGCGACATTGGCTTTTCTTGCAGCATCAATTATTTCGAGAGCTCCAAGAACCCCTAATTTTGCTAGCTTGATGTTAATAACATGGGCCAGATTCCCATGTATTATTTTCTGAGCATCAAGTAAACTCCGACAACTTTCATCAGCAGCGACAGCTACTTTGTATTTATCCATTGCAACAATACTCACATCACGGAGACCTTCCCAGTCATCTCTGTGAACTGGTTGCTCAAAGAGTACAGGGGTCACACCCATTTCTGAAACCGGTGGCAGAATAGAAAGAAAACAAGTTAGAAGAACTCCTGGGAGAAAGTTGGATTATCCAGATGAAGAATAGCTAATAAATTCGACATATTGAGGCAAGATTGAAAGGTGAATTCATATAGGAGCACGGAGTTTGCAGGAGCACAAACCGTTTAGTCTATCAAGAACTTCAATTGCTTGGTCAGCTGTGTATCCCTCATTCGCATCCAAGATAAACGAGCAGTCTGGATGGACGAGCCGTATAGCCTTCAAAACTTCTATGTCTGAGTTCAAGTTTTTCCCAACCTTGAGCTTCAGTGTTTGAAACCCTTGCCCTCGATATTTTGCAGCCAATTGAGCAGCTTCATTTGGCGCCACGATTGGAATCTTAGGTTGGGAAATATGGAATATCAACTTTGGTGAAGGTCTATATAAAGTTTCTGGATACAGTGCAGTGTATGATGAGATACCACATACCGTGATGTCTGTGGTCACAGTATCTGATGCCCCTCCAAATAATCTCCACAGAGGGATGCGAATGCTGTTAGCAACCGCGTCAATCAGTGCCATCTCCACTCCTGCTCTAGCCTTAAATGGAAAACAGTTACAATCAAATACTCCACATGGAACGGGAAATCTTGTATCTGTAGTATAAATAGCAACCAAACACTTGAGTAGCCAGTGAGAATATCAGAAACATATGGTAATCTATGCCTGTTTTTACATTTATTCGCCACTGGTCTTTTTTATAAATGGAAAACATCCACATGAGCCAAACAAAGTAATCGATGTTTTCACACAGAAAGGACCTTAATGCTTAAGATAGCCTTTTTGTTTTCGGGATACAAAACTGCGTGTTTCAGTGGCTGTATTCTGAACGAACTGTTCTAAGCTGATAACTTATAGCCGCCTTTACAGGTTATACTGGGGTTTGAAGGACGATTTCCAGGCACAGCTGCCATCCAGAGGAAATATTAGCGGATATATATAACCAAGCTTGGTTTTCCGTTACGCTTAAAACATGGACACAGGCTGAAAAGGCTTGCTGGCCGCAGAAATTTGTGATCGAGCACATCGCTTCAGTAATTCAGAAAGGCCAATCCCCATCTACATCGACTCTGTACTTCAAACTGCAGTGAACCCATCAACATCGGGATCACGATCACCACGTTCGACAATTTAAGATTTCCGCACCACGCTAGACTTTTCAACGCGAATCTATCTCACGATGAAGCACCAGTCAGCCCAAACACCGTAACAGAATTGCAAATTTCACTACGTCCGCGAGCCGGACGGACGAGAGGAGAAAGGTGCGCGGGTTCCTCACCGACGCGAAGTCGTGCCCGGGAAGGACACCGGCGACGTCCCGGAGCATCGCGCCGAGCGGCGCCGCGGGGGCGGCGGCGAGCGCGTCGCAGGCCCGGCACGCGGCGGCGAGCGCGGCGGGCTGGTCCTCGGCGGTGACGGAGGGCAGCACGGGCGCCTCCCCCCACCCGACGGCGCCGCTTCGGAGCTCGACGCGGACGGCGACGTTGGAGACGGCGTCGAGGCGGGAGGACGCGATGGTGAAGGGCGCGGCGAGGGGCACGCACAGCGGGCGCGCCTCGGCCGCCGCCACGTCCACCGAGAAGGTGTCCTTGAGCGCGTCGAAGCCGAAGGGCTCCGCCGCGGGGGAGGGGGACGCCGGGGCCGGCGGGGACGGGGACGGCGAGATGGCGCGGAGGCGGGTGGAGGAGGAGGTGGTGGCGGGGTTGCGGGCGGCGGACACGAGGCTGGGCCGCGGGGTGGCGCTCGTGGCGGCGGGGGTCCTGGAAAGCCTGAGAGGCGAGGACGCGGAGGAGACCGAGGAGGGGTCCATGGCCACACTGCTGGAGAGTGGGAGAGAGTGGAGAAGCGGAGACGTGAAGCCGGCCGGCGAGATTCCCGGGGAAGCGGCGAAGGGAGGTGGACACGCACGGCACGGGGGCAGCGGGCCTGCGATCGGACTGGAGCGCTCGTTTATAGGACAGCGGCGGTTGGTGCGGCGCCGGCGCTCGCGCTCGACCGGAGGTGTAGGGTCCGCGCTGTCAGTGAGACGAGACGAGACAAGCTAGTGACCAAGTGGGGGCACGACGGAACTGTTCGTGAGCGTCTATGGGGGGTGGCGTGGCGTGGAGGAGGATCGCCTCAGCAGGGGCCGACATGTGGGGCCCCGACGTCGCCGTGGCGTGGATTCCGGATTCCACGACGGCGACACGTTGGCAGCTCTCCGCGAGGCCGCCGTGTCGCTCGTGGAGCCGTCTTTGGGTGCTTCGTCGCGGAGCGAGAGAGAGGGCACATCAGACATCCCGTTCGGGACTCTGCCTCCACGCTCCCGTCTTTTTTTTTTTAATGTTTTTGGCCTATTTTGTAAAAGAATTGCACAAATCGACCCTTGGCGGAAAGATTTGCAAAAATGGACCCTAACTCGACGCCATGATCATTGGCGCCAAGGTTACACGTCTCAGCGCCAAGTGCACTTGGGACAAACTGGCGCCGAGACGTGTAAGCTCGGCGCCAATGGTCATGGCGCCGAGCTTACACGTCTTGGCGCCAATTGTGTCCCAAGTGCACTTGGCGCCGAGACGTGTAACCTCGGCGCCATCACCTTTGACGCCGAGTTAGGGTCCATTTTTACAAATATTTCCAAAAAAGGTCAATTTGTGTAATTCTTTTGAAAAAAACTAGAAAAAAAAGACAGCTCCACGCTCCGTCTGTCCGTCAGCCCGTGGCACCGTGTGCCCGGTTGAGCTGGACGGAGGTCAATGGCAAGTGGGCCCTCTAGCACGGGCCAGAGAGAACGTCCGTTTCGTTTGCTTTTTCCCACACGCCTACTAGCAACACTTTGTAATGCCCACTGCTGCCACTACTTCCCTCTCAACTCTCACAATTCTCAATGGAAGGAGAAAGGAACGGTTATCCTTCACAAAGGATTAACTTCAAAAAAAAAATATCCTTCACAAAGGAGAAAAGGCAGGAATGGCAACGGGTCGGGTTCGGATCGGATGGAGTGTCTGGGCACCCAAAACCGAAACCCGAAACCGCCCCGAACACCGATTCAGGTGAAAATCCTTCCCCGAAACCGAAACCCGCGGATACCCGAAACCCGATTGGATACCCGAAACTTGTTTGTATGGCAAAATATTAAGAATGATGATGACTTTTTTATAAACATATGCATGATATATAACATATTCACATGTATAAACAAGAGGCAACAAATAGTAAATAACTGCATGAGTCCAACTTAGAGTAGCATATAAGTAAACAAATGCATGAGTCCAACTTAGAGTAGCATATAAGTAAACAAGTTATTATTAGTATATTATTTTTATGAAAGATATTATTAGTATATTATAAAACATGAGTTTTAATTCCTAATGATTGATTTCGGTTATCCATTGGGTATCCACGGGTGCAAAACCAAACCCGAAACCGAACCCGATAGGTTTCGGGGCCCCGAACCCAAAAACCGTGGGTGAGAAATTCAAACCAAAACCAAACCCGCTAGACCCGAAACCCGCGGATATCCGACCCAAAACCGCCCCATTGCCATCCTTAAGAAAAGGAAAGCCATGAGCTGTGTTGATGATTCGCTTTAATTTTGGATGCCGCACCGGACAGAATGCGCTCAAATACACAGAATCGCTTGCTCGTCGCCAGCGAGGGCCGGCAATACACAGCGATCCGCCCCTTGGAACCACGCATGGGGCGTCTACTTGTACACGAACGGCCGGAGAGAATATAATTCACCGACGGGGCCAACTAACCACGCATGATTAAGATCGGTAGGCATCATTTGTTTCCATTTCATTTTCATCTATAGTGCAGCGACAACTACTCCTCAAGTCCTCCTAGATCTTTACAGCTAATGAAAGCATTGCATTTCCGTGGAGGAGGATAGTAGCTAGACTGTAGTACGAGTTAATTTAGGTTGTATAGCCTTGTCTAGTCTGGGCATAGTTTAGCCGAATTGACAGGCTCGAGCTAAGCACTGACTGCTGATTGGGCGTCTGAAGATGAGGAGAGGTAGAGATGCGGATATTTGAAGCGGTTTTATTAGCCTGCCGTGCCACCCAGCCATCATATATCATCCATGTGGTCAATACTTGCCATCACTTTGCCGATCTCGCCTTGTCGTTTCCGCAGTTTTTTCTAACCTGCAAAGCTTTGCGTCGCCATCATGGCGTGGTTAAAAAATCATTGATTAACCGGCCAATTGTACTAAACTACTGCTAATGGCACAGCACCTTTCAGAAACAAAAGCTAATGGCATATTAGCCTGGCTCCCAAACTTGATCGTTATCGGCCTCGTCTTTTTCAAGCATGTGGATGTGGCTCAGCATGAAAGAGAGAGGGGAGAAAAAAAAAATACTCGCATATATTACCATACCGGACAAAGGGGCTGTGATTCACAGATCTGGAAACTGGATCTCGTTAGCTGTTTAGCACACCATCCTTATTTTGAAATGAATTTAGACAGCATTCTGGATTATGAACAGATCACAGTTTCTTGTTCAGTTCATCTGGAAAGTGATTGCAGCGCGTGATGCACTCGGATGCTGGGTACCGTTCTTGCGAGCGCTCCGAATTTTACCTAAAATGTTTCCTGACATACCACTGAGAGTCTCCGCCAACTCACCCTGGCCCAGGACAAGCAGCCTGAGTTGAGCACAATCACAAGTCACAACCGTGCTCCGCCCTTTCAAACCTCAAAGAGCATTTCCTGAAGTTGATTCGTTCGTTCTACTGGCGCTCCCTTTTTCCTGTACTTGGTTAGGATCTTTATTGTGTCGAATCTTGGCCACGTGTTCAGGCTAGATTTCGAGGAATCAATCATTTTTTTAGTTTTTAAATTGGTCATATTATAAACAACGCCTAGAGAAATATATATAACTAGGTGAAAGATGCAACTCTGAAGCTTTGCATGGCAGATCAGCTGCATGCTAAGATACTTAAAATTTCTGTAACAACGAAAGGAGGAGAGTTCCATTATATTATCCTACCTGAAAAGAGCCATCCTTCATCGCAAGTAAGACAATGTTCCATCCACGACACGAAAAAACTGAAAAACCGTCAAGCTGCCGAAACGGAATCCGGGATCACAAGAATTGGATCGGATCCCATTTCCAAAAGACCAATTGCACAACAAAGTATCAGTGTCAATACCGAAAGCAAAATCCATAAGCCAAGCTATGCTTTCCTTTCCCCAGCACCGGACGCCGTGTGGATCGCCCAGACCGGAAGCCTATATGGTGGCTATAAGAACATGGCGTCCTGAGTTGCATGGGTGATCTCGAACACAGAATCAACCCAAAAAAAAATGGCGACGACAATGCATTATGGGCACAGCGCGCCCAGGCTCTTCGGCAGGGAGAGGACGCTGCACTCGGCGCTGGGTGGGCGCAGAGGTGCCGAGACACATCGCCTGAACTGTGAACTCTGAGGTCTGAACCCGCGTGGTTCCAAACCGATGCTCATAATCTGAAAGCGTGTGTGTTTTGGGGATTGATTGGTGGTTGCAGCGGCGGACATCATCCTGTGGAGGGACAAGAGGGCGTCGGCGGCCATCCTCGGCGCGGCGACGGCGGCGTGGGGCCTGTTCGAGGTGGCGGAGTTCCATTTCCTGACGCTGGTCTGCTACGCGGCCATGATCGGCATGCTCGTCTTCTTCATATGGACCAACGCTTCTTCCTTCTTCAACCTGTAAGCCTTCCTAGCCCAATTCTTTTTCCCAACAAATGTAGCCCAATTATTCTTTTTTTTAGATCAATGTAGCCCAATTATTCGGCCCAGCAGCTTCCATACCATGAAAAAGCCCACCCATGCAATGTGAGGTCCATAGTAAGCCCGTTAACTCTCAACGTGGGCCCAAGATAAGCACGTTAAAGCCCAAAACGGGCCCATTAGTGTTATGAGTTTGGAACCAAACCTTCCTTAGTCTGGAAAATGTAGAGGGAGGGTAAATAAAAAGTGAAATTTCAATTACAAAATACAATGAGATCTTTTGCCTGCAGGCCGGCTCCCAGAATCCCTGAGACTCTGCTGTCGGAGAGGGCGACGAGGCAAGCGATCCAAGACGGGCACAGGAGGCTGTCCAGGGCGGTCGAGACGCTCTACGACATCGCATGCGGCAGGGACATCAAAATGTTCATCCTGGTGCGCCACCAATCCCTACCAAAAACTACAGGAAAAAAACATGCTATGAGTTCTGACCAATCTGTACGTTTGATCAATGACCTCCCTGTGCACTGAACAGACGGTGGTCTCCCTGTACATAGCGTCGGTGATCGCAGACTGCTTCAGCTCCCTGACGCTGCTCTACCTCGGTATGTACAGTAACCTGCTAGCCCGGCCAGTTTCAGTACAGTTTCAGCAAAGGAACCTGATGATGGTGGTGTGTTTGATGCTGGTTGTGTGTAGTGGTGCTGGGCACGATGACGCTGCCGGCGCTTTACGAGCGATACGAGAGCGAGGTGGACCACCTGGTGGCGCGAGGCGTGCACGACCTGCGGACCCACTTCGCGGACATGGATTCAGGTGTCCTCAGGAAGATCCCGAGAGGGGCAGGAGCTGCAGCATCACCCAAGTGATATGATGCTCTCTCTAGTCTCTTACCAAGGAGGGCGCCGGGACTGAATCCACGACGCCATCCTATCCGATGCATAGTACACACGTACTGTATAGCTGAAACTGAATTAGGAACATACTTATGTCACACTGATCCTGATGTCCCCAAAGAGCGGGTGCCTGTAAATAGGGGTCCCAAAGCACAACTCATCAGCGTTCAATGTCTCGTAAAGAGGTGTGCAGAGAAGCCGAGAAGATGGGTTGAGAGCTGATGCCCGTGCTGTACAGTCATCTCATGTCATGATCGAGCATGTGAACTTCCGTACAGATTTACACGTTGTCTTCCCTTTCGTTTTACCAGCGACAGAGGAGGGACTTCCGGCCGGGGATCATCTCATCAGGCCGGGGACTTGCCCGGCCGGCGGCAGCAAAACACATGACGGGGTCCACGAGGTTAGTGGCGAACCGGAAGACAGCGACGCACGCCGATTCGGATAGAGATGGCGTGTTCCGTGCGCCTGAGGTAACCAGCACGCACGCACGCAAGCAGCAGGAAATAAAAGCATTTGGCTTTCTCTCGTCGCGCTCTCTTTTGTTTTTCCTGCGCCCGCTGCTGGCCAGGGTGATCTCACTCCCTCACGCGTTTGGGTAATCTCATTGGGCAACTCGACCTGCCTCCCCAGTCCCAGTCACAGTCACTGTACGTACGTGTCCTCGCAAGGCGACACCGCGTCATCCGCCGTGACATCGGCCACAGACGCCGTCTGCCCGTCTCGCTTTGCTTCCGTTTTTTCTTTCACCGCTGCTAGTGCTAGACTACTGTGTGTTGTTCTGTGCATCTCGTCAGCCGCTCAGCGTTGCGTCTGCTGCTTGTCCTGTACTTGCACGGATGCATGATTGATCATTGCCGCGACACGGCGACAATGATCATGCATGCACTGAAGATTATTCCGGTCCGGTAGCACAATAATGGATGTCACTCCATCGGTCCAACTTGAGACCTAGTTGTCACGTCAGGTAGAACGAGTTAAACTAGTTTAAGAGCTCTGTTGTTTCCGATCCGTCCAGTCCAGCTTAGCTTATCTGGTTAATTAATTGTACCAGCAAGTTCATTATTAGGTATCTACAACATCCAATCCACATCCTAGCTACGACCAGGAGGGTTTGGTCGCCGGAACCGCCGGCGTGTGTGTGTGCACGCTAAACAAAAGGACAGCGACACGGGGGTGGGTGGGCAGCCCGCAGCCCTCATCCATCCACGACTGATACGGGTACTGCACAAGTTTAAGGCATGCAATCATCTCCAGTTTTATCCTGGCACTAAATTAGGCCGGCCACTAATCATTGGGCAGTCAAAAGATATACTAGTGCATACCGGTGCGGTAGCATCCATCCATGGAACTACTGAAGGCGAAGAAACTACCGTGCCGTGACGGCACCAGCAGGTGGCGCTGTTTGGTGGCCCGGGCGTGCGGGTTTGGGGACCGCGGTGAGGAGGGGGGAGCAGTCGAGCAGAGCACACAGGAAAGGGATCAAGGATTGCGAGGGGAGCACGCACGTACGGCTCCGCTGTGCGGCGGCGTGGCGTCGGCCAGGGAAAGGGAGGGGACCTACACCTGACCCTACCCCAGCCAGCCAGCATCCTTTTGGGCTTTTGGTTATTGGCTCTGGCGTGCGAGCAGGCAGTCCGGGCTTCAGCCGAGGCCGGGCGGTCAAAACTCAAAAGAAGAGGAAGCAGGCTGCGTGGTCTGCCGCAGCGCGCAGCGTCATGCGCGGCTCGCTCGCAAAGGCCGTACGTGGAATGGAACGGGCAGAGGAAAACCGCTGCCGCATCGATCGGGAATGCGCTTTGCGGACGCTGGATGGACGACAGTACGACACCCCTTTGCCTGCGAGTGTCGCCTAGATAGCTACGTACAGTAGTCTCCAATGTCGGCGTGGGCGTGGGGCGCACGGCCAACCTGGTGGGAGCACGCGAGCCGGTCTTGTCGACTAGAAGTACTATCCCGACGCGAATCGTGATCGACATGGACATGCGCACACGCACATCGGACCACCCGGACCCAGGCCGGGCCGGGGTTACTTGGGGGTGGCGGCCGCATCCCCTACTCCGGAGCCGGACGTGGCCGCATCCCCTCGACTGACTTTTCGGCAGCCAGCGGCGTTTTCTTTGCGTCCGGATCGATCATCTCCCAGTCCTCCACTGGCTGCTGCTGCTGCTGCCATCTCATCAGTCAGCAGCCACCGCAGAGATGCTCGTGCGCGCGTGTCCCCATGCGCTGCGCTCGCACCGACGAGCCGTGGCCAGCAGCAGCGGGCGGCTCTCCATGTGCCACGGGAGTGGGGCGCGGCAGCGAACGCGAATCCCCCCGACGCACACCTGACCGATCTGTTCCACAGCCCCACGTGCGGCGCGAGCGTGTGCCGCGCTGCCACCACGCGGGGGGACTGCCTGTGCCTGCCCCGCCCGCCCAGCTCGGCCCGTGTGCCAGCCTCGCCGATCCGATCCGCCGTGCGCGACGCCGCCCGCCGCGTACCCCGAGACGAGAGCCGACGACCTCGTCGCGTCGGCACCTGCCGCCGGATCCAATACTGGATCTCCTCCGTGCTAGCAGCCGCGTTTCTCGTCCCCGCGCGTGCATGTACAGGGGGCCAATAACGGCATGTACGTGCGTAGCAGATTGCACGGCTTCAGCTCCCAACAACCCAACAAACTAGACGGACGCCTCCTGCTGATTTGATTTGACCCCCATGACGACTCGTCGAGGGTCACACCCGGAGCGTTATTGGCCTCGGCCACGCCACGCACTCAACACAAAATCATGGAGCCGCAAAAGGAGGAACAAGAAAGGAAAGGCGAGCTGGCTGGTCACCGATTATTAGTGCTCCCTGAACGTGCTCGCCAGGCTCTCATCGCCCTTTTAACAAGGGTTTAAATACTACAGTACCAGTACAAGGAAAGGCGTAAACCAGTGCTAGCAGGTGTGCCTAAGGATCATTGCAATGTCATTGTACCAAGCAAACTCTACTTGTTTATACACCCACCAGACAATAGACTATTCTCTATCTACGCGGCGATGGAGGCTTTATTCTCTATCTACGCGGCGATGGAGGCTTCTCGTACGTGCGTGTGGGCACACAGCCGTAAAGCGACGGCGGCCGAGGAGGATCATCGAGAAGGGATCGGCTATCTTGGCGTTGGCGCCATGCCAAAAGCAAGTGCCCGCTTCTCCTTTGGACGAGCCGATCGTCTCGGCCTCTCGGGGGGCCTGGGCCATCTCGGTCTCTCGGAAGATCGTAAAGCGGGCGCTGGATCTCCTCCGCTCTCGCCCGGCGAGGGAATAAGATCAAGGCCACTGGCAGATCACATCATTAGCACCGCATAACCGAGGATCTAGGACCACCGCACCTACCTTTGGGTGGACTCCGTTTCTCACCAGAGATTATCCGCATCAGGACTGTCAATTTGCAGATAATTACCGGTTTACATTTAAAGTAGAAGCAATCTGCAGATTTTAATAATTTAAACTATAATAAAAAACTGGAACTAGTATATCTGTATGAGGTGGTGATTTAATTCGGAAAGATCTGCCCCGGGAAAACGGGCATAGCCTGATTGAATTGGTTGATCCATCACATCAACGAAATGACCCCCTCCAGATCTCACGAACGTTATTCCTCCCCCCTCCAAATGAGATCCAGATATAGGGACCATTTGATTGCGTGTCAATCCACAGAACAATATCTAAATTCTAACAGAACAAAGAAACAACCCAATAGTAGCTCTACAGGATATCTCCATTCAAAATCAGATAAGATGATTTGCAAAACAAGAATCCCAGAAATTATGGGGGGCAACAGGAAACAAGAAAAATCAATCTGCAGATTTGAATCCTCTACTAGACAGCCAACGAAAATGACCGAGCAATGAAAATACAGTTTGAACACAAGACTACGGCCTTTGTTGATATGCGCTGCAACTAGACAGCCAACGAAAATGACGTATAAAGAACGCTGCTACACTTCAAAGCGAGATCATTTGAACGCTCTGAAGCAAACCGGGAGATACACGACACCAGGGCTACCCCAGTTGCAAGGGAATCAAGGTCAATGTATTTAAATTAAAAGATAAGAAACATATCAACATCAATACCAAAGTACAAAACCGGACCGATGTATACATTATGATATTTAACTCGAATGAAGTTTCTACAAGCAAACTAATAACACTTATCTGCACCTCAACCTGAATGACTTCCAAGAGTTCAAATGTACAGAGGGCTACACAAATGATGAGGAGTTCATTTTTACCAAGTTCTTTTGGACACTATATATTTATTCAAAATAAGAAGAAAAAAACGGCAGCAATTGGAACTGGGATCCAACACTTGGCTTTCCCCAATCTAATCCGGCATTGTCACTCTTCTTTTCAGTCTCAACAACACAAGAACCATCCCATTATAATCAATCGATGCTTGGATGCATACTTGATTTGATCCCAAATGCACAGCTTCCTAATAACAACACCTCGCCACAGATTCATGTAACATGCAGAAGAACCAACAATGATAACAGCAGGATAATTACACCTTCAGAATTTGCAACATACCCGAATTCACCAATCCTCATCCTCAAATGCAGATCTGCTTAATGTTTTTCAGCCTGACCGTGACCACCATCAGGAGAGACAATGGGTTGATACTGAGGTGGCAATGTTGGAGGTGCTGCTGCCTGCGAGTAGTAGACTTGTGGTTGTGGGCGATTCGGATCAGCGTACTCATACCCATAGTTGCCTGCCATGTTTGCAACAGGCTGCTGAGCAGGGTGGTGGTGGGATTGAATAACATGGTGGTATCCCATTCCGGCATATCCAGGTGCGGCATTGGGCGCTGGTGCAGGGGCAGGAGCAGTTGTTCGGTAAACACCAGGCTGTTGCAATTCAGGCTTCACAGCCATCTGAGGAATCGGCACGGTTGGCTTTGGCGTTGTGTCAACAAGGGTTGGCGGTGGCAAAGTAGCTGCACCAGGAGGCATGCTATATGGCTGAGGTGCATTCTGCTGCATAGGAATGTAGTACATCCCAGTATTTGGGTCGAATGCGGGTGCCTGTTGAGGCCGCGGCACTTGTTGTGGCTGGGGTGCCTGCTGAGGGACAGGATGGTGGTAATATGATTGGATTGGAATGAAGGTGCCAGTGGCTGGGTTGTGGATGAAATGCTGATTTCCGGCAGTAACAATCTGCTGTGGAGCTGGCTGCTGTGGTTGTTGCGGTGGCTGATGCTGCGGTGGCTGCTGATGCTGCTGTGGTGGAGGCGGCTGCATATGGGCAAAGACATATCCAGGTGGGGGTTGTGTCACTGCAGCAGCTGCAGCGGCAGCGGCGGCATCCGGAGCAGATACTGGGAGGCGGTAGCTGGCAGCTTCAGTTCCCACTGGCATATCTCGCTTCAGTTCAGCTGGAGGTGACCTATCGTTGTAGTAGACGGCGCCTCTGAAATAATTGATAAGAACATGATCCGCATAAGGTTTCATCCTAATTCATATTAAAGCGATCTGTCTTCTATGAATCGAGATAAATCAAAGCATCAAAGCATAAAGATATGTATGTAAAATTGGTCATGTTCTGACCAACCAACCTACCTATTGGTGGGATCAGCAACGGGTGGAACCTCCTGCTTTGGAGGCTGTGGCTTCCGACTTCCGCCGCTGTGATCGGACAACTTGTCATCGTCGGAGAACACTCGGCTGGAAGCATCGGAGGGGCTTGCAACTGGAACGGCCATGGCAGGGATCGGCACCTGCTGTGGCGGCTGCATGTAGGCGACAGCAGGAGGCAGCTGCTGCTCGGAGATCCCCATCTGCGCGAAGTGGTCCTCGACGGTGGCAGGTGGCATGACGCGGGCATCCGGCGGCGGGCGGTCCTCCGGGCGCACGCGTATCGGCGGCAGATTCGATAGCGACGGCGCGGAGGAGGTGGAGCCGAACGAGGAGTTCTTATCCAGCATCGGCGAGTCCGGCACGGACTGGACGTCATGCGGGTGCCTCCCGCCTGCTGCGGCGGCAACGGCGGCGGCCGACGGGAGCTTCTGCTGGCTGACGCGCTGGTCCTCGGAGGGCGCCGAGTTGGGGACCCCGCTGCGGGAGTGGACGGAGGAGTCGTCCTCGAGGCCGAGGAGGCAGTTGACGGAGGCGGAGTCGGTGGAGATCCCCCTGGGGATGCCGTCGAGGGATCCCGAGATGGCGCTGTTGAGGGCGTCGACGAACCAGTTCTCGGACTTTGAGGAGTCGTCGAGGAGGGAGCCGAGGGAGGACGAGGACTCGGGCTTGGCGGGGAAGAGGAAGAGCCGGATCCGCGAGGTCCGCGAGGATCCGCCGCCGGACGACGAGGCGGCGATGCGGTCGTACTCGTCGACGAGGTTGTCGAGGTCCTCGTCGGTGGAGACGGAGATGAGCGAGTCGAGGTCCTCGTTGGGGAGCTGGTACTTGAGCGTGAAGGGCCGGCCGCCGAGGAGCGACCGGGAGAGCCGCGCGTGGACGTCGGCGAGCGACGCGTGCCGGTCCACGGCCACGATCCGGGTCTCCCCGCCGAGGTAGCAGAGGGACTTGTCCGTGGGGCGCGGCACGATCCGGCCCCCGAAGCTGCACATCAGGCGGAGCCGGCCCCCGCCGCCGGCCGCCGCGGCGGCGGCGGCGGCGGAGGACGGGAAGGGCTCGTCCCACGAGTCCCCGCCGCGGCTGCGCGGGGAGGACTCCGTGGACTCCGGGTACACGGACCCAGGGCCCGGGCCGGGGCCCCCCAAGCCGGCGGCCGTCGCCGGCGGCACCTGCTCCATGAGGAGGCAAAGCGGCGAGCGGCGGGGCGTGGAGGGGAGGGGGGTGGTTCGCTGCTCTGGCTGCGCTGTCTCCTGCGTGGGTTTTGGGTGGGGGATTCTATTAGATTTTGGGGGAAAGGGGGAAGAATATATGAGAGCAAAGCGAAGCGGGGAAGGGGAAGGAGGATGAGAGAGGGGGGTGGTGGGGCCCACGCCAGGAAATATCGCTGGGTACGGGAAGCTGTTTTGCGGCCTGCGATCTAGGCCCGCCCCGGTTCCGGTTCCGGTTCGAGCCCCCCCCTACCGTCGTTCCCGCGGCGGCGGCTGCGCCTGCCTTCTCGCTCGTTTTATTTATTAATTTTTCCTCGCTTTCTCTTCGGCGCCCCCGCTTTTCTGTTGACGCCACGGCGGCGAGTGCCATCCCTGCCGAGTTGTTGTTCTCCTTTCATCGTCAAGTGGCGTCTACTGTTTGATTTATTCCAAGTGAGGACTGATTGCTGGCTTTTGGACTAATCACCTGGAATTGACCCCCGGCCAGCGGAAGTTCCATGTAAACGCTGCAGCAGTCGAGTAAACATGATGCGGAACTCGACCGTAATCCACCGTGGATAATAGTGATTTTGTGACTAAGAAAATTACGTAGCTCGATAATAATAGAGAAATCTGTGATAGAGGCCAGTGTCTTCAATGGTTACGCCTAGGAATCAACTGCTCGAAATTTTTACAAAACTCAATCGAACTCTCTCACACCTTATAAAACCAACGATCGCTGTCCAACAAGGAATCAAGGATGCTGTTATCCTTTACTTGAGTCTGACATTTGCAGGCAATTAAAATACAAGAAAAGCAATAGAAAATCGCGATGCCATCTTATCGTGTTGGAGGCTCACCGGCTCGCTCGCTCTTGGTCCGTCCGTGCCAGCTCGATCGACATGTCAAATCCAGCAGAGCAGAAGGGTGCGCTGCATTTGACAACAAACACGACCGGAATCGTACTGTGCCAGGCTTTTCCACTCCTCTTGAAATCTTCTTTCCTCTTCCCATCAACGGGCCAGCCAATGGACGGACGGATACGGGGTGCCCGCCCACAGAAATGGCCGAGAAAATACAAGTGCAAGATCCAAGGCCTGCGTGCGATTGGACGCGTTTCGCCGCCGCCTCGGGAATTGGATCCCGGAGTGATCAAATCAGACCGACCGGTTGGCCGGAAACAAAAAAGCGATCGGCTCGGCCTCATCTCATCTCCGGTCACCTCCCCGCCGCCGAACTCGCCGGTTCCGGTGATAACTGACGACGAAGTGGAGTGAAGCGGGGACTAGAGGAGGCTTGAAGGGAAGGGCAACTGGGGTTTGTTTTGTTTTTTGTTTTCTTTCCAGCTGATTGTAGAGAGGCAAAAATAAAGGCAACCACCGCGCCGTGTAGTGCAGGCCAGCTTAAAATTGTGCTCGTCGCGCGCAACAGTATTATAGTTTGTTTTGGTGACACGACGTGACGCGGCATAAGTTAGGTATCGTGTGTACAGGATAATGCGATGCTATCATCTGGAAAATCAGATGGATGGATGGATGGATGGAAAGGCGGAGCCGCCGTCACTCCTACGTGGCAGGAAAAAAAAACGTACAATACGCTGACTGTCGCTCGTTCGTTCGTGCTCCTCCTTCGGTGATGCATGCTGACTAGGAACGGAAGGCTAGCTGCTGTGTACATGCAGGTCATCGACACATGTTTTGAGCACACGTCGTGACGGTTGGGTTTCTGCTTGCTTAAAGTTGTTAAACAGTGCTGGTGCTAATTGATTTGTCAGCTTTGGGTGATGCAAGTCCCTGACAGGGATAGCCGGGAAAAACAACAATATCATCAGCCGATGTGTCCCCAGACGATACAGCAGGCTGCTGGGCGGAAGCGGAACTGAATTGAGAATACGAATACTTTTGGGGCGATGCTCATGCTACAGAGTACAGTACATACAGGCCATACAGGCTAGAGCTCGATAGCGAATGCAGCGGATTGAGCGGGCAAGTCGTTCTCTCTGTTCTTTTTTTTTTCCTTCTATTTTGTTTTGGTCTTTCGTCTGCCAGGTGATGTCCATCGCCTTCTGATGATCCATCGACGAATGCTTTGCACGCATGCGCTAATTAACGGGTGGCTTCCGGCTTTGCTAATGTTTTGTCGTCTTAGCGAAGCGTTTCTTCCGAGGGGAGCGAACTAACGAATCGGAATTACCGATGGTGAAAGGCGAGCACTTGTACGTGTTGGGAAAAGGGTAATTAACGCAACCTGCTGAGTGCTCTGAGATAAGAATCCGTTGCGCGCGTTGTGGCAGGTGGGGGGTGCGGCGCGCTAGCCTCCTAGGTCGCGTCGTGCAACCGTGGCACGATCCACGGCAGGGCGTCGTGGCATCGGCACATCAATCCACTGCTACTCCCTTGCACCGCCGTGTACGTGCGTATCGATATCGATCATCCAGCCAACACGATCGGTCCGGTCGACCAGCGCCGGCCTTTTGCTTGAAGCAAACGCCTGGCGGAATCAACCGATCCATCCATCCGTCGGCCGATCGTCCTTGTCGCGAACCCGTCGCCGCGCGACAGATCACACACACCTGCTGATGAGTGTGCTGACCATTATCCCAGACCCACCATCACCGGCCGGGGCGAGACATGAGCCCGAGGTCGTTGTCGCCTGTGCATGATCACGTCACGTGACACGGCTCGCTCGCTGCCTTGCAGTTGCACGCCGGGATCCAGTTGCCAACCGTTTTAATCCACGGGCCCTTGCGCTAAATCAAACATTGCCAGGTTTGCGTATTTAATTCTCGAGATCTTATTGAATTTATACCAAGCATCCATCCGTCCGGATGCAGTGAAAAGATGAAGGGAACGATCAGGGTGTTTTTTTTTTCCTTTGCTGCGCATACAAATGACAGATCAGCCATCCAATCAGCTAGCCGGCCGGCCCTAGTGCGAGGTGACGATGGCCGGCGGGCGGGGTAATTCGTAATTGTCTTTCCACGTCCGATCCGATCAACAATCATGCCCGGCTTGTCCCATGCTGGTTGGTTCAATGGTTCCTCACGCGAGAGGTCGTTTTGATACGGTGGTTGAACGGGAACGGAACGGGACGAAACTGCACAGTGGGTCCAGATACCTATCGGCCGACCTTTTATTTCTAGTGCGAGCACACAGTAGCGGCAGGATGGTGGAACATGCATGATGAGATGAAGGATTATGACCGCAAAATGTACAGTCGTCTTCCAGATTCTTTCTTATATCTTAAACAAACTCATTTCGTCCGTCAGTTGGTCCCGCGGCTAACTAACGACAATGTGATGGCGTCGATCGATGGTGCTGCCGAGTGCCGATCGAGGTAGTAGGAGAGAGTAGTTGTACGGCCATCTGCGTTACTTCGTACGCATCCATCAATTACACATGCCGTTTTTTTTAGAGGCGAAAGGAGCGAACAAGGTTGAGAACCTGACGATGGATGCTTGTTTGTTCATCATTAATCTGGCCGTGACCTTTGGTGCACGCACAAGTAAACCGGCTGGCGGGAAGCAAATGCTGACGCAACAGCTAGCCCCGCTTGAATGCTCCCGGCTGCATGCATGCAATGCAAAGAATGCCCACTGCCCAGGCAACTCGTGCGTCAAAGTCTTCGATAAAGCCAAAGCTAGGCTGACACGGAAAGCAACCGCGATAGTACAAAACAAGGATGATATCAGGATATATACAATATACACGTATGTCTGTATCTCAGCACGGAGAGAATCCTGAATCCATCTGCATATGCAAGCTAGAAAGGGAGAAAAAAGAAGAAGAAACATTTGGTATCTTCATGGGTGTATAACTGCATATATATGCAAATTGCAAAACAGATAAAAGTGTTGCTGCTCAAGCTCAGCATCATATAGCTCTGCGCGTGAGCAGTGTTCAACGGATACAAATGCCAACATTCGTAGGTAACCAAAAAAAAAAAATCTCCACGAGAAATAAGCACTAGCCCAGCATCACTGTCAAACTGTCAATCCATCGACTTGCCTATCTGATGCGCGAGTTTTTGCACACGATGGCAACTGGGCGCAGAGGGAAGCTGGGAGTTTGCGTGGCACGTGAGCAGTGGAGCACCGTAGGCACAGAGTCAACCGTCAACAGTACGTGATCGTTGAACGGGCAGGTACGTGTGCCTGTCTGAGGAGAAATCTGTGGCTACCGCACCATTGCAAAAGGCCATACATAGCAAACAGTCAATTGGAGACTTTACAGCACGCTCCGATCGAGCTGATCCTTGTGCAGGGACCAGGGAGATGGAGATCGGCCGGACGCCTATACATACGCCGCATCTGATACTGATACTGATACGCACGTCGTCGACGCGGCCCCGGACGATGGATCGCCATCAGAACCGCGAGTGCCGCGGTCAAAAGTCGCTGCTGGGATGGCATGGCAGGAGCAAGATGGGTCGATAATTGGGGCAGCAAGTTAGTAGCCGCGGTGGTTGGTCGTCGTCCTATGATAGGGAAATCGACGTGCCCGGAGACTGACCACGACCTCCCACCTGCTTCACCCCTTCTCATCGATCAGCGCGCTGATGAAAATCACGGCTCTCAAGTCTCCCAGCCACAGTAATCCAGTAGTAGCTTTCTTCAACTTAACATGGGCATGGCAGCCTGCTCCAACGACGACGTCTCCTTTTGCACACCCTACAAAATTCTCGCAGTTCTATCGGGCCTTTAATTTCCGGCCGCTAAAAATCAAATCAAAATCGCTATAGCCGCAGCATGCTACAAGCAACTAGATTCGTGGATTTGGCCATATCCAATTGGAGACGAGACGGCGTGGCGTGGCGTGGGGCCTGGCCCGGCGCTTCATCCGACATGCATGGGGGACAATCGGATCGGGTGTGAGACACCCAATCCATCGTCGTGCCATTCGGAACCTATCGAGCAGGCCGGGGATGGCTCATGGTCATGCATGGACCAACGGATTGGTGTAGCGGTCGCTGTGGGAGCAGTGCAATGGGACTGTGATGGGTGGTGTTGGTCGCGTGCCAAACTGCCAATCGTCGCTACCTCTCTCCAGCTCCGGCGAAAGGAAGTGGGGGAATCCCAGGTGCAAAGCGACAACCAACGCCAAGGAGGCAAGCCATATCTCTCTCATACTGGTATAGTGGTATAGTGGTATGTGTGCGGGCGGCGTATGGCCGAGCATGTACGTATCTGGATAAGAGGGGGCCCATTTATAACTGCCATTTTGGGCCATCCAAATTCCAAAAGGACCTATATATAGTCTGTTGATCCTTTTTCCTTGAGGGCTGAAAAAAAATGGAGGAGTTCTAAAAAAAATGGAGAAGCAACAAAAAAAAAAGAAGAAGAAGAAGAAGAAAAGACAGATACCCTCCCTTTGAACAGGACCAAGCAAGAACGGTGAATGGAAGAGCTAGCAGCTCGAGAATGGGGGAGGAGCGTTAGCTTTAGGTTTATTTGTGGCATACAGTACGCACGCAGCGGGAGTTCAACATCGATAACGAGCGGTGGATCGAGCACGCAATGGGAATCTTGCCTGAGCATGAACATGGGACCCGTGGGGGACCGGGAGAAGAATAATTGTTGATTCATGACCGGTTTGGTGTACCAAAACCTTATTTTTGGCAAGTGGAGGCTTAATGGCCACGGATGTTGATATTTACTATGCAAGTACGAAAGGGAATGCGTCCATAGACATCCATCACGTTCTTATTATGCACTCCACGGCAGTAAAAAAAAAATCCTTAAGGGGAAAATTTAAACAAAAGAGACCCATGTGTTGCTCGTAGTTAGAAACACCCACACAAGTGTTTTGTTGCAATGCTCACCCTATGCTCCATTATGTTAAGCAACTCCTTTTTGTATGTGCATATATGCTTTAACTGATTTCGCCCGTTTCCGCAAAATTGTTTCTTTGCATTTATCAACACTTGGTGCAATATTGTTTAAACTTCTGATTACCACTTTTTTGGTCAAATCTCCAAAAAGTGACAAAATTATACTCCTATGAGCATCTTGTAAGACCACAATACAGCTCTAAAGTCGATGAAATAATCGGAATCAGCGAAGCATGTGGTTTTGGAACAACATTGAATAGGGTGGGGAGTTTGCAGCAAAACAAAGCTTATGAGGGGAGTCAACCAGCCACAATGTGCTTGTTCTGGTTTAATCTATCTTCTTCTCCCTCACAAAATACTATTAAAACAACTAAAATCAGTCACAACCAGCGAATTTATCCACCAGCGGAACTTGCCGATAAACTTCAAGTTGCACAGTTGTACCAATTCTATAAAACAATACTCTTATGTACCTATGCTTGAAAAGGATGTATACTTTAGATGCATTTTCTCATCCTCAAATATAATTATACAGGGAAAAAAGAAAGAAAATAGATTTATTGATATTTTTCCCCTTTTACGTTTCTTGGGGTTTCTCTTTGCATTTGCTTCTTGCTCACTCTATATAAATATATATACTACCTCTATCAATAAATATATTATAAATAACACCTCCTATTTCATCATAAATAAAAAGAAAGAAATAAAGGACTAACAGAGTCCCTTTTTTTTAAACAGAAGCAGAGCTGTTAACCTGTCATCCGAAACTGTCACAAGAGCCGTTGCATCGAGATTCTTTTGCGATGAGGTGATAAGACTCGGGAGAGAGCGCCATTAGGCCAGGACGCGCGATGCGTAGCCGTTGACTTCTCTCCCTTCTTGTTTATTCACACACAGTATGCGCCATGTCATTGATATGACCGGATTAGTTTCTTAAATTGTCAGATCAGACGAAAAGCCAGGTACGATGTGCGCGCATTTGTTCTCTTCTCTCCCCCCACCAACGGCTCCCCACTCTGGTGAACAGCACGGTGTGCGCTAGCTAGTGGAGGTAAGTGTAGTGCATCAACTCCTGTTTCCTCCCATCATTGCAGCACAAACCCCTGGAAATTTCGTTGTAGATTGATGTCTAGTAGATCGCTTAATCTAGAAGCGTATGGTATGGGGGCTCTAATAGAGTAATAGTCTATGGTGGTGACAGTGACATGCTACTATTTTGGAGCCTTGGATGTACTTCAGGCTGATGATAGATGGAGAGACAATAATAAAGCATTAGTTATCCTGTCAATTCCTTCATATATTTATTCTACTAGATTAGCCTATCCTCTGGGAAAAAAAAACCCCATGCATGGCTTCATATATTTATTTTGTTATGAGGTCTGTTTGTTTTTCTCCTGTTGAAACCTACTCCCTCCGTCCCTTAAAAAGTGTCGTTTTGGGTGTGTGTGCCACGAGTTTGACTTAATTTGTAGAAAATACGTACAACATTTGTATTTCCAAATAAATTTGTTAAAATACTAGACTAAAAGATCTTTCCAGTGATACTAATTATGTACTATAAATATTAATATTTTTCAATACAAAATCAATCAAAGTTATTTATCGAGAAGTGAGAAAGACACTCTTTTAGGGACGGAGGGAGTACAGAGAATGCGTGCGTATTTAGTTCTATTGTCTCTATTATATAATTTTCTCACTCTTGTTTCCAAAGCCCTTAAGGGAATGTACTTTAGTGATTATCTTTGTTAACTTTATTCATAGCATGTAAACCTCACCAAAGCTATGTAAGTTATTATTACAGCGAGTGCTTTAGTTCAAATCGAAGTAATAACTGGCCGGCATGCTTATTTTGTCAGTGGCAAAATGAAGAACGAGGCAAGTTTTCTTCGCCATGGCTCACTTTTGCGCGAGCAAACGAAACGCTTTCTTTCCGTGGGCGGAAGGAAGAAGATGCAACGGCGCGACAACGCTGAGGTGGATCCTACCAGGAGGCATATCCGCCCGGCCCCACCTGTCACCAGGCAGCTGGAATCTCCCCCCACTGTCATGCAATTAGCCACGCCACAGCTCTCATTTTTTTTTCTTTTCTCTTCCTTGCGATGCTGTACCTGTACGTACCTAAACCTAATCTAATCTCGCAGTCTTTATTACGAGCTTTTCTTTTCTTTTCTTTCTCGTTTGTTTTTTGCACTGAAAGCGATTACTTGGGCTCGGATTGGAAGCACACGACACGAACACGAACCGTGATGGATGATGTGTGATGTACTCGCGGTCTTGGTCCGGTCGCGGAATAAGGCAGCGCGCCACGTCAGGGCGTACGTGTTTAGCGCTGTTCGGCGAGGACTTTTCGTACAGTCTCGCGTGCGTGGGGGTGATAGGCCAGCCGCCAGCGTGCACGTCGCTACGTGCGTGGCAATGTGGATGCGCAATTGAATTCTTCGCCGTAGCTGTACACTTCTTCCACTGAAAGAGGCCACTGATTTGTGAGCATCTACTCTTCTAGTCGGTTTGCACAGTGTTTTAGACGATTTTGAAATTATGAATCCTTTTTAAGCAAGATTTCAAACCAAAATGGTCAGCTAATAAGGAAACCGGAACTGAATTGAATGACACATTGACACGCTCTGGAAATGGGTAGGCCCAGTGGCCTGGATTTCGTTGTTGGGTAGGCCCAATCTAGCTTACGTACCTCACTATCTTTCGGCCCAATTTAGAAGTGTTAACGGGCTTCGGCCTTTGGGCCCTGGTTCCGATCTTTGGGCCTTCCATCGGCGCCGGGCGGCCACCGGGCGAGTAAAGAAGGCTCGCCGTGGCACGCGTAGCCACTGCAGACACCGCGTGGCACGTGTAATCGCCGGCAACTGCCAGCGGCGGCCGGCGTGGGGGAGCAACTCAGACCACACCCCCGCCGCGAACCCCGAGGAAAATCAAGAGTAAAATTTAGGGCTTCCGAGGTTTCTTTCCCTCTCCGCCGGCTTCTTGTTGCTTGCGTCCCCTTCACCTCTGTCTGCTCCTCCCCGTTTACTGTGAAAGCGGCAAAGACGTCGGAATCTTTGGCGACCTCTGGTCTCCTCTCCTGGTTGGGTAGGGTATCCGAACTCCGAAGTCACCTCCATCAGGTGCGTTGTACCTTCCCCCCCTTTTTTTGAAGAAAGCATTGGTGGTTTCCTGCTTGCTTTCAGCGTAGGGAATGCGAGTTCGTGTGCTGTTCTTCGGCCCTCGATCATGGCCGCCAGCGATTTCACTTCTTGCTGCGGTTTAATGCTGGCGGCGGTGGGGAATATTGGGATTTTTTGCATTAATGCCGCGGCGCCTGCCCGTGTTTTTTTTTAATTTCTTGGCGTATTTAGTTCGTTTCTTTAGAAATGATATTTTTTCTTGTGCAATATTTGTTCCCCATTTGAAATTAGGATATGAGAGTTTTGATCCAAGAATTGGAATAACACAATAGCAGAGCTTAACATCCTGTTCAGACGAAGCTAGTTCCTGGGCAGTTCACCGGTGCAATTTAGATCAGGCTGATTCGAAGACCATTTATTACAGGCTGTCTTCAGTATGTTGAGATTCTTCATAGACTGAATGGCTGACCATATTCGTTTGTTTGCCAACAGGGAAAAATGCAAGGGGCTCAGCTAGGCGACAGGATGCAGGAGGCTCAGCTAGGCTCCCACACGATTCAGACTCATGGAGTGAGATTGGCCAGGAAGCACACACACGACTGGGTGGTTCTGATTCTTCTAGCTGCACTTGTGCTTGGGCTGCATTACGCTGCCCCGTTCAACCGATTCGTTGGGAAGGATATGATGACTGATATTAGGTACCCGGTGAAACCAAGCACCGTGCCGGCATGGGCGGTTCCGGTATGTTTCTGAACATTTTGCAAGCAACTCTGTTCTCTGACGCAAGAACAAACTCCTTCATTCAATACTGATGTGGGGGCATTGGACCTATTGCCAGATAATCTCTATACTGTGCCCTTGGGTCATCTTCATATCCATATACATTTCCAAGAGAGACGTTTATGATTTGCATCACGCAACACTAGGTGATTCAAGACGTCCCTGGTCTCTTCTGGTTGTTAAATGCTTCAGCGCGCTGAGTTATGGAATGACCAATTGCTGAACAACTTGTTCATCATATGAATTCTACAGGCGTCCTCTTCGCTGTGCTCATAACTGCAGTTTTCACTGATGTGATCAAGACTGCAGTAGGGAGACCTAGGCCAGACTTCTTTTGGCGATGTTTTCCTGATGGAAACCAGGTATATTTTCTTATACACACTTGTGTGTAGATGGTTCTGCTCTACAGATGTATTCTAGCTTAAATTAACATGGCACTTTGTGGTGTGTTTGCACGCAGTTATACAACCAGGTGACTGGTGATGTGATTTGCCATGGTGAGAAAAGCTTCTTGACTGACGGGCGCAAGAGCTTTCCTAGTGGCCACACTTCGTGTAAGCTCCCACCCATGAGTGCACATTGACACTAGCATTTAGATACATGAGATTGTTCTTCCATGTGTAAAGCTATTAAGTTGAGGTAGCAAATAGTTACTGTATGCGGTCAACAAATGCTGCGTTTGTTAGCAGAAGCAGTGCGGATTAAAATAGTTTACTGCCTGGACCTTGACCAAATAGTTTGTATCTTCATACTTTGTGCTTTATCATTTATAGTTGATATTGTACAGCTATGGTGTTTGCATGTGTCCTCACTGTATTTACTCTGCCAGGGTCTTTTGCTGGTCTTGGATTTTTGTCACTTTACTTGTCTGGCAAAATTAAGGCTTTCAATCGCCAGGGACACGTGGCCAAACTTTGTATTGTGATCCTTCCTCTTCTTCTTGCTTCACTTGTTGGGATTTCGAGAGTAGATGATTATCGACACCACTGGGAGGATGTGTTTGTTGGCGGCCTTATTGGTATGTGCTTAACATCTTTTTGATTTCTCTTCCAAATATATGGAAAGCTTTGATGCCATTAGTAACTAATCTGGATTGATATGTTACAGGATTTATTATGGCTGTAACGTGTTACTTGCATTTCTTTCCTCCTCCGTATCATGATCAAGGTTGTTCCATCTTTCTCACTAGGAAATTTACTTTCAGTGTTAGCGGTTTAAGGATTTGCCCTGCTTAGCTCTTCTTGTATATGTATTTCGATTCTCCCTATTGAATATGGTGGTCTCTTGCTTTTCGCATTTAGGTTGGGGACCATATGCATACTTCCACATGCTGGAGGAACTTCAAGCAGCCAATTCAAGTGTTGCACAAAACCAACAATCTACACCTACAGGTGGGCAACACATTGGCATATCCAGGCTGGAGCATGACAGGAAGTCACTAAACGATTTGGAATCTGGAAGTGTGTAACCCGCCTCCTGCACTTAACCGAAGCAGCAGCCATGTACATTGCACAGTAAGCACAACTAAACGTTCTATGCATTTAGACATGTGTTGGAATCTAGAACTGGGGATATGCAGTTTTTCACCTGATGTTAAGGTGGTTCATCTTGTGTGAAATCACAAGCTAGTAAGGCCTGACCTACATGTTCCAGGCCTACCTGTGGCCAAATTAGCTGTACAAGTTGCTAGTGGAAGCACTGATTGGGAACTTATTCTGACGATACAAAAGAAACTGAAAGTATAGTTGAAAATGACATGCACATAGTCCCTAAACATTCTCGACCAGGTTGCACCGTCCAATGGTGTATTCCAAGGTTCTATTAGTTCGTAGACCAAAGTGGAGATACATTTGTTTTGTCGCCCTCTTTGGATGACCAGATGGGTTCCTGGTCTTATTCAGAGCTGGGCCGAACAGATCAACACGGATTCAGATCTTAGTTGCTAAGTTAGAGCCAAAAGCAGTAGCACTGAATTCTCTACTTTACACGGTGATAGCTGCTGCTGCTGCAGTCTTTGATATGTTAGTATGTTACCCGTCGAATAATTTTTAAAACGCTTTTTCTGTGCACATAAATCGCTTTGTGTCTGTATCATTTTAGTCTACGAAGTCTCTGCCTTTTCGGCGGAATCGCACGGGTTTTTGCATTCGACGTGTTTAGCCGCAAAGCATTATCACCACTTAATTTATCATTCTTACATGTACAGCGCTAGTAAAAGAAACAAGATATGAAAGCCAGCTGTTGAGTTCATGTTTCCACAAACTCGAAAGAAAGCAGGAAGGTGAGGCCTTTCCGCTTCCTTTTCTGTTTTTCCCAGGCTTATGAGTACCGGCAAGATAAAATCATGGCACACAGATGAGGGGGTTATCTTCAGTAAAGGTTGAACACGGGGCATAAGCATAATTGCCGAATGACTTGAAAAGGAAAAGGACGACCAAGTCTTCAGAATTTGATTGAGGAATGACATGAAAAGACGACCACCTTTCAGAACTTACTGCTGGGCCAACGGGAGTATATGCATCGGGCAAATATGCGGCGCAAATGGATTACACAATCCATGGATAATCTGCAGTTGTCTGCACAAGAACTCTGGGTATAGCAAAATAGAGAATGAAAAGAAGGTGCAGAAGGCGTGTATCCATTTTCTTTTGAAGCAAGTGTCTGGTTATATGTTACACAATGTACAGTGAGCGTCCTGCCAGTTTTTATCTTTCCTGGCAAAAAGAAAAAAACACGATCTTCTGTATCTGCCTGTACCCTCATTATTTTACAACTTGAGATGGAAACCGGTGCATGCTCAACTGCTGAGGCTACCTCTGCATTTTCTGTGAACTAGGTGATACTGTGCTTCACAGTTGGGCCCAAGTGGCGTTTTTTTAATAATGATTAACCATAATATATGTTTGGTGAATATGTTGGCTGAGGTAAATACTAGTGTTCATCCTGAATGCCTTTACATTTAGATTTACAATATCTTTTGCTGTTTAAATGAGAGAAGAAAGATTTTACTCGGTTTGGTGTGAAAGAGCCAGATGGATTTCAAAATGCATTTGAAGTTGGAGCAGAACTTAAGAATGTCGGTCCGCACTGGGATTCAGACCAGGTTACAGAATTCAGGATGAATTCAAAGTTCGGTGGACCAGCGCACCACCGGCTTTGAAACTTGCCCTGAGGCCTGAATGAGGCTCTGCACTCGCATCTGACTTGTGAAATTGTTACGTCCTGGAGTCAGAAATGGGAGCATCGGAGGAATACTTGGAAGCAAACATCCATGGCGCAGAAAACAACACCAGAAGTGATCAACTTTGTAAGACCCACTGCACTATTTATTTATGTGACAGGATGACAGGAGAAACGACTAGCAAAAGAGCTCCCTAGAGATCTCAGTTCTTCCACGCAGCCATCCATCGACAGAAACGGCATGGTGGCTCTGATCACAATCTACCCTTCACACACACACAGCACACACACACACACTCTCCAGATGCCTAACGGACTTGAGTACTTGACGAGAACGAAAACTATCGAAACACTAGTAAAAGAGGAAAACAAGCAAAGGCACTGTGGAGGAGGGGATTGGTGGGCTGCCATATGCTTGTCAAAAACTCTCTCGCTATCATCTGCGGCGCCGCTCGCCGGTGAGGGCGCCTTTGCCCTTGGCTCAATACCTCTCGTGAACGGCGGTGGCGGTAGCCGTGGAATAGCGGTGATCCATGGCGGCCTCCCTGTGGACGGGCTGACGCTCGTGGTAGTTGTAGTAGTTCTGCTGCTGCTGCTGCGCCTGCGTACCGTGGCCGTGGCCCGCCTCGCCGGCGACGCTGCCGTTCCACGCCGGCTGCTGCCTGCTCACCGTCTGGTGGTGGCCGCCGTTGGCGTAGTGGGCGTGGCCGTTGTTGTAGTAGCCGCCGTTGCGCTGCGCCGCCGGCATCGGCCGGTCGTGGAGTTGCGGCTTCGTCGCCGGCGGCGGCAGTGCCAGGCTCCTGGTTGGCGCGGTGTAGGTGATGTCGTCGTCCTTGTGCAGGCCGAAGCAGGCGAACCAGAGGCACATTCTTGGTTGCTTCTGGTAGTAGTGGGAGCTGCTTGCTCGCTTGTGCTGGGGTTGCTGGTAGCTCGAGCAGAAGGAGAGGGGAACGCGAGAGGCGACAACCCAGGTGTGTGTTGGTGGCCTGATACGACGCAAAGGGGGCATATATACCCAGAGCCGCGGGGGCCCTGGGACGCAAGGTGTGCGTGTAGCCGTGAGTCCAAGCGAAGAAGCGAAAGGCGTGTGAGGCCAGTAGGCAGTTAGGCACGGCCCGGCGACTCGCTCACTGCCCCAGACTTGCGGTCAGGCCTCGATCTGTTTCCCAGCAGCCTCCGTTCACACCTCACACCACTAGCAGCTTGAGCACCGCGGATGGATGGAAGCGTGGAGCGGTCGAGGTCGGGTGGGTGGGTGGGTGCGCGTGGCGGGCCGTCCAGCGGCGTGGCGGGCCGTCCAGCGGCGTGGCGAGATGCCGCGGAGACGGAGAGGAGGCCGCCGGGCGCGGGCGGCGGGGTTGCCGCCCCCGCCCATGTCACGTCCCCGTCTTTCCCTGTCGTATTCCGATCCCCAAAATCCAGAATTGCTCTCGCTGCTGGTTCGGACGGCGGCAACACCAGGGACCCTGCTGCCGGTTCTTCGTTTCCCCGAGTCAACTGCTCAGTTCGATCAAAGCCACCAGATCGACCGTACCAATCAGGAATTCGGCACTGTTCCTTGCCACGAACAAGTCCATCGCCGTGTATCACGGGCACGGCGAATATGTTCCCTTGCATTTCCCTACGGTAACCTTATCCAACAGGAGTCATAAGGTCGGGACTCGGGATTGTCAAGTGCCTAGACTTGGACCGTTTGACCGTTGACAGCTGCTTTCAATGCAAGTTTCATGGACACAGTTATCTAGAGTGACACTTCATCTAAAAATGTTTGAAACACCCCTCTCTCAATGCATAGTTTCATCTTTTGTTGTTTTCTAGGTTACATACAAGACACAAGCTGTCTAGGTAACCGTGTAGGGAGGGTTTCATCACCATGAAACTCATTTCATCTCTTTTCATTATTACGCTGCCACATCGTCAAAATAGTGACATGACAACCTATTTAATGCCCATAAAACTCCCACTGAGACTGGCCTAAGTTTAAACTAGTAGCAGCAAAGATGCCTTGGGCGTTTGAACCAACTACTTACGCGTTCTTCTTCTCTCTCTTTCCTTTTTGTTTTCTTTGCACCGAAAAACTTCTGGAACCTGCTCAGGAGAAAATGACGTCAGCGGCCTCCAAAAATAATAGCACAAATGACGCCAAAATTGCCCGAGCCACTGGGCAGTAAAAAAAGAAAGAAAATGATCGGCCGCGTAATTAGGCACGAGGGCCTATCCCAGTGCAAAAAACAAATGGATAATCACCAGGAGCATGGCATCTGTTGGCGCCTTTATTCCTGGACAAGCCACAGCGCGGGAATAATCTGCTCCTCTCACACTGGGGCGTACCGTGTGTAGAGTAGAAATGATTGATCCGTGGGGAGCGCACATACGGTACGCTTCAGCAAGAAGAAAGCGGGAGTACATTCTTGACGCCGGAAACAAAGAAAAGACGAGCGCTTGGATTGGATGGATGGTAGCGGACGTGTCGAAGGTTTGACGACGCGGACGGGTTCACGCACGGATACGCATCGAGATGGCTGGGGATCCAAAGCCCGATCCTGGGTGCCGAAAGGTCTCATTATTGTAGATGCTCCTCTCATTAGCCTCCGTTAATTACCACGGGTTGATCCGTTCAACAAGATCTCCCGAGAAGATTAATAATCGGTTAAACCGCTGGAATTGGTAGGGCAGATGATTGTGACCTGTCGTCTTTGCAGATTCAGTGCGAGCCGCGTTGGTGGAACTTTAATGATTTACTACAACGCGTGTAAGGCTGCGCGGGATTAAAATGTTAAAAGGTCTGTATAGTACTCTGTAATAATATTCCTGAGAACTGTGAGCGCCTGCTTCTTGAAACATATAATATCTCTTTTGAGTTAGTTATCAGAGGAAAAGGATTTGAAACTATTTGTTAGGACGGCATCTTGGTTTAACAAGATCTCATGGAAAGATCACCAGCGAACTAACCACTAGGATCATTTGGATAGAAAATTCTTTTTCTTGCATATTCAATGTGTGTGGTGGGATTGGATGGAACTTCGCGCACAGATGAACAAAATTCATTCCTGGGGCCGGATTAAGAAAAGCTGTAATATTCATGATCCGAAGAAAAAGGACATATGGTACGTGTTGCTTCAGTTAACTATCGAAGCGTATTATTATTGTAGAGTTGTTTTTTTCCCTCTAGTCTTAATTATAACCGGGTATGTAGGTCGTGCTCTTTAAAAGAATATATTTCAGTACAGCAGTAAAGGTCTATACTGGATACGGAGATCACTACAACATATGTGTACTGTTTTTTTTTCTGTATTATTATAGGGATGATGTGCGCCACGTTAACCTGGAATCATTAGTTTGGCATGGAGTGTGAGCATATTATTGTTAGTTTTCATGCTGTGATCGAGCACAACCACAGGTGCATCTGCAAGAAAGAACGAGTGTTAATGATATATAGGAGAACGAGGAACCACTTGATCAAAGACATCAAAGTAGTGCGAGCCACGTTGGTGGAACTTAATAATTTAAACTGCGTGAAGATTGCGCGGGCTTGAACGGCGAGAAAAGGCTGTAATATTTTAAATCTCTTTTGGGTTATAACCGCGATACAAAACTATTATGGTAGCATATGGGTTAAACAAGATCCTCATAGAAAGATCATCAAGACACCAACTAACCGCTGCGATCATTTGGATAAAAATACTTCTTTGTTTTCCTTTGCATATTCAGTGACAATTAGATTGGATGGAGCTTGGCATAGAGATGAATAGAAGTCCCCGGCCCGTAGATTAAGACAAAGTCTGTAATATTCGTATTCTGAAGAAAAGTACTACACAGGTTGATTTCTTCGATTATTTATCGATACTGCGTTCTTTGTATTGTCGTTTTCGGAAACAGCAGGTACGCTTTAAAAGAATCTCTCCCATTGCCGCAATAACAGACTAATTGTTTGATACGAAAGTCGCTAAAAGCATGGTGGTTTTCTGTTATAGGAATGATACGCTCAAAATTGTACTGCTTTTTGAAGAAAAAAAACTTTAAACGTGTGGATTTACCAGTTGGGCAGGGACAATCACTAGTATAAGTACTCCGTATATGATAGTAAGATATTACTCCGTACTTCCGTTCCTAAATAAATGAAGTTTATGACAAGCCAATTAGTGAGTGATGTGAACACAAACTTGCCACCGCCGCAGTTCTTGTCTCCATCAGGTGAGAAGTGAGATCAAACAACAATATAGTCACATTAAAATTAGGACGCATGGAAAAGAAAGAAAAGGAGACGCCATCTAGGGTTTGAGATTTTGAAATAGGTTTTGTTTCTGATTATGGGCCAAAACACCAAAATTCAAGAAATTTCAGTGAAATTTAAATTGAGATTGCTACAATGTACTAACTTTTGAGTATTTTGACTTTTGATAAGTGCTTAACATGGCTATGCATATTATGCGAATAAGAAGTTATGTGACACCCTACAAACAAAATATGAGTGTAGATTGAATATTTGCATGTTTTTTTTACAACAAAGACAAAAGATTGAGATAACAACCAATTTTTGTTTGTATTATTTTGTTCCCCGAACAGCAAAATTCCTGAAATACACGAGGAAAGGAAACTGATGAAATCCCGAGCTAACAAAAGTTCTCCCGACCTTCCTCACCGCTTATGGCAAATCCGAGCAAAGGATATAACCGATCCTAAATCCTATTACCTCTCGTAATCACTAGTAGTAGTAGCCGTAGCAGTTGGGCAATGGCCACCGTTTCCTGCTCCGAGACCATTGTGGACCTTGTCGTTGTTGTTCGCAGTCGCAGCCGCAGGGCGCTTCAACGCCACTTCCGCGCCTGCCGTGTACGCGTGCGCCTGCTCCTACACTTGTTCGCTGACTCTGCTTGTGGCGTGGTGCCCTGCTGTTTATATATAAGTACATATGCAAAGCCCGGCCAGCTGAACGGTGAGCCCGTCGTCTCTTCTCTGGTGATGAGGCGCAGAGGCAGGGTGACAAAAGCAGGCGTGACGTCTCGGATCGGAGGTGGGTGGTCAGGCTCAGGCGGTTCGGAGGAAGTCGCTGTTGTGGCGTGGCGGGTTCGCGCGGCGGCCGGCCGGCTAGATCGGGCCGGTGGTGCCCAGCCGCTGTCACGCTCCGATCCTCGTGTCGTATTCCTCAGGTGGGTTGCTTTGCTGCGCTCCGGACGGCAGGCGGCCATGCCGAAATGCTAATATTCCGAGGCTCATCAGCTGCTTAATTACAATCCCTTAATCCATTACACTAGCATATGCACCGCCGAGAGATGCTACTAATCCAGCATGAGCGCGTTCCAGCCACAATTTCATCCCTCAGGCGAATGTGTTCCTGCACCTTTTTAAACCGGAGTCGTCGTCAGGCTGAAATTGTCAAATGCCTAGAGACTTGGACCGTTTGTTTCACCGTGGGCAGATATCAGATATCCAAGAGTGTCTACAGCAGCAACAGGTTCGTGTTCTGTTTTTCAGGGGAAAAAAAAGGGTTCGTGTTCTAGTAGTGCCATTTGATTCCAACTCACCTGGCTAACCTTGCCCAGGATTAAATAAAAAACAAAGGCGCCATCAACCTCCCAAAACAATAACACAAATGGCGCCCCCCAAATTACAAGCAGATCGCATTGTTTGGCACGAGGGCGTATCCAAATGTTGTATCCATGCTAGCAAGAAAACAAAAGGGGGTAGGAGCATGTCATATGTTGCTGCCTGGTGCCTTTATTCCTGCACAAAGCCTGTAGGAATATGCTGCTAGATAGATCAAACGGCACGCTTAAGCAACAAGACACTAAACCAGAAGCAGAGCAGTACATTCTTGGCAAAACGATGGACATTTGGATATGGCACGAATCGTGGAAGGATACACGCCCAAATGGGACCCCCCGCCCGATCCGTGGAGGTCACTGCCCACCGAAAGCAGTTACTGTTGTTGTTTTGTTTTTCGCGAATGAAAGCAGTTTGTGGATGCTCTTTCATCAGTCTCTTCATCGACACATATTATTGTTCATCTGGTGTATGGCTCAACAAATTTAAGATCTCGCGAGGAAGTTGAACGGTTGGAATTGTCCGAAGATCTAGAGCCGTGTACCGTGTTAGTGGACCTTTAATTTGAACCGCGTAGAGATTGCGCGGGCTTCAAAATTGAGAGTTTGGTAGACGGCAGTACATGATTCTTGAAATACTTAACCCTATCTCTTTTTACTTAACTAGGCCAGGAATCTAGTGTTGGGCTTGGGCCATATTAGGGGTGATGGGTTTAACGAGATCTCATGGAAAGATCGCCAGGAACATTTGGATAGAAAATTCCTTTTGTTTTTTTTTCCTTTTTGCATATTCAGTTGGAGTAGCATTGGGTGAAGAACTTCAAGTAGAAATGAAAAGGAAAAGGGAGCTCCGGGGCCAGATTAAGGAAAAGGCAGTAATATTCAAATTCTAGAGAAAAGGAACAGAGGATCGTTTCTTTAGTTATTGATGTATAGCCTTTACATAGTCGTTTTCAGAATCGTTACACTCTGGCCGGTACTCTCTCAAAGAATCTCTTCTATTATCATTAAAAAAAACATGCTCTGCAGCCGATATAAAAAAATCAACTAAACAATGACGTTTTTCTACTGGAGGAAAGAGATGCGCAAAACTATACTCTTTTATAAAGCAAAATATTTGAAAACATGGGATGATATATGATAGTGCTAAGAAGTTAGTGTTGCGACAACCTTTGAGGTGCTGCTGCAAGATTTAGTAATACATACACAAATATAGTTAAAACCAACTTGATCAGGATATCTAATTAAAATCACAGTAGATCCGTAAAGAGATCACAAGTGCAGTGGGGAACCTTATACATTAGCTTGTTTTTGTCCCTTGCTGATATATGCTCGGGAATATATACGGACTAGCCATGAGCACCTAGCAAAATTGTGACAGGATCCCAAATTTACCTGGCTGGAAAAAGAAATAAAAAGAAAAGACTACAATCTACTTGAGAATTCTTTTTGTTACTTTACTCTTGTTTAAACTCGAATTTGTCTAACTTTGACGAATGCAAAGAAAGAATCCTTCACGTTGCTCGCAGTAGCGGTCCTGGTTTCTACCATTGCGGCATTGCCAGCTCCATGGGACATGGGAGACGACCTTCTTGTTCCTCGGAGCTGCAATGCGCCGCAGAATATATCCCATGCAGCGTTTGTACTCGTGATAACGCGAACGGTGAACCGTCGTCTCGATCTGGTGATGATGAGGCAGCAGGGTGACAAAAGCAGGCCTGACGTCTCCGATGGGGTGCGTCGATCCCCTTCGCTGTGGTGGGGCGTGTCGATCGGGTTCGCGCGGCGGCAGGGCGGCAGCAATGCCATTTCCACGGCGGAAGGTCGGGTGGGATGCTGGGGCGCAGCAAAGACGGTGGTGCCGGGCCGCTGTCACGTTCCGATCGAGGCTCATCAGCTGGTATCCCGATCGAGGCTCATCAGCTGCTTACAATGCCTGATCCATTACAATTTACAGTAGCATATGCACACCTCCGAGAGATACTAATCCAGCAGGAGGGCGTTACAGCTAGCGCCACAAGTTCTTCCCCGCTCGTGTCTCACGGAGGGAGAACATGTTCCCACACCTTTTTAAACCGGAGTCGTGGTCAGGACGAAATTGT
Source organism: Urochloa ruziziensis (assembly GCA_015476505.1). Lineage (NCBI taxonomy): Eukaryota > Viridiplantae > Streptophyta > Magnoliopsida > Poales > Poaceae > Urochloa > Urochloa ruziziensis. Next base: position 7,346,698 of record CM027122.1, read on the forward strand.
CCAATGCCTACCTAGACTTGGACCGTCTGACCAAACACAGATACACCTAGCAACTGTGGTGCTAGTATAGCAGTGCCATTAAGCTTTTCCTTCCTGGCATTTGATTCCAACTCGATCACCTGGCTAACCATGCCCAGGATTTTTTTTAAAAAAAAACAAGGGTGTCGTCAACCTCCAAGAACAATAACACAAATGACGCCCAAATTACTGGTTCATCCAGCAGGGCAGGCAGGGGAAAAACAGATCCAAGTGTTGAATCCATGCTAGGTGCCTTGTGCCTAGCATGTCACCTGGAGTATGTTGCTGCCTGGTGGCTTTATTCCTGGCAGCAGGAATTTGCTGCTAGATCAAAGCGCATGCGTAAGCAACAAGACAGAGAAGCAGAGTAGTACATTCTTGGCGCCATAACGATGAACACTTGGTTGGATAGGGAACGAATCGACGGGCGCCAGCGAGGAAGGATACGCCCGATCCGTGGAGGTGATTGTCCACCGAAAGTTGTAACCTGTTGTGTATGCTCCGTCATCAGTTTTGATTAGAGCGCATGATTGCGTGATCTAGCGAGGAGGTTGAGCGGTTGGAATTGTCCGAATAGTTTAAGTGTTCTCTCCGAAGATCTAGTGCGAGCCAATGTACTGTGTCACTCAGTAGACCTTCAATTTTAAACCACGTAGAGGTTGCGCGCGCGGGCTTAAAAACTGAAAGAGGTTTGTATACGGCAGTACGTGATTCTTGAAATAGTTAACCCTCTTCTCTTTTTATTACTTAACTAAGGCCAGAAATTTAGTGTTGGGATCGTCGTATCATGGGTTTAACGCATAGAAATCTCATGGAAAGATCGCCAACACGAACCGTGGGGAACACTCGGAAATTTCCCTCACTTTTTCGCCTTGCTTGTTCTTGACCCCGCGTCGCTGTCGCGATCGCGAGCGACGGCAACACAACCAAGGCACGGCAAAGGGCAAGGCAAAGCGCGCGGCCGAGTCAGGAAGAACACGCACGCCACGTGGTCGCTGCGTGGGTGCCGTCAGACATGAGGAGGGCCCAGGCCTCCAGGGGGAAGCCCTCATACGACGCCGACGGGGGTGTGGTCCATGGTCAGATGATGACGCGGGAGGATTAGATTAGCCGCAGCCAGCAGGAGTAGGAATTGATGGACGTGTCTACCTAAGCAGACCCGACCGGACACTAAAAGAGAACGAGGCATCCCCACCGGTTGGGAAACCCCCTTCAGCACCGGTTTTCCAACCGGTGCTAATCTTTCGGTGCTAAGGGGTACACCTTTAGCACCGGGTCTAAAGGCCCCCTTTAGCACCGGGCCTCGAAACCAACCGGTGCTAAAAGGGGCCGCGCACATGGCCCCTGCGCGAGCCCCTTTAGCACCGATTTGTGGCTAGAACCGGTGCTAAAGGAGGACCATATAATTTTCCCTTTTCCAGCCTTATATTTATCTGTTTGTATACGTATTTTGCCAACGTATTTCGCCTACGTATTTGTTCTAATACGGATGTCGTACTACACTGCACTAGTATTTGTATAAGGCTCGTATAAGCATAAAAAGGACATATATTACATATCTTAGTGCCAAAAGAGTTACATCATCTCATAGTGCTAAAAGAGTTAAGTTTTCTAACTTAGTATCCATAAATTACGATCCTGCACTTGGACGAGCTGATGATGAACTAGGACGAGCAGAGGATCTAGGACCAGCGATGGAGGAACGAAGACTTGAGGTGTCCGTATTGTCCCATGCATCATCATAATGAATTTCTCCATTCACATTGATGATCTCGTCCCAAATAAATCCAACGAGTTGTTCTGCAACTGCGTCGATCTTATGCTGCTCTAGGCTTTTACTAGAGATGGACATCATCTACGAATTGCAAACAATTAAAATTAAAGTATAATAATGGTGAAGTTGAATTAGAAACTTGTAAATAGATATTGCGTACCATAATATCATGGTTAGTATATATTTTTTTAATCCAGCTATGCATGTACTCGCAAACGTAGTATCCGCATAAATTATTGCCCGGCCCCTATTGATGACACTGTTGGCGAAAACAAAGTTAAAGATAATTTTTTAAGTTGATTAGCAAAGACGTATATGTACAAATTGCATGCGTACCGGGAATTCAGTATTCCATACGAGCTTTTCATATCCAATACCGGGGTGCTTTTCACGAATCTCGTTCCACATCCTACAATTACATAATCATGTTGTTAGTCTCAAATTTGAGTTCAAATAAAATAAGTCAATAATATAATTAAGTATATAGAAAAATTTGAATTGTTGAAATTTACTTATATACGACCTTGTAAACATGTCAATGATTTCCTGATACTCTTCTTGTGGTTTCCTCAACGAATCGAAGACGTTCACCACACCTCTATCAGGATTCAGTACTATGAGCACCCAGTGGTAACTACATACATATGTATAAGTGTTTTAGCATAATGAGATAATTTAAAGAAATTAAGAAATTAAGAAAATAAAATGAGATAATATAAGTGTTAGCACTCACCTGTAGTGGTATGGCAATAGTATGAAGTCCATAAAATTTTGCTTATCCACATACTTGAATAAGTTCTGATATGTCGCCTCTGGATCTTTATAAATCATGTCTTGGTTTACCTTTGACGGGTCCATGAAACCAACGTCAAAAATACGCTCCCTCCGACATCTTTGAATCTCCATTCTACATAATAAGCAATAAAGTAGCGCCGTCACTCATAGAGTTTTTTAAATGACAATAAAGAAATTGTTAGAAGAAATCACTTACAAAACCCAGGTTTGAATCAAAGACTATGTCCAGGGCGTCTCGTTGGTAGATTTCGTAGATATCTTTGAAGTCCAACCAAATCGTTTCTTCTCCATTGAAAAAATCCTCATCCTTCACGCGACACCCGAACATGTCTCGTCCTTTCGACGCTTGAACCATGTACCTTCCATGGAATAAATACATATTTGTTTGTAGCTTTTTCACATCATCTGGCGGGACGAAAGACTTGCCAATCTCAAAATGTCACTTAGTCACCTTAGCTTTGGGCGGGGATTCTTGGCCAGTGAGGACCGCTCTACTGAGACCTGTCTCATCCATTTGACGTTGGATCATCAGTTCGTGCGCATCTGGCAACTGAGTCAATCCTTGCTGCGGTTGTTCGCCGAGCTGAGGAATAGTAGAACGTTTCGACTTATGCGTTACTGGCTTCACTTTAGACTTAGGCGATGCCGGCTTCACTTTTGACTTAGGCGATGCCGGCTTCACTTTAGACTTAGGCGATGCTAACCGCTCAGCCTGCTCAGCTCTCTTCCTTTTCTGAAAAGATTTTATTAACGAGCAGTCGTAGTCAGATATTTCGGCTTTTTTCTGTTCTGCCCTAGTCAAATTTTGTAAAAACCTCGCTGCCTTGACCGGGTCAACCACGAACTCTTTCTCAGGCTCTTTCTTCTTGTGAAAATGCGCGTGTACTTCTGCGGCGACTGCCTCGTCAAGTTCCTCTTGCGTCAGCTCGTAAGCTAATTTCTTCTTTGCCGGCACTTTCTTTTGCTTAGTTGGCCGCTTTGTTGGTGGTGGAGGACTTGTTGGCGCAGTTTTCTTTCTGGGCAGATTCCTTTTTGGCCTCGCCGGTGGAGACCAATCTTTTTCTGCCAGAGGATCATCAGCCGGAGGATCATTAGCTGGAGGATCATTTGCCGGAGGATCATCGTCATGCGAAGACGGTGGACCTGGCGGACCTGTCGAGGTTGTTGCTTCCACACCAGGTATGATGATGTCACGCTTGCTCCATAGAATGATGCCGTGACAACACTCTCCAAGAAGTGTTTCCCCATCACCTCCGGGGATGTCAAGCTGCAAGCCGTTGTAATCTGAGACAACTTGTTCCACCTCGACTGGTGCGTAGCCATATGGAATCTCCTTGGAGTGTAATGTTTGTCCTTCTTCCAATGGTCTAGCCGTACCGTATGCAACCTAATATATTCGGAAAAGTTAATAACACAATAGTATGTTCAACATATGTAAACTAACTTTAAGTCATTGTTATTATACGTACCACCACTGATATGTTCTTCAATGTTGAATGAAGCTCGCAAGCGGTGCGTTGAGATATTTCATCCACAGGGTAACGGGCCGGTTCTGATTGAGCTGGCGGAAGCTTCGTGGAAGCGTGACTGCTACGTTGTTGTGGAGGGGTAACCAAAGCAGCAGGATCTTCTGTTCCTCTAGCTTGTGTCATCTGAATAAGTGCTAGCTTCATACGCTGTTCCATCTCTCCCTCCATATCCTGTATCCGTGCGCCGTGGGCGGCTACGATTTCCTCCAGCTCCCTCATCCTGTTCTCTGTTTCGGTCTTCTTCCGCTTATGACTCCTGTAGGAGGAGCTGTCCTCCTTGAAAGCATACTTCCAAGAAACAGAAGTTCCTACTCTACGCGTTCTTCCAGTATGCTCCTTGTTTCCTAAGGCATAGGTTAGCTCATCTCTTTCTCTGTCTGGGATGAATTCTCCGGCCTCAGCTTTCCTTATGATTTCAAGGAGGCAGTGAGCTAGGTCTCGCAAGTCCTCGCAAAAAATCAAAGATCCGTCTATTGGACTGAGAGTGCCTCCATGACCATAATACCAATGCTTGGATCGTAAGGGCCAGTCATGTGTCGCTGGACGAATGCCTCTAGCATAGAGATCTTCTTCCATCTTGTCCCATTTGTCGACGCTACCTTTATAACCGCCTGAACCCATTCGATGGGTGTACTTCTTTTTTTCCGCATTGCCGATGTTCCTTGCGGATATCTCAGATCCTTCTGTGGACTGTTTGTACTCCACGAACGCGTCCCAATGATGAGGTCTTATGGTAGGGTGATTGTCAAAACCCGGAATTTCTTCTGTTTTGAGATATTTCTTCCACAATTTTGTCTAATAATTTTGAAATTGAGTTGCCATCTTTTTCAGCGTCCAATCCTTCAATTTCTCTTCACGATCTGAAGGAAATCTGAATATTTATTTCACATCAGTCCATATCATTTCTTTCTCCGTATTAGCCAGAACATACGGTTCATTGGGGTCCGTAGATCTCCATTTCCTGATGCTAATGGGAACGCGTTCACGAACAATAACCCCACATTGAGAGACATATTTTCTGGCAATTTCTTTCGGCTCAGTTGGCTCGCCATCATCCTCCACTTTGGTGATGTGCAATTTGACCTCCTTCAGCCTCTTAGTGGTACTTCCTTTTTCCAGGGCGTTTCGTAGCGCCAGTTGTCGCCGTAGATGGCTAGAATAATTAGACGGTATAAATTAGTCACAACATTAGGTTAAGATAATATATATAATGTTTATGAGAAATATTAGCACCTGACTAGACGTGGGCTCATCGCTACTATGTTGACCCACATTAGGTTGCATCTGGTCCAAATTATCGCCACCAGAAATACCTTGCATTATTTCTTCCATGCTCGGTGGCCGATCAGTGTTTCCACCCAAATGAAACTAAGCTGCTAAGAATTCATCATTATTCTCCTCGTGGATCGTCATCTTCAAAAATAAATATTCTACGTCAAATAATTTATAATTATTGTACACTAAAGAAATATTCTACGTTAAATAAATAATTATTCAACGTTAAAGAAATATTCTACGTTAAATAAATAACTATTGTACGTTAAAGAAATATTCTACGTCAAATAAATAATTATTGTACGTTAAAGAAATATTCTACGTTAAATAAATAATTATTGTACGCTAAAGAAATATTCTAAGTCAAATAAATAAGTATTGTACGCTAAAGAAATATTCTACGTCAAATAAATAAGTATTATACGCTAAAGAAATATTCTACGTCAAATAAATAATTATTATACGCTACGTCAAATAACTAATTAGCGTACGTTAAATAAATATTCTACGTTAAATAAATAATCACTGTACGTTAAAAAAATATTCTATGCCAAACAAATAATTACTGTACGTTAAAGAAATATTCTACGTCAAATAAATAATTCTAAGTCAAATAAATAAATTCTAGTCAAATTTATCGTTAACCCTAATCATTAACACTAACTATAAAACTAATACACATGCAGCTGTCGGGTTCTTCATGCACGTCGGAAAGGTTTACGTGTGGCCGGCTTGAAACGAGCTCGTGTTCGCGCGGCGGTTCTCGGCAGTCGCAGGGTCGCACGCGGCCGGCTTCAGACGAACAGCCGTTCGCGCACGCGGTTCGCTTGAGACGAGCTCGCTTTCGTCGGGCCGGTACGTGGAGGGCGAGGGGCGTCGAGCTAGGCGGCAGCCGGGCGCGTCTAGGTGGCCGCCGAACGGCGCGCGGGCGGCGCGACGGCGGGGGCGGCCGAGCGACGGCGGGGGCTCCCGGCGGCGGGAGACCGCGGGACGGCGGCGGCCGCTACTGATGGAGGGCGGCGACGCGTCTGGGACGGCCGAACGGCGCGCGGGTGGCGGCCGGGCGCGTTGGGGGCGGCGGCGCGTCCGGCGGAGGTGGCGAGCGGGGGCGTCGTCGTGGTGGAGGCCGGGCGTCGGTGGGGGGCGGTGCCGGGGGTGGAGACGGTGCCAGAAACGGTGGAGGGGCGGCGCCGGGGGTGGAGACGGCGCTGGTGGCGCGGTCCAGCCTGGGGACGACGGCGGCGCTTGGGGAGACACGGCGGCGCTAGGGGACGACGGCGGCGCGGCGGCGCGGTGGCGCTTGGGGACGACGGCGGCGCTTGGGGACGACGGCGGCGGCGCTTGGGGACGACGGCAGCGGGGTCCGCGAGGGCCGGCGGGGAGACGAAGTGGGGAGTGGAGAAGACGAAGACGGCGAGATGCAAAAATTTTCTAAGTCTTGACTATATATAGGGCGGACCTTTAGCACCGGGCGCAGCCAAGGCCCGATGCTAAAGGTCCTTTAGCACCGGGCGCAGCCAAGACCCGGTGCTAAAGGTTTAGGCTTAGCACCGGGCGCAGCCTAGGCCCGGTACTAAATGTCAGACGCCTGGGCGCCAAACGCAACTGGGGACCTTTAGCACCGGGTCTTAGATCCGCCCGGTGCTAAAGGTGCCCCAGTTCCGTTTGGCGCCACTTTTTTGGCGCAATTTTATATTTAGCACCGGGTTTTGCAAATACCCAGTGCTAATAATATTACTACTTCATCTAAATGTTTAGTCTTATTTATTTAATTTATACTTAGTCTTATATATTTAGGTTATATTGGTCTTATTTATTTAGGTTATAGTTAGTCTTATTTATTTAGATTATATCTAAAACATTATTAGCCACGTCGGGGTTAGGTTAAAAAATACAATATTTAGCATAAAAAATTAATATATTTGTTATATATGAAATGAAAGATAAAAAATAGTTAAAATATTACAGTTTTCATCATAGTGCAATTAACTTATACAGCATCATTGTTTACTTGAACACTACCTCACAAATGTCCCTTAATTGTGATCGCGACGTAGATAGGGTGTTTCCTCTGCTGCTAGCAGGATGGTTGGGTCAGCAGCCACCGAGAATGGAGGTCGACCGTCGAGCATATCGTAATCTTCATCTATCTTATCCTCAACTCCTACGATTTTTCTTTTTCCAGGAAGAACTATATGACGCTTTGGCTCGTCTTTTGATGGGTCCGATTGCTTGCTCGTCCCTTTCTTTGGCTTGCTAGCCATGTCTTTTATATAAAAAACTTGTGTCACATCTTTGGCTAGGACGAACGGTTCGTCTAGAAACCCAATCTTGTTTAGGTCCACTATAGTCATCCCATACTCATCAGTTGTAACTCCTTCTGCAGTCAGTTTCACCCATTGACACTTAAACAGTGGGATCTTTAAAGGTCCATATTTCAGTTCCCATATCTCCTTTATGACACCATAGTATGAGTTCTTATTGTCATTGCTGTCGGTCGCATCGATCCGGACACCACTATTTTGGTTGGTGCTCTTCTTGTCTTGGGCTCTTGTATAAAATGTATACCCATTTATGTCGTAACCTTAAAATTTTAAGATCGCGGTCGATGGACCCCTAGCTAGAAAGGCTAGTTGCGCATCAATACCCACAACAGCCATCAGATGTTCTCGCAACCAATCTGCGAAACTACTATTGTGTTGATGTTGAATAAATGTCGCAGTCTTTACTCGATTTTCTTCACACAGAATCTTCATGTGCTTCTCGATGTATGGAGCAACTAAGGCTGACTGTTGTAGAATTGTGAGATGTTCTTTACGAAATGTCAGCATATCTCTGATTACCATCGTCTTTCTTCTAGTGTGCCCTTTCCACCAAGTCTCCCCTCATGATGTGATTCAGGCAACCCAATCGGCTTGAGGTCTTCGATAAAGTCAACACAGAATTCAATCACCTCCTCTGTTTCGTATCCCTTAGCAATGCATCCTTCTGGACGAGCACGACTACGTACATACTTCTTCAGAACAGCAAAGTATCTCTCAAAAGGGAACATGTTATGAAGAAATACCGGGTCCCAGTATACGAATCTCTTTGACGACGTGAACCAATAGATGTGTCATAATATTGAAGAATGATGGTGGAAATATCATCTCAAAGCTGACAAGACATTGGACCACGTCGTTCTGTAGCCTATCCAAATCTTCAGGATTGATCACCTTCTGAGAAATTGTATTAAGGAATGCACATAGCTTCACAATCGCTTTTCGCACATTAACTGGTAGCACACCCCTCAGTATGACGGGAAGCAGTTGGGTCATCAACACATGACAGTCGTGAGACTTGAGGTTTAAAAACTTTTTATCTTTCATGTTAATTATTCCTTTAATATTGGACGAATAGCCTGACGGGACCTTGATACTGTTCAAGCATTCAAACATACTTGCCTTCTCCTCTTTGCTGAGAGTGAAGCTAGCGGGACGCAGGTACTTGCGTCCTTTGTCTCTGTTTTCTGGATGTAGATCATTCCGTAGATTCAAACATTTAAGTTCCTACCGTGCTTCCAGTGTATCTCTTGGCTTCCCATAAGTACCAAAGAAGCTGATCAAGTTCACACAAAGATTCTTCGTCAGATGCATCACATCAATTGCGTTGCGGGCCTCTAACAATTTCCAATAAGGAAGCTCCCAAAAGAGAGACTTTTTCTTTCACATCGCGGCACGCCCATCCTCACCTGCCTTGACAGGTTGGCTTCCATCTCCCTTTCCAAATATTACTTCTACATTTTTCACCATATCAAATACATCTTGTCCATTGTGGTGTATCAGCTTTGTACGGTGCTCCGCATCCCCGGCAAAGTGTGGACATTTCTTTCGTAGTTCGTGCTTCGAAGGAAGAAATCGACGATGACCCATGTAAACAACCTTTCTACAATGCTTCAAACAGATGCTTTCAATATCATCTAAGCAATGGGTGCATGCTTTATATCCTTTGTTTGTTTGTCCGGACAGGTTACTTAGTGCAGGCCAATCATTGATATTGATGAAAAGTAGTGCCCTAAGGTTAAAACTTTTCTGTTTGTACTCATCCCACATAGTAACACCTTCTTCCTTCCACAGTTGTTTAAGTTCGTCAAGCAATGGTCTTAGATAAACATCGATGTCGTTGCCAGGTTGCTTTGGACCTTGGATAAGCATCGGCATCATAATGAACTTCCGCTTCATGCATAGCCAAGGAGGTAAGTTATAGATACATACAGTCACATGCCAAGTGCTATGACTACTGCTCATTTCACCAAATGAATTCATGCCATCAGTACTTAAACCAAGCCTTAAATTTCTTGCATCAGCATTGAACGTTGGGCATGCTCGGTCAATGTTTCTCCACTGGGATCCATCGGCGGGGTGCCTCAACATACCATCGTTCTTACGTTCTTCCTTGTGCCATCGCATCAACTTGGCATGCTCTTTGTTCCTGAACAAACGCTTCAGATGTGGTATTAAAGGAAAATACCACACCAGCTTCGCAGGAATCTTGTTCTTAATAGTCTCCCCATCAACCTCACCAGGGTCATCCCGCCTGATCTTGTAGCGTGTGCATTTGCAAACCGGACAACAATCCAAATTTTCGTATTCAGCACCACGATATAGGATACAGTCATTAGGACACGCATGTATCTTCTGCACCTCTAAATCAAGAGGGCAAACAACCCGTTTTGCTTCCCACGTTGTTGATGGCAATTCGTCACCCTCGGGAAGAATCTTCTTCACGAGTTTCAATAATTCCTATAAACCCTTGTCAGTAACACCATTACATGCCTTCTACTGCAAAAAATCAAGCGTGATACCCAACCTTTTCAGCCCCTCTTTGCAATTTCGGTACAAATTAGTTCTGTGGTCCTGTAACATACGATCTATCTTTTTCCTTTCCTTGTCATTGTCGCAGCCTTGCTCGGCATCACGTAACATTTGACCAAGTGCATCATTAGGGTCATTCTGTGGAGCAACATCTTCCTGGTCAGCACCATCCTGATCTGCATAATCGATTGCAACATCCGCAAAGGCACCATGTTGAATGTCGTTATCATCCTCCTCTTCTTCATTGTCATCCATTATGACTCCTCTTTCACCGTGTTTCGACCAAACCGCATAGTTTTGCATGAAACCATGGGTCATCAGATGGACGTGAAGAACCCCTCTTGATTTGTACGATTTCTGATTTTTACATTGCCCACACGGACAAAATATGTCACCTGACGTCGACTTGTTGTCCTCCGCCACATCGAGAAAAGAATGCATGCCATCAACCCACTCCTGACTGCGTCGGTCCGTCAAGTGCATACATTGCCTATTCATCTACATTTTGCAAAGTGATCTAATTAATTCATACACATTACAAAATTAACGAAATATCCAACACGACCAAGGTTCATAATTTATTCATACATTACAAACTGATCTAGTTGAAAATAAAATTGTATTTCTGAAAATCATAATGAAACACGACCAATGTTCATAATTTATTCAAGATGTCGTACATAAATTTCTCCACATCCAACATGCAACATGACCTATATCTTTAACCATCCTTCGGTGGGAAAGTAGGATGCTCTGATATATTTTTTCCTGGTGCAGAAGATGGTGGAGCTGGACCGTAGCGCCGCAACAGATCTTGAAGATCAAAACCAGGTTCCTCACCCGTTGCAACACATTCTTCATGTGTTTTAATCAAAAAATCAAGTTGTGTTTTCACCCAAGGTCCTGGTTTTTTCGACTTATCATGAGGTGGTACTGTAGTTTTGCCCTTCCCGCGAGACGAACCACGATCACTATCACCGGTCCCACTTCCTCCCGCAGTAGCCATATCGATATATCCACAAGGCTTTTATTTCTCAAAAAACAATAAATGTTATTGAAAAAAATACTCATTACAACATACGAACTTCTATCAAAATAAACTAACCAATTTCACATATCTCCAATTAATATAAAAAATTACATAACACATTTTTAAAAATCATTCTATTCCATTTATAATAAATAATAAAAAACATACTGAAAAAACATTTCTAACAAACATTTCTCATATACATACCTAACATTAAATTTAAACAACTACAAACACACATATATTAATATATATTATACCACTTTCCCTCTCTTCTCTTTTTTTCTTCACAAATTTCATATTTATAAAGTATAATAACAATAGAAACTAAACAAGAACATGAGTGTACGAAATTGTGTACCTCGTAGAATGCTTCAAAAGAAGGAAAGCTTCACAATTTTTGAAAAAATTAGCAAAATCTCCCCTCAACCCGAGCACACCATGAACACAGCTCGGAGTGTTCATGCTGGCTCGGGCGTGGGGAGGAAGGAGGGAATATATAGGTAGATAATCAGCACCGGTTGCTGGCTGCAACCAGTGCTAACATCGGAGATTTAGCACCGGTCCCTAGCTAGAACCGGTGCTAAATGTTGCTCTGGAATTAGCACCGGTTGCAGGCAGCAACCGGTGCTAAAGGGGTGGATTTAGCACCGGTTGCTAGATGCAACTGGTGCTAAAGGTCCTCCCCCACCGACGCGCGCCGCGCGCGCCTGCGCGCGGCTGCTAGCCGTTGGACCTGGTGCTAATACTCTATTAGCACCGGGTCTAAAAATGGCCGCTGTTTATGTCGTCCGCGGATGCCTCATTCTCTTCTAGTGGGACCAGACGAGTTGAAACCGCCTGCTTTGGTTCTTTAATCAGGGAGGCTTGCGCCCAGTTTAGATGTTTCACGAAATTTTTTTGAGTATGTTCCCTCACATGCATAGTCATATTAAATGTAGTCGAAAAAAATAACCCATTATATGGATGGAGTGTACTTCGCGAGACGAATCTAATGAGCCTAGTTAGGTCGTGATTAGACAATAAATTGCTACAGTAAACATGTGCTAATGACGGATTAATTAGACTCATTAGGTTCGTCTTGCGATTTACTGACAGAATCTGTAATTAGTTTTGTAATTAGTCTATATTTAATACTTTAAATGTGTGCCCGAGTAAATTTTTTTCGGAAAACGACTAAACGCGGCCTTGAGCTCTCCTGCTTTGTGACATTGACAGCAACAGCTTTGTTTAAGACTTGGAACCCTGTCTTAAATACTAGTAGTAGTACTATAATGCTTCCCTTGTCGGGATCGCAAAACTAATCCGTACCAGTACGTCACAGAGCGTACGGAGGGAGACCTGATGTGACCTGGTGGTAGGATTAGCGTAGCGGGCGATCACGTAGCTGGGACGAGAAATACGACCAGGAAATTGGTAATACGATCGACGGCCCTCACGTACGTCCGTCTTCACATGCCTAAGAGAGGTCTAGCCTAGCCCTACATGCACTGGAAGCTAGCTTCGTGACGAAGCTTGATAATAGTCTTCCATCATAACCGATATGTCGTACTACGCAACGGTTAGCAAGTTTGAGACCAACGCGCGACACGAATTCGGTCAAGAATTCCAGATCCAATCGAGATCTGACTGTTATTTAGGAGTGCATGCTTCTGTTATTTAGGAGTGCATGCTATACAGGAGCAACGCTAGTGAATCCGACGTCGCCGAAGACAGGGTTGTACAGGGCCATGCATGGTACGACGATGGCGGAATCTTCGACACAGTGGGCGACCCCTTCCATCCTTGTGGCCAACAGGCACGGAGCCAGCAGTGGGGCGGGTGGGGCTCGAGCCCCCCTACGGCCGCGCTGCCAAGGAAGCCCCTGTAGTCTTTCGTCTCAATTTCAGCCGAAATGCGTACACTAAGAGGGGCTAAAGTTTATTAAACCAGCAATCTAACAAAACAGAAGTCCAAAATCTAAGTGGTGCTTTTGTTGAGTCCCTCCTAATTTTTTTCCTGGCTTCGTCAGGCCATCGGTATTGGTTTCTAAGGAAGGTTTACGTGATGCGTGACTAAACTAATCTGCATGCTTCGCTGTCGTGGCTATAACTACTGCTGCAAGTGCACTTGTTGGAACGGACCGATCGGTATGCTCGGCTCAGAGGACAAAACTCCGGTCTGCCGCTGCCGGTGCCTGCAACCATCGCCGTCGCTCTTCTCTTGTCCCGCTAGGCGCTAGCGATTGCGAGTAGACATCGACGTCGACTGGCATCGAATAACGCGTACCCGGCCGGACAGGAAGAGGAACAAAACCCGTGACCGTGACAGTGTGAGCATGGCGGCGCACCAGGCAGCCGTTGGCGCGGCGGGTCGGTGAGCGAGCCTTGCCGAGCTTAGCTTGCATCTCCAGGTCAGCTGGCCGGCCTGCTCGATCTGCCTCTGGACGCTGCACTTGTCTTCTCCACTCATTGCGTCCCCGGCCCTTCTGCCTCTGCTCGCTTTCGCTGCACTTGCCTTTTCCACTCCTTGCATCCCCTGCGCCCCGCGCTCGGCTCTCCACCGTACCACCCGCGCCGCCCCTCTCTGCCACCGGCGCCGCCACTCTTCCGCCACTGCCGCACTTGAACTGCTATGTCGCTGTCATGTCAAGCCAATATCTGTACTACAGCCCTTGAGCTAGGCCTACCATGAGCAGCGGCGGAGCCAACGTAGGGGCAGGGGGGCTCAGCCCCTACCCCCAAGAACTCCATTGAAACTATGAGGAGGAGGAGGGAGAAGGAGGGAGGAAGGAAGAAGGAAAGGGGGGACGGGAGGAAGGAGAAGGGGAACGAGCCCCCCCCTCCCCCCCCCCCCCCCCCCCGACCTCGTATCCTGCCTCCGCCACTGACCATGAGCAACGCCAACCATAGTGCCACCTGTAATCAGTTAAGCTCACTGATTTCCCTCAATCCTGTGAGCAGTGCTTCCTGAATTTTTATGCCTGGGACCTGCAAATACTTAGGCTTGATTGCTCTATCTCACGCTGTATTTAGGGCTATTTTAACCACATGGTAACGAAGAGTGCTTTTTCTATAAGTCATATGACATACTGGTGTTGGGCCTAGGGTTCCGTGGGCCCCATAGGAGTCCAGACAAAACGGAGAGCAGTGAACAAGCCAAGAGGCCAAACGGTCCTTGTATTCGTCCAAAATGTCAACCCTTTTACACGCGGTGGAGGGCGCCTTTTATACCCCCTTCGCTTCGCCCTGAAAGGACGGTTATGCCCCTAGTCTACATTACAACTTCATAGGCACGCAGGCCTATCCTCGTACATTCACCGCCGGGTTCAACCACCCTGGCAAATCCAACTTGTATACCTACAGCGCTGCCGTGTCTGGCCAGCCTACCTAAGGCGCCTTCTCGAAAACCCGCCTCTGATGCCGTCCGCCCCACGTCTCTGGGAGCGGCTCTGGCGGGGCGTCCTGGCCTTCGTTCCGATCGACCGTCTCAGCCCCGATCTGGGGTCCCTAGCCAGTCGCCCCCCGAAGCCTTCTTCTGGAGGCCCGCAGCCCCGGCCGTTCGCCGGGCTTCGCTGGGGCCCTGGTCGGAGCCCCGCTCCCGGGCTGCGGCCGTCCCGGGGCTTCGATACCTGAAATAGAAACAGGGTTAGTGTCCCGCGGTCCTGGTCGCTTGCCGGGCTTCGCTGGGGGCTTGGTCGGAGCCATGCCTCCAGGCTGCGGCCTGTCCTGGGGCTTCGATGCCTGAAAGGAAAACCGGGTTAGCCACCGCGGAGCCGCCGTCAGGGGCTCCACGCTTCTCGTGGGGAATGCTCTTAGGGCATCGCCGGGCCCTTCAGAGGGGCTCGAGGTGGGCTTCGTTTTGGTGGTCCCCAACAACTGGCATGTTCTTGGGTATTTGCTTGGTAATGGAATATAAGATTTCAAGATATTTCTCAACAAGGAGTAGTATGCATTACATGGCAGTGCTATTCTATTATTCATCCAGTTATATGCATTTGTAGATAGGTATTTGTACAGATATCTCTTCTGTTGTAAAGCTTCAATTGCCTGAAAGCATAACGTCAAATGATAAGTATCACTTTGTTGTAAAAAACTAGGTAACGCTCTACACCAACTAGCAGCTAAAATCCACCAAATCTGCTCATCTACAATTCATAAATGCACGCAGGTTTCTGCCATAGATTGTTGTACCTGATGCACCATCCTGGAATTGCATGAAGGTGCACTGATCGTCTCTTTTCTCAACTGAACAGATAGTGCCCTTTTAGAAATTCTAAAGTATGTGAATTAGAATTTTACTCGATGTTTGTCAGCTCATGGTATCTATCATTTCAGCAGGAACACTTATAATATCCTCCCTTAGTAAATATTTTGTAAAAAAAAATTGTATTGTAGTTTAATGCTCCAGATACAGGTTGAGCATCTGATATTGTTTACTCAGTTATTGCTGCTATCCTGGCATGAGCTAAATTTATCCAGCAGCAAGTTACAAACATAAAGTATATATAATCAATTCATTATAAACAGGATTGCTAGGCTGAATTGTTTCATGCTCCTGCAGTTCTAATCTTTCTCATCACTTTTCAGGATAATGACACTGTCAGGGCAGCACTAAATGGAACCAGAATAACAGCAGCGGCAGTGACTCTTGACCCATCTAAGAAATCGAGCGATACATTGTAAGAAATCTCAGCAAATCATTCTTCAAGTATCTGATCTCAGTAAGTTCATTTGGATTAAAATAATCACAATGAAGCATTATTTACTCTAAATTTGATCTAGAAAACACATAACTATTGAGCACAAGTCAAGGTTCTCCCCTCACAATTTAGCATCCACAGCCAGCCCGTAAAAATAGTCAAGGGCTCTCTGTTTATGAAATGTAAATAAGACATATTATAACTTTACCCTTATTTGGTCCATTATCATCTATGATCTTTGTCCCTTCTAGAACTTACTGGTTGATTTATAACTTATTTTTTAGAAAAAGATTTATAACTTATGGTACATAAGAAATTCAATAGGGTATATTGAATCCTCAGTTCAAAGGCAGTTGCAATATGGTGAGGTACACCCAAACCATATATATTCTATTTCAAAACTGTGTAATTATCCATTATTATCGGGTGACGCATACTCTAACCATAATCTTCTACATTCAATTGGACACTGACAGTGTAAGCCAAGGATTGTCGAGTCGGTGTCTTGGTACCATTAACGATTTCACGCTCCATTCGTTTGCATCCTTTTGAAATTCTGGAAATCATTAGGCAAGAGTTCGCCAGCTACTGGCATAAGAAAATGCTTACTTAGGCTAACTACATTCTCTTTCAGATAAAACCTGCTAATTTTATCTTCCAATGAAGCTTTGATTCTTATCAGTTTGTAAATTGTTGTTCCTTTTCTTTGTATTGGTTCAATGGGATGGATTACATTTTAGCAGTAGGAGGAATTACTGTTGAACCAATAGAAGAATCGGCCTTTCATGCGCGTGTTCCTGTCTGCGGCATGCATGGAGGCTACTATATCATATCATGCCATGCCCGAGAAAATGACAGTCAAAGAAGGGACCAGTCTAAATCATATAACATGAAGCTGCTAAAGATTTGTGTGCTAATAATATTACAACTGAAATGAGGCTCATATAGCAATTGATATTCGAATTTCTTGAGATGGATGCGTAGGCCTGTCTAGGTTCTCTTCATTGCATTGTATAAATGGATAAGTAGGATGATTTTTTGTTTTCTATATGACATGATTGTAACAATTTTAGTACCTGCTACAATCCTATTGCACATTTGTTGATGCCTCAGTATTCTTACTCATCATGTTCATACATTCTAATAAATGTCTTCATGCTCTTTCTATGAGCATAAGTATTTATGCTTTCTTTCAGCAACAATAAATAACAACATGCCATACAACAAAGGCAATATTTGCTGGAGACATGCTGGTGTAGCTAGCAAAAACTATATGTGCCGCGCCAATTGTTTTCTAGTAGGAGTTTATTTACAGTTTGTGATTTAGTGTGCTTGTATTAGTGTAATAGGAGTTTATTTGCAGCTTGTGATTTAGTGTTGTGACTTTTATATTCCAGGACTGTCCTTGCAAGGAAGGTGGCCTTCTCTACTCCACAAGACCACAACTACATCTGATCTCCGGCCCAGTGCTTCACCAATGGCTGCACTGACAGTCAAAGCCGTGGCTGAAGCCGCCGGAATGACTGCAGTCAACGGCTTGCTGACCCTGCTGTCAGACAAGGCGTCCGGCTTCCTCCTGGACCAGTACAGGGTGATGGTAAAGACTAAAGTATGAGTACATAACAAGTCTAAACAAAGATCACTCATTAATAATATCACATTCATTCATAATTATTTTAATAATTAATCGTATAATAAATAATAAAACTATTAATAAATACATATCTATTTGTGGATGCAATATTTTTATATTAAAATCAATATCATAATCATTAGTAATGGAGATAACTTTTTTTAATTATACACTACCATTATTAATATTTAAATGGACATCATTTGTCATTAGTTATAGAAATAACTAACAGTTTCATATGGTCGAATACGGATACTGCCGGATATTGCCGAATACGAATGTGGAATCGGATAGAGAAATTCAACGAAAACGAATTCGGATGTATCCATTTTATTACCACATTTGAATTCGAATACGAATACGGATATCCATATTTACATTTTAGCGGATACGGATATCGGATAATTCGGATTCCATTTCCACATTTCCATCCTTAGAGGGGATGGAACAGCAGCACGAGATCCTCAAGGCAAAGCTGCCTGCCATCCTCGACGTGATCGCCGATGCCGAGAAGCAAGCGTCCCGCCGACAAGGAGTCAAGTCCTGGCTTCAGAAGCTCAAGGCGGTCGCGTCGTACCAAGCGATTGATGTCTTCGACGAGTTCGAGTACGAGGCGCTGCGTCGTCAAGCCAAGAAAACTGGCCACATAGCCAACCTAAGGCCTTGTTTAGTTCCCACTCGAAAGCTTTTCACCCATCACATCAAAAGAGAATCTTAGATGCATGAAGTATTAAATTTAAACGAA
This sequence comes from Urochloa ruziziensis, assembly GCA_015476505.1. Classification (NCBI taxonomy): domain Eukaryota; kingdom Viridiplantae; phylum Streptophyta; class Magnoliopsida; order Poales; family Poaceae; genus Urochloa; species Urochloa ruziziensis. Next base: position 7,365,031 of record CM027122.1, read on the forward strand.
AAAGGTGAAAAGTTATATGGATGAGCTGTAAATCGCGAGACGAATCTAATGAGTCTACTTAATCCATGATTTGCAACAGTAGTGCTACAGTAATCATCCGCTAATTATGGATTAATTACCCTCTAATTACCATCATTAGATTCGTCTCGAGATTTCCAACCTATCCATATAACTTTCCACCTTTTTCGTCTACATTTACTACTTCTAAATTGATAAAATCAAAACCCGAAATCTTTTCGCGAAATCTTTTCATCAACTAAACAAGGCCTAAGTATGAGTGCTGCACTCAAGCTTTTGCCCACTCAAAACCGTTTGAGCTTCCGGTTCAGGATGGGTAAGAAGCTTCGCGACGTGGTTGGCACCATCGAAGGACTTGTAATGGAAATGAACACATATGGTTTCAACAAACGTCCTGAGGCACCAACAAACGAGTGGCGTGAAACAGATTCAGTTGTAGTGGATCCCAAGAATATTATTGCAAGGTCACGAGAGCAAGAGAGGAAAAAAATTGTAGCGGAGCCAGCGTGGGGGCAGGGGGGGCTCAAGCCCCCCTATCCTCAAGAACTCCATTGAAACTATGAGGAGGAGGAGGGAGAAGGAGGGAGGAAGGAAGAAGGAAAGGGGGACGGGAGGAAGGAGAAGGGGAACGAGCCCCCCCCCCCCCCCCCCGACCTCGTATCCTGCCTCCGCCACTGACCATGAGCAACGCCAACCATAGTGCCACCTGTAATCAGTTAAGCTCACTGATTTCCCTCAATCCTGTGAGCAGTGCTTCCTGAATTTTTATGCCTGGGACCTGCAAATACTTAGACTTGATTGCTCTATCTCACGCTGTATTTAGGGCTATTTTAACCACATGGTAACGAAGAGTGCTTTTCTATAAGTCATATGACATACTGGTGTTGGGCCTAGGGTTCTGTGGGCCCCATAGGAGTCCAGACAAAACGGAGAGCAGTGAACAAGGCAAGAGGCCAAACGGTCCTTGTATTCGTCCAAAATGCCAACCCTTTTACACGCGGTGGAGGGCGCCTTTTATACCCCCTCCGCTTCGCCCGAGAAGGACGGTTATGCCCTAGTCTACATTACAACTTCATAGGCACGCAGGCCTATCCTCATACATTCACCGCCGGGGTCAACCACCCCGGCAAATCCAACTTGTATACCTACAGCGCTGTCGTGTCTGGTCAGCCTATCTAAGACGCCTTCTCGAAAACCCGGCTCTGATGCCGTCCGCCCCACGTCTCTGGGAGCGGCTCTGGCGGGGCGCCTGGCCTTCGTTCCGATCGACCGTCGCAGCCCCGGTCTGGGGTCCCTGGCCGGTCGCCCCCCGGAGCCTTCTTCTGGAGGCCCGCTGTGGTGACCATCCTTTGGATGTCCTTTAACCACCTGTATCAGTCCCTGGATCAATACGCTGATACAGGTTTTACACAGGATTAGTATTGGAAGCAATAAACGCGCAGTAAATAAAGAATAACTACCTTCGCCTTAGCGGAGAATGGCATTATGACCCATTCGAGGAGGGAATGGGCCGGGATGCTCTACATGTCCATGTACCTGTAATCATTTGAAAGCAAGGCTGAGTACATCTATGATTGGTACTCAGCAAATCCTGTGTAAAATTATAATGTATGCAGGGGAGTGAGGTTATCCTTTGGTGGAAATATAAATACAAAGTAAAGTTATACATTTGTAAACAGGGGTGGGAAAGGAGAAATATTATGTTGTTTGGTCCTGGAGAGGCATTCTCATCCCTGCCAGTCCCCATATTTTAGTTCTCTCTCTCCCAGAGACCGTCAGGGTCCTTCTGGGCAGGCTTATGCCTCACTCATCTGGGCCTCCACCCGTCTTGTCGTCACATACTTTATTTCTACAGGTGTATGCTAATCAACGGGGGCTTTGACTAAATGGGCTCTTAACCGAGAGCCACGGCTATCGACAGATTGGTTACTCTGCAGAGGTTGTTCCCTATGCCATACGGTCGGTCAGCCCATACCGTGTACTTAGGCAGTACCGACCTACGAGACCCGTACCTGCCGGCATCTGTCACCAGACAGCCTTTCCTAGGTCCAGCCACAGATAGTACTGGGGGCTAAGCAGGGGCTACTAATCATCATCCGCCTCGCGGATGTCGACCCGGGTCAATGAGCTCATATATTAGGGCCCTCGGCCCTCAGGGTCTCCCTACCCTGTACTCTAGTCAACCCGTGCCGCCCAGTCCCAGCCCTCCGTCTGGGGCTGTCTCCAGTACATCTGTCTCCCGACTTGGTGCGTGCCCGACTAGGCACCGGGCGCTACCCAGTTCGCCGGTCGGCACTCTGCACCAATCATGCGGCTCCTTGGGATGGATTTACTAGGAGCTGCTAGCGGGGTGTGGGTCAAGGCCTCACATTACAGGTCATTCCCGAAGGCTATGTCCTTTTTGGCCCGTATGGCGGTACTGGCATTAGAAAGACTCTCCCGTGAACCGGTCCTTATGCGACCAGAGCAAGCCTTTGAGACAGGATCCTCTACTGAGGCTGCCTCCCTTACTCGCAAGTCCGTCTTTAGGGGTTCTATTCTTAGTTGGTTCATTTTATATTAATCCAACATTCTCTCTCATCTCCCGGAAGCTCTTTCCCCACCGGTCATAAAGGTGTAGAATTCCTAAGAAATCTACTTCTAAATAACGCTCGGTCAGCGACAGGTCGTGACCGGGGTTATTAATAGGATATTGGGCTAGAAATGGCTCTAAATCAAGGGGGAGGTGGAATATAGAGGGCTTTCCTTATGTTTTATAAAATATGCAGTCCATATTATTAACTTGGTTGATTTTATTATGCAGGAACTGGGCTGGCATGACCAAGGAGTTGGTTGCCAGGACTTGCCTTCCTGAACGGTACTTGGACGTCCGCTAGTGCGTACGTATGCTCGATGTTGACCAGGCGTGGCTTCTGGATCTTCCGGAGCTTCGGCATCCCTTGGTCAGGGCCTGGTCATGCCATCGACCTATCGATCAATAAAATATGGAAAATAACATTCAGTATAACAGTACATCAAACAATTCCTATAGAATGAAAATAAAGGATAAAATGGGGAGATATCAGGGGCTAATCCATTAATTATGGTAAATAATTAATGGATTCCAAGGAACAGAATTTCCGGGAAATCAATAAGTGATTTCCCCGGAGATGATTGAATGGTCGGAGAGTTATATGGATTTCTAAGAGATAACCCCCAGATGATGGCGGCTTCTAAGAAGGGCTTGGAACAGTGGGTACGAGGATTATTGGATTGCTAAGCAATAATCCCGGAATAATTAATGGACAATTATATTAATTATTTAGAAATAAGTTTCTAAATAATTAATAGGACGGAATGGAGTTGGGTAGCACAACGGCTAGGTTTTATCAAAACCCCGGGTTTTGATCGGACGGCGAAACGACGTCCGCGGGGCTTTAGACGGGGTTTCGGCGGGGGGCGTTTTGAGAGTGCGACTGGGATTTGGAGCTAGGATATGAATCCTAGGGCAACAAGCATATGAAAATGCTTAGAATAATCCCTAGTATTTATAGAAATTTCCTAGGAATTTATGGGGTTTTAGAATAGGATTGGTAATAATTGGGGTGCACTAACGAGTCTTTTCTATTAGATGAGAGTGACTCTTTTGGGATTTGGGGTCAAGAAATATCCTAAAATGGTTTAGATGGCTCTAATAGGTTTAGAAATATTCCTAATATTTTTTGGAGAATTTTGGGGAATTTTTGGAGTGGAGGAAGTGCTCTAATTAAAGGCTTGTGTACACTTACCGGGGTGCACCTAGCATTTTGCTAGGGCTGACGCGGGGGTGGGGTCCGATCACGGTACTGTTCTGTGGCCCAGGCGTGTGGACGCGGTGGACCGCACACGCCGCTGTCTACGGTCCAGTGGACCGTGTCCATGTGCCAGCTCGCGTGACGGCCGTTAGGCGGCGTCATGCGTGGCCCACCAGGCAGTGGCCGGGGAGGGGGGAACGGCGTCAGCGTCGCCGTCGGCATTGGCCAGGCCCACGCGGCAGCGACGGCGGGGGAAGTGGACGGCGCGGAGCGACGGCGTTGGCTGGCCGGGCCCGCTTGTCGGGTTAGCACAGGAGAGAGTGGGGGTGACGGCGTCGGCGGCTAGCAACGGCGGCTTACCCCTTCGGGGGAAGACGGCGACGCCGCCATGGGCACCATCAGCGCCACCGCAGGGGTCGCCGGAGTAGCGCCGGGACGGCTCTACAGCTCGCCGCTGGCCCTGCGGTTTGGATCAGGAGAAAGGGGAGGCCACGGCGAACTCATCGGCCTAGCAAGGAGGAGTGGGAGAGGAGGGGCGGAGTAGTTACGCGCGGGGTGGAGGAAAGCTCGAGCGGGAGATTGGTGTAGTGCTAGGGAGGGTCGGGGGCGGCCTTTTATAGGCTGGGCGGATGCGAGGGAAACCGCCACGTTGTGCAGTAAGGGTGAGGACGGCCGGCGGGATGGGACGCGCGGCAGGCCGAGGGAGAGTTCGGGCGCGGCGGACGCCGGCGGCGACGCGCGGCGCTCTCAACTCTGGGCTTCATCTTGGCCATACGTGGTGTGATCGGGCGGTGAGGATGATCCCGTGAGAACGGGCGGGGACAGTTGGGCGCCGGTATGGGCGCGATGGCGGCCATCAATGCCGGCGGCCAATGGGGCAGTGGTGACGGTAGTGGCGACCTCGGCTTGGCCGGCGAAGGGGTGGTCGGCGCCGTTCTACCCATGCGCTGGCGGCCCGCAGCGTCGACACGCGTCGCCCGCGCGCCCTGGGGACGGATCCTGGCCGGCGGCCTTGGATCGAGCGACGGTGAGCGGCTGCCGGCGTGGGGAGGGGAAAAAGAAAGAGAAGCAGAGCAGGGTGGCGTGACGTCACGCTGACGTCGCGCGCGTGCCAGCCGGGCCGGGAAGGAGGAAAGGGGGCGCGGGCCGCGCGCGTATGGGCCGGCCGGAGCGAACTGGGCCAAGGCGGAGCGGAGGAAGGAGTTGGGCTGGCCTAGTGGAGAGGGAAGCGGCCATGGGCCGGCTGGAGGGGGATGGGATGAGCGAGGCTGGGAGTTGAAGGGTCGCCTGCAGACTTGGGTGATGGGCCGCGAGGTGTAGCTGGGCTGGAAGCAAGGGGTTCGGCCCATCCATCTTAAAAAGACCCTTCTATTTATTTGAAATAGGTTTTAGGTTCAAATTTGAATAGAGATTCAAATTTAAACGGGGTTTTGATGGGAGGCTTGAGGTGAACATTGATTTAGGGTATTTTGGAAGGGTTGGATATAGGGGATTAATATTTAAATTGAATTTAAATATTAACCCAAAGAATTTGAAAGAGGAGTTTCTAAACATACAAGTGCAACACATATGATACATTTGAATGCATAGTTTGATTTGGGAAATGTATATTTTGAAATATTGTTAGGAGAGAGATTAGGTTTAATTTAAAGAAAAATTTTGTAAAGCCTGGATTTCTAAATGTCTTAAAAAGCAGGGCGTTACAGGGCTACCCCACTTAAGCGAAATCTCGTCCCGAGATTTGAAGTTAGAAAGAAAACTAGGATTTAACTTACCTTTTCCTTAACAAGTGTGAGGATCGGAGTTTCCAATTTTCATTAAAAGGAACTTCTTTTTTCCTTTAATGTTTGCCACCACTTCTTCTTGTAACTTGTCTATTCTTTTCTTTCTCCATGTAAGGGAATATTATTACAATGCTTTTGTCCGTTATTCCCTAAACTTGTCTAACAATTTTCCGGCCGTACCTGGATTGTCTTGAGGATAATCTCTTTTCTGGGTTGTTTTAATCCTCAAGTTCTTGAGGCCGGGTTTTCTTTCTTATTTTGGGGTTACTACCCCACTTAAGGAAAGTCAGCTCGTCATCACCATAGGATTTTCCATTTTCCTGTAGATATCCTGAATTCTTGGGGTTTCTGTCTAGACTTCTCATCCAGGATTTTCTTTTATCTTAATGTATCCATGTTAGATCCTGGTACTTCCAATGTTCCGTACCAGCGTATCTCCTGTGATTCTTCATCCCACTTAAGGAAAACTAACTCATGGTTTTTCCTAAGCTTAATCCATGGTTCTACAATTAATTCTCAGATTTTTCTTTATCCCTGAGAGTATTATGTCTTTATCCGAGTTTCTATTTATTCGAGATTTCCTCTCGTTACTCGGATATATCCTTCTTCCAATATGTTACTTGAGATACTGCTTGGACACATCATCTCCATACCATTCATCTCTTATCAATTTTTATTTTACTTAAGAGATGAAGCTTGGGCGAGGCAGTGATTGTAGCCGGGGTTACATGGTGGGAGCAAGGGTTGTGGAGAAACTTGAGTGACCACTTCTCATTCTATAATTTGGTATGGTAATTCTTCTGAACGCTTTGAGAAGTGTCTCCTTCCAATATGGCAGGATGGTCAGTATGCTTGTTGATCTTCCTAGTGGAATGGGTCTCCATATTTTATGTGGTGATTCCTTCAAATTACCCAATTTATTCCAGTAGGATTCATCCCTCAGGTTTCTTTTATCCAGGTGGCTTGCCTCGAATGCTCAAAGGGATGAGCACGATTCAATCCTTCCTGCGGGGGAAATGGTTTTCACGGGGTGTTCAAGGACATGTCCCCTTTTGAAGGATATTATTGGAAATCCCAAGATTATAAGAGTTTATCTTGGGCATGACCTCGGATAGGTAACCTTGATGGCTGAGATTGGGTGGTTACCGTGGTCAAGAGTACGGTGGGTTGGTTCCTCCGGAATGGTCGGGGGTTGTGGTTACGAATAACCGTGGATATAATTGAGGAGCATTTTCCGTAAAGGAACTTGCATGCCTCAATGATCTGTAGGGTTTGAGGGATTTCCTCATTAGGAGAGGGTTCTTGATTCTCGAGAGGATGCACGTGTTTCGGGAGAGTTGGGGACGGGGCTGTGGGTCAGGAAGGAGCGGTGTGTCATCAAGAGAGTGGATACCCATGTTGGGCTCATTGGGGGATCGAGTGGGAGTGTGGATTTGACGATGATGGCGACGGGGAGGTACATGGGTAATGGCTCCCAATTAGGGTGGCCCGGAAGATCCTTCCTTAAAAAGGGTGTTGGCTAACCCGGGGGTACTTGTGCGGTGATTCCGGGTTATGAACGGAATTATTTGAGTGGGGGTGGGAGCGGAACTCCGGGGATGACGACTTATGGAGTTTAGGGATGCGTTCCGCTGAGGGGAATTGATGAAAGTATGTTGGTTCTCAAGAATATCGACGGTGGGGATTAGTAAGGGGTGTCGTCGGTGGGAGGGAACCCTTTCGAGGAATTACACGGCATATCCCTACTAGGGGAAAGTGCCGATCGGGAGTTGGTTATACGGAATCTGAGTTTAGATGAAAATGGGGGAAGGGTTTCTGGGAGAGAGGGTGGCGATAGATTTGGTTTGATTCAGATGCTGGGGTGTTAGGAGAGCTGACTCCATCAAGAAGCCAGTTTGAGGAATAGACTTGAGATGGGATTATTTGGAAAGTTTGGACTCGGTTTGGTGCCGATGGGTTCGGAGCACTTATGACTCCGTAAATTCGCGGGATAGTACCTGTGGATGAGGGTTTTTCGAGAAATCTCGAAGGATATGAGGAGAATAGAAGTTTTAGGGTTTCCTAGCGTGTATGGTCTATCTTATATGGTGCTAGAAATTTATTTATTGCTCTGATATCATCTCCTGTGGTGACCATCCTTTGGATGTCCTTTAACCACCTGTATCAGTCCCTGGATCAATACACTGATACAGGTTTTACACAGGATTAGTATTGGAAGCAATAAACACGCAGTAAATAAAGAATAACTACCTTCGCCTTAGCGGAGAGTGGCATTATGACCCATTCGAGGAGGGAATGGGCCGGGATGCCCTACATGTCCATGTACCTGTAATCATTTGAAAGCAAGGCTGAGTACATCTATGACTGGTACTCAGCAAATCCTGTGTAAAATTATAATGTATGCAGGGGAGTGAGGTTATCCTTTGGTGGAAATATAAATACAAAGTAAAGTTATACATTTGTAAACAGGGGTGGGAAAGGAGAAATATTATGTTGTTTGGTCCTGGAGGGGCATTCTCATCCCTGCCAGTCCCCATATTTTAGTTCTCTCTCTCCCAGAGACCGTCAGGGTCCTTCTGGGCAGGCTTATGCCTCACTCATCTGGGCCTCCGCCCGTCTTGTCGTCTCATACTTTATTTCTACAGGTGTATGCTAATCAACGGGGGCTTTGACTAAATGGGCTCTTAACCGAGAGCCACGGCTATCGACAGATTGGTTACTCTGCAGAGGTTGTACCCTATGCCATACGGTCGGTCAGCCCATACCGTGTACTTAGGCGGTACCGACCTACGAGACCCGTACATGCCGACGTCTGTCACCAGACAGCCTTTCCTAGGTCCAGCCACAGATAGTACTGGGGGCTAAGCAGGGGCTACTAATCATCATCCACCTCGCGGATGTCGACCCGGGTCAATGAGCTCATATATTAGGGCCCTCGGCCCTCAGGGTCTCCCTACCCTGTACTCTAGTCAACCCGTACCGCCCAGTCCCAACCCTCTGTCTGGGGCTGTCTCCAGTACATCTGTCTCCCGACTTGGTGCGTGACCGACTAGGCACCGGGCGCTACCCAGTTCGTCGGTCGGCACTTTGCACCAATCATGCGGCTCCTTGGGATGGATTTACTAGGAGCTGCTAGCGGGGTGTGGGTCAAGGCCTCACATTACAGGTCATTCCCGAAGGCTACGTCCTTTTTGGCCCGTATGGCGGTACTGGCATTAGAAAGACTGTCCCGTGAACCGGTCCTTATGCGACCAGAGCAAGCCTTTGAGACAGGATCCTCTACTGAGGCTGCCTCCCTTACTCGCAAGTTCGTCCTTAGGGGTTCTATTCTTAGTTGGTTCATTTTATATTAATCCAACATTCTCTCTCATCTCCCGGAAGCTCTTTCCTCACCAGTCATAAAGGTGTAGAATTTTTAAGAAATCTACTTCTAAATAATGCTCGGTCAGCGATAGGTCATGACCGGGGTTATTAATAGGATATTGGGCTAGAAATGGCTCTAAATCAAGGGGGAGGTGGAATATAGAGGGCTTTCCTTATGTTTTATAAAATATGCAGTCCATATTATTAACTTGGTTGATTTTATTATGCAGGAACTGGGCTGGCATGACCAAGGAGTTGGTTGCCAGGACTTGCCTTCCTGAACGGTACTTGGACGTCCGCTAGTGCGTACGTATGCTCGATGCTGACCAGGCGTGGCTTTTGGATCTTCCGGAGCTTTGGCATCTTGGTCAGGGCCTGGTCATGCCATCGACCTATCGATTATAAAATATGGAAAATAACATTCAGTATAACAGTACATCAAACAATTCCTATAGAATGAAAATAAAGGATAAAATGGGGAGATATCAGGGGCTAATCCATTAATTATGGTAAATAATAAATGGATTCCAAGGAACAGAATTTCCGGGAAATCGATAAGTGATTTCCCCGGAGATGATTGAATGGTCGGAGAGTTATATGGATTTCTAAGAGATAACCCCCAGATGACGGCGGCTTCTAAGAAGGGCTTGGAACAGTGGGTACGAGGATTATTGGATTGCTAAGCAATAATCCCAGAATAATTAATGGACGATTATATTAATTATCTAGAAATAAGTTTCTAAATAATTAATAGGATGGAATGGAGTTGGGTAGCACAACGGCTAGGGTTTTATCAAAACCCCGGGTTTTGATCGGACGGCGAAACGACGTCCGCGGGGCTTTAGACGGGGTTTCGGCGGGGGGCGTTTTGAGAGTGCGACTGGGATTTGGAGCTAGGATATAAATCCTAGGGCAACAAGCATATGAAAATGCTTAGAATAATCCCTAGTATTTATAGAAATTTCCTAGGAATTTATGGGGTTTTAGAATAGGATTGGTAATAATTGGTGTGCACTAACGGGGCTTTTCTATTGGATGAGAGGGACTCTTTTGGGATTTGGGGTCAAGAAATATCCTAAAATGGTTTAGATGGCTCTAATAGGTTTAGAAATATTCGTAATATTTTTTGGAGAATTTCGGGGAATTTTTGGAGTGGAGGAAGTGCTCTAATTAAAGGCTTGTGTACACTTACCGGGGTGCACCTAGCATTTTGCTAGGGCTGACACGGCGGGGGTGGGGTCCGATCATGGTACTGTTTTGTGGCCCAGGCGTGTGGACGCGGTGGACCGCACACGCCGCTGTCTACGGTCCGGTGGACCGTGTCCATGTGCCAGCTCGCGTGACGGCCGTTAGGCAGCGTCATGCGTGGCCCACCAGGCATTGGCCGGGGAGGGGGGGAACGGCGTCAGCGTCACCGTCGGCATTGGCCAGGCCCAGGCGGCAGCGACGGCGGGGGAAGTTAACGGCACGGAGCGACGGCGTTGGCTGGCCGGGCCCGCTTGTCGGGTTAGCACAGGAGAGAGTGGGGGTGACGGCGTCGGCGGCTAGCAACGGCGGCTTACCCCTTCGGGGGAAGACGGCGGCGCCGCCATGGGCGCCATCAGCGCCACCGCAGGGGTCGCCGGAGTAGCGCCGGGACGGCTCTACAGCTCGCCGCTGGCCCTGCGGTTTGGATCTGGAGAAAGGGGAGGCCACGGCGAACTCGTCGGCCTAGCGGGGAGGAGTGGGAGAGGAGGGGCGGCGTAGTTACGCGCGGGGTGGAGGAAAGCTCGAGCGGGAGCTTGGTGTAGTGCTAGGGAGGGTCGGGGGCGGCCTTTTATAGGCTGGGCGGATGCGAGGGAAACCGCCACGTTGTGTGGTAAGGGTCAGGACGGCCGGCGGGATGGGACGCGCGGCAGGCCGAGGGAGAGTTCGGGCGCGGCGGACGCCGGCGGCGACGCGCGGCGCTCTCAACTCTGGGCTTCATCTTGGCCATACGTGGTGTGATCGGGCGGTGAGGATGATCCCGTGAGAACGGGCGGGGACAGTTGGGCGCCGGTATGGGCGCGATGGCGGCCATCAATGCCGGCGGCCAATGGGGCAGTGGTGACGGTAGCGGCGACCTCGGCTTGGCCGACGAAGGGGTGGTCGGCGCCGTTCTACCCATGCGCTGGCGGCCCGCAGCGTCGACACGCGTCGCCCGCGCGCCCTGGGGACGGATCCTAGCCGGCGGCCTTGGATCGAGCGACGGTGAGTGGCTGTTGGCGTGGGGAGGGGAAAAAGAAAGAGAAGCAGAGCAGGGTGGCGTGACGTCACGCTGACGTCGCACGCGTGCGAGCCGGGCCAGGAAGGAGGAAAGGGGGCGCGGGCCGCGCGCGTATGGGCCGGCCGGAGCGGACTGGGCCAAGGCGGAGCGGAGGAAGGAGTTGGGCTAGCCTAGTGGAGAGGGAAGCGGCCATGGGCCGGCTGGAGGGGGATGGGATGAGCGAGGCTGGGAGTTGAAGGGTCGCCTGCAGACTTGGGTGATGGGCCGCGAGGTGTAGCTGGGCTGGAAGCAAGGGGTTCGGCCCATCCATCTTTAAAAGACCTTTCTATTTATTTGAAATAGGTTTTAGGTTCAAATTTGAATAGAGATTCAAATTTAAACGGGGTTTTGATTGGAGGCTTGAGGTGAACATTGATTTAGGGTATTTTGGAAGGGTTGGATATAGGGGGTTAATATTTAAATTGAATTTAAATATTAACCCAAAGAATTTGAAAGAGGAGTTTCTAAACATACAAGTGCAACACATATGATACATTTGAATGCATAGTTTGATTTGGGAAATGTATATTTTGAAATATTGTTAGGAGAGAGATTAGGTTTAATTTAAAGAAAAATTTTGTAAAGCCTAGATTTCTAAATGTCTTAAAAAGCAGGGCGTTACACTCGCAGCCCCGGCCGTTCGCCGGGCTTTGCTGGGGCCCTGGTCGGAGCCCCGCTCCCGGGCTGCGGCCGTCCCGGGGCTTCGATACCTGAAATAGAAACAGGATTAGTGTCCCGCGGTCCTGGTCGCTTGCCGAGCTTCACTGGGGGCTTGGTCGGAGCCATGCCTCCAGGCTGCGGCCGTCCTGGGGCTTCGATGCCTGAAAGGAAAATCAGGTTAGCCACCGCGGAGCCGCCGTCAGGGGCTCCACGCTTCTCGTGGGGAATGCTATTAGGGCATCGCCGGGCCCTTCAGAGGGGCTCGAGGTGGGCTTCGTTTTGGCGGTCCCCAACAACTGGCATGTTCTTGGGTATTTGCTTGGTAATGGAATATAAGATTTCAAGATATTTCTCAACAAGGAGTAGTATGCATTACATGGCAGTGCTATTCTATTATTCATCCAGTTATATGCATTTGTAGATAGGTATTTGTACAGATATCTCTTCTGTTGTAAAGCTTCAATTGCCTGAAAGCATAACGTCAAATGATAAGTATCACTTTGTTGTAAAAAACTAGGTAACGCTCTACACCAACTAGCAGCTAAAATCCACCAAATCTGCTCATCTACAATTCATAAATGCACGCAGGTTTCTGCCATAGATTGTTGTACCTGATGCACCATCCTGGAATTGCATGAAGGTGCACTGATCGTCTCTTTTCTCAACTGAACAGATAGTGCCCTTTTAGAAATTCTAAAGTATGTGAATTAGAATTTTACTCGATGTTTGTCACAGCTCATGGTATCTATCATTTCAGCAGGAACACTTATAATATCCTCCCTTAGTAAATATTTTGTAAAAAAAATTGTATTGTAGTTTAATGCTCCAGATACAGGTTGAGCATCTGATATTGTTTACTCAGTTATTGCTGCTATCCTGGCATGAGCTAAATTTATCCAGCAGCAAGTTACAAACATAAAGTATATATAATCAATTCATTATAAACAGGATTGCTAGGCTGAATAGTTTCATGCTCCTGCAGTTCTAATCTTTCTCATCACTTTTCAGGATAATGACACTGTCAGGGCAGCACTAAATGGAACCAGAATAACAGCAGCGGCAGTGACTCTTGACCCATCTAAGAAATCGAGCGATACATTGTAAGAAATCTCAGCAAATCATTCTTCAAGTATCTGATCTCAGTAAGTTCATTTGGATTAAAATAATCACAATGAAGCATTATTTACTCTAAATTTGATCTAGAAAACACATAACTATTGAGCACAAGTCAAGGTTCTCCCCTCACAATTTAGCATCCACAGCCAGCCCGTAAAAATAGTCAAGGGCTCTCTGTTTATGAAATGTAAATAAGAACATATTATAACTTTACCCTTATTTGGTCCATTATCATCTATGATCTTTGTCCCTTCTAGAACTTACTGGTTGATTTATAACTTATTTTTTAGAAAAAGATTTATAACTTATGGTACATAAGAAATTCAATAGGGTATATTGAATCCTCAGTTCAAAGGCAGTTGCAATATGGTGATGTACACCCAAACCATATATATTCTATTTCAAAACTGTGTAATTATCCATTATTATCGGGTGACGCATACTCTAACCATAATCTTCTACATTCAATTGGACACTGACAGTGTAAGCCAAGGATTGTCGGTGTCTTGGTACCATTAACGATTTCACGCTCCATTCGTTTGCATCCTTTTGAAATTCTGGAAATCATTAGGCAAGAGTTCGCCAGCTACTGGCATAAGAAAATGCTTACTTAGGCTAACTACATTCTCTTTCAGATAAAACCTGCTAATTTTATCTTCCAATGAAGCTTTGATTCTTATCAGTTTGTAAATTGTTGTTCCTTTTCTTTGTATTGGTTCAATGGGATGGATTACATTTTAGCAGTAGGAGGAATTACTGTTGAACCAATAGAAGAATCGGCCTTTCATGCGCGTGTTCCTGTCTGCGGCATGCATGGAGGCTACTATATCATATCATGCCATGCCCGAGAAAATGACAGTCAAAGAAGGGACCAGTCTAAATCATCCCCGCAGCTCTTCGTACAGCCGGCACCGGGTCGTCGCTGGAGCCTCGGAGCACGCGCTTTTTTTTTATTTTAATCCTTTTTAATCTAATATTTTAATAATAACCTGTCCTAAACTAAATTTCCAAGAAGTAGCCCTTTTGGTCGCGGCTAACAAATTGGAGCGACTAATACTTCAGTCGCTCCAAAGCATGTGGCGCGACTAACCATCCACGCTGGCACTCGGCCGCCAGCTTGGTCGCGTGGGCGCTGACGTGGTTGGGCTGAGTCGCGCCACATGCTTCGGCGCGACTATAGCCGCGCCAAAGAATTTGGCGCGATTAAGTCTAATACAGAGCCACCGCGCGCCCGACCCCTTCTTCCCTCCAGTCTTATTCTTTCCGAGACCGAAGTCGAGGTGAAGCTCCCCCATGGCGACCGCCCCTCCCCCCATCTAGATCCGCCCGTGTGTCGCTCGATTCGTGTGGGGAATCAGTGGGATTTGCTCAAGCAAGGTATCTCCTCCACTTAACCCAAGTCTTTGCACTCGATTTGAGTTGGAATGGTGAATCAGTGTTTTCTTTGCATTTGAGTTGGCTAGGGTTTGGGTTGGAATGGTGAATCTAGTACGAAATCTATATGATTAGTGATGGGTTGTGCCTCAATATGTCGATGTTAACGAACTTTTCTCGTCTAGAATGAGTTGCATGTAACGATTTGGTCATTATTTCTTCGGTTAGATTTTTGTTGCCTATGTATGAGTAGAAAATTATTTTGAAAATGTTTAACTATAGAAAATATTTGTTAGATTGATTCAGAGAAATCATTTCGTGGTTGCATCATTGTAGATGGACCGTATAGTTCGTTTCTTCTCCGGTGGCACGGTTAATGAAAGTGGAGAATTTACAAGTATGAGGGAAGATGTGGCAATATTTGGTAGTCCACCTTCATATGAGGATTTAATTGCTCGTGTGAATCAGATGTTCAAAGTTACTACATTACGAGGAGGAGGAGGAGCTCGTGCACTTGCCTTGCCTCCTGAACATGTATATGCACTACCTCATGCGAATCGTCATGCATCAGGTTACTTGGTTGAAGAACCCGCAGATTCATCAACGACTTCGGAAGCACCAGTCGATTCGTCAACCGATGGTTCTACTCATACATCAGATGAGATGATGACAACAAGTGGCACCGAAATACCGGAGACACCATCTGACGAGGTACCGCACGTTAAGTCTTCGGAAGGAGGTAGTCGCGCCACGCTTCATGGCGCGACTACCTGTTGAGTCGCGTGCTACTTCCACCCAGTAATGAATGACGTTCAAGTGGTGCGTAAGGACCGGTGGCGCGACTGCTTCTATAGTCGCGCCATGGACCTTGGCGCGACTAACCCACGATATGATAACGACCTCAACAACGACTAGCACATTATAAATTCGATAAATAGACCACAAGCAACAACTCATTTCTTACGTAGTCCATCACATATTTCGATGAAACATAAAATGTCTACGACATACAATAGTGCAGCAAATAGCATAAATTCGATTACATAATATAGCACAATAAGCAAAAGCTACATAGTCCTACGAGAACACAAAGTACATTCCATTACAATCAACCAGATCTTGGGGTGGGGTTTGGGGTGTAAGGCTTTTTCTTCCGACGCGGCCGGCCTGGTTCAGTAGGGAGGACATTGCCGCTCACCCCCACGTCAGTGTGATCACGGTGCTTCCATGCACGAGGTTTCTTTGGAGTACCTTGGGTGGACTGTGTAGGACGAGGAGCATCGGGCATTTGTGATGACCCAATGACATCTGCATCGTAGCTTGGATCATTTTCCTCTGAATCGATGCTTTCATTACTTTCCTCCTCGTCAACATCGTAGCTGTGAGTCTCCGGCCTCCAGCGATCCACCAGAGCTGTCAACGCAGCACCATCCATCATTGGAAGCCTCCCTTGCACAAGCCTTGCCAAAGGAAGGAACCCCGACCGCCGAATGAACTCGGTGTACCTATCATCCCACACCAACGGGCTGTGTGTACGGGGACGAAGAGGCCTCAAGATCTGCAAAGACCAAACATGAAATGCAAAATATGTTAGCTACATTACTATAACATGAACCGAATTAAAAGGTTACTTCAAACTTTAACACCTGTGTGCGTTCCTCCAGAATCTTCCCGCGGTGCCCATCATCGTAAAAAGTCTCAAGCAAGGGGTATTGCGGGTTGACCGCCATTTTCCTAAAAATTACACAAAGTAATGCACGGCGTAAATTAAAATATAAATGAATTATCTACAGCAAACTATATTTCTAAGAACAAAATTCCACATTATCTCAGATCTTTGCTACTGATACATGGCAAACAAATTATATACGTTGTACAGTAAATAAACTAACATGATATACAATGGGAAATTTGTATATACAATAAGGTACACATGTTTTTCGCGCTATAAACATCCCACATTGTCTCAACTACACCAACACCACAACATAGTACAAACGATTCCTACATACCAATCAATATTCATACTCATATACAACATCAATATCTACATGGCAATAGCACAACGAAATCCGTCCATGCAAGACAATCCATACGATAGGAAGGCGTCACCAACGATACAATCCACGATCTAACACAAGTAACCGTGGCCGTTTCGTACTAATTTTACCATGGGAACTCAATACTAACCCTAACCCTAGCACCTCCACACGGCCAAACCAAGGGCAAAAAAACAGATCCAAGTGGATAGGATGGAGGAGTTACCTTTCCTGGAGCAAAATCCACGGATCCCCCCCTTGATTTGGTGGACAAACGGTCCGATCTAAAGGGGGGGCGGCGCGGTCGCCATGGGCGCGGTCGCCCTCAGCTTCGATCTGGAGAAAGAAAGAAAGGGAGGAGGAAGAAGGAGAGGGGCGCGCGGCGGCCTTGTGAAGGGTTTAGTCGCGCCAAACACATTGGAGCGACTAATAGCTCAGTCGCTCTAAAGCATGTGGCGCGACTAAATCCACCACGTCACCTTCCGAGCGCCCACGCTGGTGGGAGCGCCCACGCTGGCGGCCGAGTGCCAGCGTGGATGGTTAGTCGCGCCACATGCTTTGGAGCGACTGAAGTATTAGTCGCTCCAATTTGTTAGCCGCGACCTTGGAAATTTAATTTGGGACAGGTTATTATTAAAATATTAGATTAAAAGGATTAAAATAAAAAAAATTTCCAGGAGCCGTAGACAGGAGAGACGACGACGCGGGGGCGAGTTGGGCTGCGCAGGGAGGTATGTCTACGAGACTCGCCGGCCCGTTGTACTTGCCGTTAGGTGGCGTTTGTCTTCTCGTACTAGCAAACTAATCGGCTCCGCCACAGAGAGAGGTGAAGGATCGATCCGTTCGTTAGTTTGGGAGCACACATGGCGACCACAGATAATCAAATGCAGAAATGCTTGGGTTACAATTTACAAACAACTTGACACTGAGCACTGGCGATCTTTAGCCTTAATCCTTCTTAACAAACGAACAAACGAACGAACCTGTACTGGATCGCTGCCAGGACGAATGAATGCATCGATGCCTGAATGGGCCAGCAGCATTTAATCGTGTCACAGTGGACACACATAAGGCATTGTTCGGTTCCACTGGATTCATTCCCGACTGGGAAGGGTATTTGTAGTAGTAAATTCATGATAGGTACAATAAGAGACCGGAATTTATTCCAACCTCATATACGAGAAGGAAATTTATACATGTTTTTTATATTTTTTTATTTTAGTAAATATAAGAGAAACTGGGAAAAAGCCAACCAATTACATGCATATATCCTACTGTGATCTAACTAACATAATACGATGATCTAACTAAGCTTTCGTACTTGCATAATATCTATTATCTTATTAAAACACAAGCAAAAGGAGCCACCAGATTCAACGAGAGGGCCCAGAAAATCCCACCGTTAATCTAAAAAAGAGAAGAACCTCCACCGTTGGATTTTATGAAGATCTGACGATCAAGAATTATCTAGACAGTCCTAATCATACCCGACTATTTTATAAAAATTTTACTAATAGATATATATAGAAATTTAGAAACCTAACCCTACACGGTTTCCATATTCCCAGGTTTGCTAACCTTGCATCCTACCTCCACGTTACTAATTCAGAATAAAAAATTGGTTTCCTAATTCAATACGGTCATACATGCCCGGCCATGTTAAAAACGAAAATAACTTATATCTAACACCACTAATATTTGAGATTTTAGAAAAATAAGAAAAATGCCATATGGTTTCGATGCAAATTGGAAAGCAAATTTCTAAACAAAGTGTACACGTCAAACATAATGGACAAATAATTAAACTAGAGATAAAATAATGAAACTAATTTCTTTTGAAAGATATGCTTCTTCCCCGTCCTCAGGACCACTACTCTGGTCCCCATAATAATGTCACAACCGTCCATAACCTTCAGACTCACAGCACTTCTTCCCCATACTTAGGATTGTTACTAAGACCCTTCCTAATAGTGTCCCGTCCATATCATTTGGCTCACCACAACTTTGCTTGTCAGGTCATTTGTGCAAAGCTCCATTGCATTCAAACACCTCCTAACAAAATCAAGGGTAGCACAACAATGAGAATGTTGGCAACCGTGGTCTGCCAACAGAAACAAACCAGGGAGTATCAACAACGCAAGGAGCAAATCACCGCATATTTACCCACCGAGTTAATTTGGAAAGAAAGAGAGAGCAGTGCGGGATCAAGGCGAGTTAATTTGGAGAGAGAGAGCAGTGCGGGATCAAGGGGCTCCAGAACTAAGGGAGAGCTAGAAGAGGAGAAGGTGAGGTAGAAGAAGAAGATCAAGAGGAGGAATAATAGAGCATCAGCACCCCTAGAACACGCGGCTAGATACCCGCGCAGTTTGCGCGGGCCAACTTGCTAGTTTTTTATTATAACAATCCCTAACGTCACATGTTTTGAAAAAAGATGTACCTAAATAGGTGTGCATACTGTGTACACTAAACATATATGAACGCCTTTAGGTTCGAGTGTCGATCTTACTTAGCTTTATTGTCATCTGAAGTGTATGTTGTAGCACTTAGCTAAGTGCGTGTGTTGGTCTGTTGGATATGGAGCACCTGGAACTAAGGGCACGTTTGGTTCAGCGTCGATGCTAACCAAATCAATTTTTTGACGTGCCCCTAAAATTTGGACATCGTTGGCAGAGGTTGGCATGCCAAACGACAGTCCTATTATTGGCGAGAATCTGGCGAGAGAAAATCTCGCCCGCAAATTGGTTGCCAATGCCAACGAAAGTTGGGATGTGTCAACAGCAGTTTGGCTACACAAAACCCAAACAAAGCTGATTAGAAGTATTTAAGGGCTAATATATGCTTAACGACTTAAATAATTTCAATTCTAATTGCATATTAATATTTCTTGTAGTTAAATCTACAAAACAAGATGACACTCAACTACATTTCAACGTAAAATAAAATTATGGCATGTGGGCCCTACATGTTATACTAAGTGAACGAGTGAATTTGGCAAATTTTGCAAGGCTACAATCCAACAATAGTTAGCCAATATTTTAATGTTGTTCATGATTTGGTCATGACTCATGACCAAAATTTAGTAGGGCACCTTGGGGCATAAACCAAACAAGCATTAAGTGGTGATTACTTTGTCATATGGTATCTCAACATGAAAAACGCTGACCTTGCTACGTTCCTGTTGCTATGCTTACGGACCGGGGGCGTGTCTTGCCTTTGCAACTCAAAAGAAAAAAAAAAAAAGAAAATGGAGAAAAGAGGCGTGTGTCGCATTGATTGGTGTGAGTAGCCCACCGCAACAACACCTCCAAAGCGGATAGATAGGAGTAATAACACACAGCCACGTAAGGGAAAGACGGATAAACAAGCGGCTCTGAAGCTCCCCTGCCGCTCACGGGCACGGCCATGGACATCCTGGGCGCTCTCAAGCTGGGCCCGTCTCCGGCCGCCCTCTCCGGCGCCGCGCCGCCGGCGACGACGCCCGCGCGCTCCTCCGTGCACTTCCACCTCGCCAATGCCGGCGCCGCCGCGCTCGTCGCCGCATCGCTCCTTGTCGCCGACCCGTCCCTCGCATTCATAGTCAGCCGTCTACTGCTCTGTCGTCTGTTTCCAATTCCAGCAAGAATTTTTGGGGGATATCGATGGGGGTGCTGATGCATGGCCGCAGGGAGGAGGGCCGTACGGGAAGCAGGTGACGCGGGGGCAGGACCTCACTGGCAAGGACTTCAGCGGCCTGACGCTCGTCAAGCAGGACTTCAAGACGGTACTATCTGCGATTGCACATCTGAATTCTGACTTCGTCTTTTGTTATTTAATTATCGCTTGCATTTTCGTTGATAAGATCGAATGCTTGAAGAAGAAACGCATGAAAGCTTCGAACCTTGTGAAATGTTTGCGTAGACAAGCATGCGATTTTCAGTCTTGTGCACGCTTGGTAATCCTTTGAAACTTCTGTCGCTGCAGTCTATACTGAGGCAAGCAAACTTCAAAGGCGCGAACCTGCTCGGCGCCAGCTTCTTCGATGCAGACCTCACAAGTAGTACTGAAATTGCTTGCTAAATATCATTGAAGATTCCAGTTCGTCCTCCTTGGAAATTTTATGATTTGGGTTTGGTTGTGTGACTTACTGGATATGTTTGCTGATGAGTTCAGGTGCTGATCTCTCTGATGCTGATCTTCGAGGCGCCGATTTCTCGCTAGCGAACTTATCAAAGGTACAATGTTCAGCAACAAGCGCATTATTCCAGTCCTGTTTCATCAAGCAGACCCGTGTAAGAGGATGGATTCTGTTGAAAAATGCTTTACACCCAAAATGCTCAGTGATCAGACATTTGTTCAAGCTCCTCCCATTGTTTATTCTTTTCAGTAAACAGAACCCTCTTTATCTTTTCTTCGGATTGAACTATTCGTTCGTAGATATCATAAAAGTCATGACTGCAATAATCAGACGCTTCTTTTCAGCACCGATAACTACTTAGTGCTTAGTTTACAGGAGTTTATTTTACAGCAATGTCATGATTTGGTTCTGTCTCTTCCAATTTGCAGGCAAATTTAACGAACGCCAACTTGGAAGGGGCACTTGTCACAGGAAACACTTCTTTCAAAGGCAGTAACATAACTGGGGCAGGCAAGTGCTCTCCTTTTGCGCATCTTTCGTACACGGATCTCGTGTCTCAGGCCTCACGCAGAACATTTCCATACGGTCAAATACGATTCCGTAGCATTTCACTGATCTAAATTTTTTTCATCAGTGGAAATAAAAACAAATTCTGGTTGAGCATTCCAAATGTAAAATGAGCAGAAGTCACACCAAAGTTTCTTCGACCTGCAGATTTTACCGATGTCCCGCTGCGAGACGATCAACGGGAATACCTCTGCAAAATCGCTGATGGGTAAGAACGCATCGCATTGACAGTTTACATGTGGATAGAATATAATGGTCATTCTGTCAATTAATGTGCCTACTAATGTGTAATCACTTGTCCATTAGAGTGAACTCAACTACCGGGAACGCCACAAAGGAGACTCTGTTCTGCAGCTGATCGATGAGGCTACTGGTCTAATGGCTTAGCGTCCAGGGACTGATTTAGGGATTGAATCTTACGCGAATCTATTTCTGCAAGCACGTGAGGATTGTAAATTGAGTTATAGAGAAGAGATGATGCTGTAAATCAACGACAAATAAAGTACAAGTTACTTGATGTAATTGTGTGCAAATTACCGTGGTTCTGAACTCTGAAGCTTTACACATTGACATTGCCATGCCGATGCAGCTCTGCTCTTTCTTTATTAGGGAGTATTATTTTTTAGAGCGCACAACCGTGCAGTGTTTTATTTCAATGTTCAACTGTGTTATGTTAGTGTTAGGTACACTGAATTCTTGACTGATGCCATGTCAGGTTTACGAGTATCCACTTGAGCGTTGACTAGTGTGACACGAGCACGAGCACGGTGGGTTGGGCCGGAACCCACCCGGGCCAGGCCAGCCAGCCACCCAGGAACCAACACCAAAAAGAAACAGAAAAAGCCCGAAAAAAAGAAACAGGAAGGACAACGGGGGCCCCACTGGCCAGTGTCCCGACGCGTCGACGACCGACATCCCCGAACAAAATCTCCTCCGCCCCGTCCTCGGAATTCGGGCCGCGCCCCACTAATCCTCGTCCCGGTCGCTAATGGCGTGCTAATCTGCGTCGTCATATATAACTGCGCTCGTTTATTCCCCATCAGCTCCAGCGAAGCAAATCCCATTCCCGTGCCCTGCTCGTGCCCTGCCGCCCCCGTCCCTATCGCGCCGGATCGCCACCCACTCGCTGCCCCCTCCTCCCCCACCCCACTCGGCGCCCCGCCTCCCCCGCCTCAGATCCGTCCCCCAATCCGGCAACCCTAGCGCCGGATTCCTCCCCCGCGCCCCCGCCCGCCGCCGCCGCCGCCATTGCCAGAGGTACCTCCGTCTTCTCCTCGCGCCACACGGGATTCCGATCTGCGGCCGACGCCGGGGACCCCGGCTTGCGGGCTGCGGATGCATCCGCGTCCGCTCATTGCTGGAGATTTCGTCGTTTGGTTTCGGATTCTCGTCTAATCTGTGCGGTGGTCTGTGTTCGTGCGAGCAGGTGATTGAGGGGGGAGAGAAAGAGCGTGGCTGGCCGGATTCGGGAGGGAGGCGAGGAGGATGTCTAGGAGGTCGGTGAACCCGAGCCGGCGGGTGTCGGATGGGGTCCTACCGTCCGTCGGCGGCCTGTTCCACCACAAGTCGCGCTCGCCGCCCGTGCTCACCATTGCCCTCGTCGTCCTGGTATTTCCTCATCCTTTCTGTTACCAGGATGCTAATGCTGTCGCCTTTCGTTTGGAATTTGCTTGGGCACTGACTGTTCAGCTGTTCGTGCCTGCAGGGCGTCATTGTTCTCATTGCCTACTTCAACAGCAGCTCAGGTCTGTTAAAGGCTCTCGGTTAGACCGCCAAACTTAATTTCCTAATTAATGTTGGGTTGCTGAAAGTTTGTAATTGCTAATAGAGCATGGCATTTGTGACATGTGCAAATTGAATTCTAGACTTGCTTAATTTGTAGACTAGTGAAAGAGCATGTATTGTGACATCAGTCACTTGTTTTCTAGGTCAATGCTTTGTTTGAAAGTAGAGACACACCCGCAATGCACCATTGATAATTGCTTGTCAGAAATAATAATTTATATGTATGTAGAAAGCAAAGTGACGAATTGAACATGTCATTCAGTTGACACCCAGCATTGATTGAAGTCTTATCGCTATGTCTTGTGGTTTTGTTCCAATAGACCAAAGTAAGACAGCCAGTGTTTTCTTGTACTTTTTGTTTGACTCTTTCTCCAATGGCCAGGTGTAACTGTTACAAGCAGAGAAGCTGTGAGCAGATCTGAAGGTATATTTATCCTTTGTATCTCTGTTTCTTGAGTTGGATTGGTTACTGCTGTCATTTCAGAGTCTTTTAATGCAAATTTTTATTTCTTCTTTAAATTTGCTCTGCTGATATGCCACTGGGGTTGCAGCTTGGAATTATTTTTTATCTTCAAGCTGTGCTTTCTATTATAATGTGCACTTCATGTGTTCAACTAATTCTGCTTCACTCTCACTCTCTCTCGAAAGAAAAAACTGATTTGCTTCACCAATTTTGCCTATGTTCTTGTAAGCTGATTATTGTCTAGTGTTGTGGTAACCTCAAAGTCTCACACACACATTCCTACCACGACACCTAGATCTTACTGCGTCATGTTTGGTATTATTCTTCACTAGGCAACGGATACTACAGTATTCAATTGCTAGGAACTGATGATCAATCATGGGCACATGATAAATAGGTGATTTTCCCATTGAACACTATAGTTTGGTCGTCTCATTCTTGATAGGACATCAAAACAATTTGCTGTTGCGATTAATTTACACCATTTGCTCGGACTTGGATAGACCAATAGCTAATCCTGCAAATTAGGGTACAAGATTTATGATCGTTATGAGGTTGATATAATCCAAGCCAGATATATTAAATTAGCTTATATCACAGTGAACGGTTGAATTTTGATTGTTTGTCTGCCTCACTTCTTTACATTTTACTTTCCCGAAATACTAATGAGGAAGTTTGATTTTTCTTATTTATCTCAGACCTTTTGCATATGTCTGCATCCAGGTTCTTGCACATCAGAAGTTATGCGGGCACTTCCTTATCTTAAAAAGGCATATGGCAATGCGATGCAAAAGGTTCTCCATGTAGGCCCAGATAGTTGTACAGTAGTTTCTAACTTGTTGAAAGAAGGAAAGGTTGAAGCTTGGGGAGTGGAGCCTTATGATTTGGAGGATACTGACAGTAGTTGCAAGAGCCTGGTGCGCAAGGGCTTTGTCCGCATGTCTGATATTAAGTTCCCCCTTCCTTACCGCCCAAATTCTTTTAATCTTGTTGTCGTGTCCGATGCTTTAGATTATCTGACCCCAAGGTATCTGAACAAAACGCTTCCTGATTTAGCAAGGGTTTCCACTGATGGCCTTGTGATCTTTGCTGGTATGTACTTTCTTCTTGAAGTATTTGTTGCCCCCTTTTGTTGGAAAAAACCTATATTTGACATACACATGTCTATATTTGCACCTTTTCATGGTAAAATAATCCTCTTTTTTTCAGAAGTGGTCATACGTTCTCTGTTCTATGCAAGTAATAAACACTACTAATTATTTATCTTTCCTTAATTG
The DNA here is from genome assembly GCA_015476505.1 of Urochloa ruziziensis. Taxonomy (NCBI): domain Eukaryota; kingdom Viridiplantae; phylum Streptophyta; class Magnoliopsida; order Poales; family Poaceae; genus Urochloa; species Urochloa ruziziensis. The sequence continues at coordinate 7,389,648 of CM027122.1, forward strand.
GTTGTTACATTTTAAGAGAAGCACCATTTACGAAAATTTCTTTTAGAATAATCTTCGATCTGTGATTGTTTTTCCACATCTTTCTATTATAAGTTGCCTGTACCTTGTAGTATGTCTTTCAGTAGTTAGATTTTCTTTACCAAATGGACACAATAAAAAGTTCAGATGATGAACCTTAAAGATACTATGCGTTTTTATCTTAATATAACCGTATAAATCTGGTGCTAGTGCAACACCAGATGATACTAACATCTTGGAGGTCAAAGTGGCATGAACTTTTAATGTTTAATGCTAGGTCCCTAAAGTAGGTACATGATTGAACTCTTGTGGTGGGCACTGGAACTGAAACTTTACTTTTCAAACAGCTCAAGTTTAGGCCTTGTTTAGTTCCAAAATCCATAATGAATGTTTAGACACATGTATGGCGTACTAAATGTACGTAAAAAATAAATCGCATTATATAGATGGACTGGAATCTGCGAGACGAATCCAATGAATCTAATTAGGCCGGGATTAGACACTAAATTGCTACAGTAACGCTACAGTAAACATGTGCTAATGATAGATTAATTAGGTTCATTAGATTCGTCTCGCGAATTCCGGACATAATCTGCAATTACTTTTTTAATTAGTCTATATTTAATACTTCAAATGTGAAAAGATTCCCTTCCAAAATCTTTTCACCACGGAACTAAACAAGGCCTTAGTTCCTTTTGAGTATTGAGTCATTCAAGGTTCACAACTTGCTAGTTATGTCAACCCAGGCCCCCGAAAAATGTTCTACTCCTGTGGTATCTTTTTTATCGTTCATTAAACATCTAAACATAGCTTTTTTGGTATACCTGGTGTGTGCATGCATTGCTAATATGGACCACATAGATTGTATGAGTGATGTCCATTTCATCTCATCATTTCAGGCAATCCCGGTCAGCAGAAAGCTAAGGTTTCAGAACTACCAAAATTTGGAAGACCGGTATGTACATGACTTCTGTTGGTAGCGTACAAATTTGTTTGGCATATGATTTAAATTTAACTACAGATGTCTTCTTTACCGAGCTTGTTCTATGCGTTTCCTGTTCGTGACAGCGGGCACTGTAGGAATAATCTACACAAAAAATTACTGGTGATCTAGAAAGTTACTGCCTTGCTTGTTTGCTGCCCTTGTGATATTGCTTATGTGGGCATGTTTTCTTGTGGATGTTTGATGACCCAGAATTAGTTTAGATCTTATATCTTGACTAAGGATGTGTTTATGACGCAATTGAGACACTTGGTACCCATTGCCAAATGCCAAGTCTTTTAGTGCATTACTGTTATTCGATATTGATGGCCGGGTCTTGTTCAGAACCTGTTGCTTTGGCCACTGTGTTATGTGAGTGTGTTTCTTTTGTTCCACATCATAATAGGATATCTGATCAGGGCTATTGATGGTCGGTCTTTTTTGGAGGCTGTTGGTGTGGCTGTTTTGCTGTCTCAGGACTATCAGAGTAGATTCCTTAACTGAAAAAAAAATCTTTTGGTCTGTTCACAGGCAAAATTGCGGAGTAATTCATGGTGGACTAGATACTTTGTCCAGACTGGCTTGACAGAGAATGAAGGGCCATTGAAGAAGTTTGAGGAGGTTACATCCAAGAACGAATACAAGCCAGATTGCCAGATCTTCCACCTTAGTTCGTAGGATTGTGCTCAGCAAGGTGATGCCCGTCCACAGCACCTTGTATCATTGCCGCACCAGTTTTGTAAGCAACATCTTTGCTTACCCCTGTTGACTCGCTCATCTTTCATGCGGAGGAACCAGTCGCACAGAAGAGCCAGCCTTCAGCTATAGATAGCTTATGTAGAAAGAGAGAGGGAGGCTTTACCACTCGATACTAGAAATTCATTCTGGGAGTTAAATTATGTGTTATTGAGGATTGCAAATCGAAGCGCAGACCGCAGATGATATATACATACTTAAGATCTTCACACTGTTGTACTCTGTTATTCTTGGTGTGCTAGTTATCTGGACAGATTCAATTGTAAGCTTATGATCCAAGAGAAGCTGATCCCTTGCCCTTTGTCAACACCTAAGAAATAGTAGCATGTCGTTTTCAGTAAGTTGGATGATGCTTGAAGCCGACCCATTCTTCCTGTTTCTGATACTTGAGGAAGATGGTCTACCAAACTTTGGATTAAACCTCAATTCATTGATCCAATGATAAGGTTTTAGTTGAGGTCTCAATCGCAAGCTTCACCAAACCACTACCGGATGGCATAACAAACATCAATAGAATTTGTCCTAACGTCAGGTAACTTGTCCCATGTCCCCAACCTGCATGTACGCTATGATATATGTTATATATACATCTTTTTTGTGGCCCTGTTTCGATTTCTTCAAGCACAAGCCCATTGAGGTCAGCTTTATACGGAGGACCGGATTGTTCTTCCCTCCCCTTCCCCAGACCAGAATCAGAAATCCAGAGCATATCAGATTATTGCCACCAGCAGACACCAGACACCAGAAAATCGTTGCCCCTACCCAATGGCTTGTTCTTGCTGCTACAACCAATATTCCAAGCAGCTGCACGTAGACTATAAACTATCCCCATCCTGTGCTTGTTTGTGCCAGGCATCTTCCTTTCTGATAAATATCAGTTTCCTGACCTGTGACCTCCACACCAATCACCTTCGTCTCCTAGTCCAGGCACATTATCCTCTCCTCTTCGTGCAGTTGATGTGGCGGCTATCCTCTCATTGACCATTTCCCCAGGCCCCCGCCCAGCTTCTAAAGACTACTAGTTAATCCAGTTGTTCCCCACTAAGCTCCGGCCGAATTGATTAGTCAAAGGTGAGAGCACATCTTTGTCCCGCTAATCGCCTTTATAAACCCCCCAGGCTCTCCCAAACAGAGAGAAGAGAACGGGGGAGAGCTGTTGCTTTGCTTTTGTTTGGTGAGCGGAAGAGGGAGAGCGACAGAGCGTGACCAATCGTCGTGGTCATGGAGGGCCTGCTGCCGTTCCTGTACAGAGCCATCCTCCACCTCGCCAGCGGCGGGGAGACGCCCCTCGGCAACCCCTTCCGCAACGAGTCGCCGTCGGAGTCGCCCCTCGCGCCCTACTACGTCCGCCTCGCCGGCGCCGCCGCTGGCGCCGCCGACGTGCCGGCCTTCCTCTCCTCATCCACGGCGCGCGGCTACTACGATCGCGGATGAAGAACTCAATCATCGAACCTCCTTCCGATGGGTCTCCGTCGCTTGGCGCAACATACTGAAAGGATACGATACGAGGCGTGCAGAGAAGAAGGATTCTTGTGAGCTTCTTCTTTAATTTAGTTGTGTTTGGGTTTGTAAGTCTTTGTTGATTCTCCTTTCTCTTGGCTTTTCTTGGAAAATAGCTTTTGTTCTTCCTTTCCTTGGCTTCTTGGAATAAAGCCAGGCAGGGATGGATTGATGAATCCCAGGGGCCTTGTGAAGCAGGCTCCTCTGCCTCTGCCGTTGTATATACGTGATCAGTCTGGTGCTCGCCAAATTGCAGGCTCTCAGACACGGCGAATATGAAAACTGCTACTGATGATACATGTTTGTGATTGCAATATCAGGTCAACCAGTCAAGGCTTTTGTGATGTTCTTGTCCACTTTGTGCATGATCTATTGATGCTGCTTGGCCTCTCGAGCCTACTCTTTTTGCTGAGCAATTTCTTTTTGCTTGCTTTGCAAATCAGTGTATACTATGTGCGGCCTGATCCAAGTTCAGAACATGCAATTTAGAAAGCAAAGGCTGTTGGTACCAATTAAGGAAAAAGGAAACCGGAAGAAAACAAATCATGCCATCTTTTCCAACTGCTACCATTGTTTGGCTCGCCTAAAAGCTTCTGAGGAACCAAATTATTCAATTGGACTGTTCTTTTAGGTCCAAAAAGCTCAACTTATGATTATGCGGAAATTATTCAGTTTCTTAAAAAGCTCAAAGCAAATTTTCTTTCTCAATTGGACTGTTCTGGACTTATTTTTTGTAAAAAAAGTTTCTACCAAAACTCTTCGGCGCACATGAAAGCACGCCGTGTTTAGTTACGAAATCTAAAATCCAAAATGAGTGTTTGGACACATGTATGACATATTAAATGTAGTTGAGAAACAAATTATATTATATAAATGGTCTGAAAATCGCGAGACGAATCTAGTGAGTCTAATTTAGGTCATGATTAGATACTAAATTGCTATAATAATGCTACAGTACATGTGCTAATGACGGATTAATTAGGTCCATTAGGTTTGTCTCGCGAATTTCGGACGTAATCTGCAATTAGTTTTTAATTAACTATATTTAATATTTTAAATGTAAAAAATCATTTCGAAATCTTTTCACCCAACATCTATTACACGGCATAAATGACAATCGGACAAACGCAGAAGGCGAAATTCAGCCGAAGAAACGCATTTACTGCCACTGGCACGTGGGCCATACCTTGGCAGCTTCTGTGCGCAGTAATAAAGCCGCTCTCAATCCAAAACCCAAGCAAACCCCTCTCCTCCCCTCTTCCTCACCTTATCCCCTCCGCCGCTCCCCCGTCGCTCACCTCGACACCGCCATGGCCTTCGTCTCCGCGACCGCCCCCGCGTCCGCCACCATATTCATCTCTGTCGCATCCGCTGTACGCGCATCCACCTGCCCGCAGTCCCGGCGGCTCCTCTTGGCTCCGCTCCACGCGGCGAAAGGCGCCAAGTCGGTGCCTGTGGAGGTGGTGCTAGACAGCAAGGTCAAGGGCAAGAAGAAGAAGGGGTCCGGCGCCGGGAACCTCCCCGGCGCCCTCGAAGTCGAGATCAGGGAGGCCCAGGAGTACCTCGACAGCGACGAGCAGGTGACTCCCTCGTGTTCTGCGCAATTGCAGCTGAATCATTCGGTTCCAGGTCGAATTGCGTGGTATATTTAGCGAATAGTATGTAATTAACTCGTAGAGATAATGAAATTTCGCGATTAAAGAAGTACCTCTATCCGGATTAGAGAGGAACTTGTGAAGGAGACGCGGTTTTCGTGACATTCTGTCTAGTTCTAGTGCTGTCTCTGTGGATGATGTGTAGGATTTTACTGCTGACTGAGTTCAATACTCTTGGGGGACATGGGGGTTGCTGATTCATCGCTAAGTTGTGGATATGTCAGTAATTTGGCATGTTAGGAGGAAGAGCTTAATTCACAGCGAAAAGTAGTTACCATTGTTTTGGTAATCTGACCACTTAATGCTAGTTTGCATAAATGATTTGCTTCACTGAGAGTTTGCTCATCACTTAATTATGGTACAAATGGAGGAGGCTTATCTACCAAAGGGATATTCTAGTACTTCTTTGCCCTTGTTGGCAGTGGATGGAAACAGTTCATCTTTTATGTGGATATCATTTCCTTCTGCACAACCGTGCATCAAAATTATTCAGTCATGTTTTTTTATATTCTGTAAGAGGTCATACTACAGAAGTACAGATTTGCCATATGAGTTGGCATTCAGAGAGCCGTGTTGTTCTTTAAATCTGCATTGACTCGATAGCTCATCCAGATTTCTGACTTTCTTGAATTTGTTTTTCCTGAATATCAATCGAAGAGTCTAAATACGTAAACAATGTCTTAGATATTTTCTTTTCTTGTGTTTGCTGCCTGCTTCATGCACATATACAGTCGACCATTGCCAGTGGTACTCCTTTGCATATATTTGCAATAACCTTTCATACGATTTACAGTTTAGCTCGGTTTCATGCTGCCACATTTTATAATAATATCCCCAAAGAAGAAGTGATGCTTGCATAGCTTTTCTTCTGACCAGCTGCAATAATTTAGCTGATGTCAAATCACCCAATCATTCTAATGATTTTAGGGGAGTATGACTTTAAATGACTAGGACCAATTATTGAGTTTGTTGAGGTTTTATTTTGTTTCAAGTTTTGAACTAACTTGAGGCAATATGTGAGAGCAATGTTCAAACTGACACTGAGGTTGACTGATTATCTGGCCATGCACACTCCTGAAAAGACTTTGGGCAGATACTACTTTCTGCAAGATTTAACATGTTAGAGCAAAGTTTACATTCTGGTTTGACACCAGTCCTTAGTTTTGCAAATGTTCTAGCTTTTTAGCTGTATGCCTGTATTCATGTGTCCTTTTGACAGGAACCTGTTCCGGAAAACTTCCCTTTTGAAATCCTTGACGAAGAGGGTATGAGCGTAGTTATTTTGAAAAGGGACTTCAAGGATGAGAAGATTGAGGTCACTGTCAGCATGCCTAATTTAGAAGGTGGCCCTGAGTTTGATGATGAGGATGGCGAGGGCGATGGTGAGAGTGCTGGCAAGGACAACGACGATGACGAAGAAGAAGATGAGAGTGCTGGAGAGAGCAGCATTTCTCTGAAGGTTGTAGTCTCCAAAGCCTCTGGCCCGAAGCTTGAGTTCACCTGCACAGCCTTCCGCGAGGAGATCACCATTGATGATATGCTAATAGTGGAGAGCACAAACGATGATGGAGAAGAGAAGTTCCCGTACGAGGGCCCTGAATTCACGTAAGCAATAACAGTTTCCCACCTTCATTTTGGGTTTTATAATAATGAAATGCTAGCTGCTAATCCACTCAATGCTGGTTGGTGCATCTCTATTGCAGGGAGCTCCCTGTGAATGTGCAGAAAGGCCTGTTCAAGTACCTGGAGCAAAGGGGGGTCACGCTGCCAGCTACCAACTACATGCACGATTACATGGTAACCAAGCAGGCCCAGGAGTACATCCGGTGGATGACGAAGCTGAAGGATTTCGTCAAGCAATAAGGAGCAGCAACTTGAATTTGGCAACATTTTTTTGGTAGCCTAGCCTTAGTATGCGTTGCAGGAATATTACAATTACGCGAAGCTTTGTCCCTCTCTCTAAAGGAGATAGAAAGATGTATGAGCCTCTAATGAATCTGTAGCAGGCTAGCAGCTGGCGAAACAGCAGCAGGTAGATCTCCAGACGCGTTTCAAGAAAATTAGAATTGCCGGTTACTGCTAGCTCTACATGTTATAAGTTTTGTGCTGCTTCTCTGGATAGTATGTTGTGGAATGCTGATGGTTGATATGACCTTTTACTGTGCTGAAAGGAGCGCATTCTGCTTGTTTTCGATATTTGTTTGTTTGGAATAGTGATGATTGATGAACAAAACGATCAGCTCTGTAAACTTGTGTCAGTCTGAGATCCCTAGGGCCAAAGGTCCTCTAGCCTACTTGGTTAGAGGGGCTGAGGCATGGTTGTACCAGTTGACCCAAGTTTGATTTCTCGTTGGAGCGAATTTATGGGACTGGTTTAAAAAAAATCCCCTCGTCAGCTTGTCGGGGTTTGACGATTTTTTTTGGACCCGGGAGAGGTTTCTTCCGCTTAATGAAAAACCGTGGAGCTCTTCACCCCATCGGGTCTAGTTTTTTGTCTGAGATCCCTAGGTGTTTTGGAAGTCAATATTTGAGCCAAACAAAACGCAAATTTCAAAACGATAAATTGATCAGCTGTGTCGTCAATACTGGGCAAAAAGAAAATATACTGCCAATCGTAAACTGTTTATCTTTTGGGCTCTGCAAACTGTAATTCGGTCTGGAATGCAGGAGTAAATAGTTCAAAAAAAAAGATATCAATTCCTATCTTCTTTCGCAAGAAGCACATCTATAGGCAGGCGGAAAGAATGGAACAAAACAGGTTAGAGGATCAAGCTGACAGATGGGTCCCACTTCCCTTCTTCTTAAGCCACCGAGTCCCCACGCTTTCCAGAAGTGCCGCCTAACCTAAACCCCGTAAACCCTAGTAGGCATCCACACGCCGCCGCTCCTCTCGCCATGGCCCTCTTCGCCGCCGCCCGCCGCGCCGCGGTCTCCGCCGCGCCCCTCCTCCTCCGCGCCTCCGCCTCCTCAGGGGCAAACCGCGGCGCCGCCTTGCTCCGCCCCCTCGCCGCCGTCGCGGCCCGGCCGCAGCCCCGCGCGATGCCGTTCTCGTCGGCGCCCGCGACGAGGCCCAGCTCCGACGCCGAGCTCCTCAGCGTCATCGAATCCGAGATCAAGTACGCCGAGGACTGCGACGACCACGACAGGGTAAGCGAGCCGATTCCCCTATGAATGATGTAGCTAGTTCGGATCTTACGGGTAAAAGCCCACAAATCATTACTTGTTTATCGCGCCCTGACCCCTAGTCCAGTGTTAATTCAGCAACGCCAGCGGCATTTATGGCCTGTTAGGTTGATTGTCTGATTCTGTTGTAATTGCAAAAAAAAAAAAGGGATCTGACATCAGGGATACGCAGGATTTTTAAGTAATATTGTTGTGTATATATTTTGGTTCAATCTGATGCTTGTACATAGTCATGTGCTCCTGTCTGCAATTACCCAGTGCTCATAATAGGCAAATACTACCTCTGTTTGCTAATAATTGATGTTTCCGACCAGACATTTGTATTGAAAACAGGCTAAAGTTTTATGTCGGAACGTCACTTAAAGAAAAACGGAGGACTTCTGTACCTCTTTGTTTGGACAATTGATTCTTCTCCACTAAAGCAGAATTTAATTGTATCAGGGTTTTCCTCACCAAATTTTGTTAAAATTAGTTCTATAAATTCATCTGATCCTAGTTGCTACTCTTCTCATGATTTTAATTGGTTTTGGTGTCTGTTTTGTCAGTTACTACATAATTACTGTATCGATCCAGAAATTATACACTTACACAAAGATTTTCTTGTGACTTTACGGACCTGGTGCTCTGTCTTGGATACATTTGCCTGTTGTCTCTATAATTGTGTTCTTGTATTGTTGTTTTATTTATGGAAGCTGATGAAAAAGCTGCTGCCTGGTGGTGTTGTGTATGAGCAGTGTGATATCAGCATTGTGGTTCACTGGTTCCAATCTAAAGCATCCATGCTTGAGGATTATAGATGGTTGGTATGGTGCAGAGAAATAAATGGATTTATTGCATTTGCCATTGCTACTTGGCAGGATAGAAGTCTTGCCTGTCAGATTCAATGCATTAGCAGCTTAGGTCAGCCTTGTTTGATTTTTGGTATGCAAAGATGAAAAATGGAGATTTATGTATATTGTTCTGGTGTCAACCAGCCAGTTCTAATATTGTGAGGAGAACCGTGCACTTGTAGTTTGTCTAGAGAGAGCCAGCTGTTAATTTTTGGTAGTTTTGATTTGTAGTTTGGGTTCTCACTCGTTTGTTTCAAAACAGGTTGAGGAGATTCCAGAGAACTTCCCTTTCAAGATCACTGATGAGAAGGGGACAAATGCAGTTACCCTTAAAAGAAGTTATCATGGTGAGCAGATTGAGATTGTCGCTCACATGCCCAGCCTTGTCACGGGAGATGAGCCTGATCATGACCGGGATGACGAGGAAAAGGGCGAGGAAGGTGACAGCGATGATGATGCAGGCGAGAAGCCCCCGCAGTCAAGTGTCCCGCTCACTGTCACTATCACCAAGGGTGATGGCCCCGTCCTTGAATTCACCTGCACTGCCTATCCTGATGAGGTCCTCATCGACTCCTTGTCCGTGTCGCAGCCATCAGGGGATGATGAAGCTGACTTGATTGCATATGAGGGTCCTGATTTCAAGTAAGGAGATAACTAAATTCACTCATTTCTTTTTCTTGAATGTATAATGTATCCATGTTTGGTGCTGATTCTTTTTCTTGAATAATGTATCCATGTTTGGTGCTAACAAATCAACATTTGCTTGTCTATTGCAGTGACCTTGATGATAACCTGCAGAGGGCATTCCACAAGTACCTGGAGCTGCGTGGCATCTCACCACTGACCACAAACTTCTTGCATGAGTACATGATAAACAAGGACAGCCGTGAATACCTCCTCTGGCTTAGGAAGATGAAGGATTACTTCAAGCAGTAGAGACCAATGCCATCGCCATTGCTCCTCTCTTCCCAAGCATAAGATAGTCCATGTTCTTTGCACATTCAGATTTTGGAGTGACAAACTGCTCGTCTTTAGATAAGCATTAAGAACGCATATGCTCTTACCTGAGCAGTGAACGTTTCTGTGAGGCTTTTAGTGGTATGATGACGGCTCATTGACCTGGAGGTGCCAGCCAATGATATTTTGGAGATGTTTTAAGTTAGGATTGGGAAACCTGTTGCTCTGCTCTCTACCCTTTAAACATTCGTGTTCGTGCCTTGGTGGTGAGGGCTGAGGGGGCGGTGCCCTGAACGTAACCTGATATGATTTTGATTCTGCACGATGGCAGGCCCGCACCTGATCGTATCTTATGCGTTGGTTCATGCATGTTAGCTGAGCCATGTATATGGTCACAGCAAAGATGTTAACGAGTACTCTAGATGAGATCAAACTTAATTCAACCAATTGGAAAAATATCCTCCTTTCACCTTTATGTATGCTACACTTGTACGCCAAAGAAATTGCTAGCAAGGACGAAACAACTTAGCAAGAGACAACAGCAGGCAGAATATTAAAGCCATGATAACAAGTTACAACACCCATTGAAAAACAATGAAGAGCCACAGGAGGATGCACCTAAAATACCAGCAGTAAGAAGTTAAAAAATACTTCCAAATTGAAGTAGGCTCCAGACTTAATCGGTTCACTGTCAATCCACCACCATTACTAGAGTTCATCAGTAAGAACACCAAACTGAAGGCACTGATGTCATGCTAACTTTTACTGATGACCATCCAAACACCATTCCACAAAACAGAGAAATGAGGAAAACATGGGGCCAGATATATTTAAGAAAACCGAATCGTATGACAAGCTCATCACAAACCCCACCAGCAAAGAAAACCGAATTACGTTCTAGATGTGCTGCGATCAATCTGTAGAATTCATCTTTTCTGCGACAGCGCCTTCCCAAGCAGTCGCGTAATGCTAGCAGTATGTTCTAGGCTCCACTGATCATTGCCAATTAGCCTCAAGTGCCCAAACTGATAACCGGTTGCTTTTACAAGCATCTATGTGCATAGCCTATTGGGGTATGGGTTGCAGAACTTCCAGAGGAGAAGGCTGCTGCTGCACTGCACCAACAGGGAACTGGTGGTATGATACCTGATAATTTTTCATAAGCTTGCTTTCCACCCTCCCCTGTATATATATTCTCCTTATAAATTTTGGTGGACAATTTTGTTTTCTTTGTAGATCAGAAAGAAAAATTCTATTGTTCAGAACTGAGGTTAGCTAGCAACAACCTAAATTGATCGAGAGATTCATATATGATTGTAGGAAGAATAGATTCTGTAGGACAACAATTGCGGATGGATCAATAGGATCCTGTGCAGAACCTACAAAGGCGCTGCCCCCTGCGGAGATCTATCTCCAGAAGGGGCAAAGCGGCAGTGGAAGACTCGACAACTAAGATATAAGAATTATAAACCTTTTTTTTTTTTGGGGGGGGGGGGGGGGGGGGGTCCCTCCCCAGGATTACCATCATCCTACAATCTCTTGTGTCAGCTAGTGCTTGCGAATGGTGCGTCAGTGCTCTAGTCAAAATCCAAGACAGAAAACTATTGGTCAAAGGACAAGATTATGAGATACCAATACAGGAGCAAAAATACACCAGAGCACATGAGTTACAGTGATGAATGTAGACCTTGCTCAGTATTACATAATCAATTAAGCTGACTTAACTATGCAGGTATCATAGAGCAAATTAGGTCTAACTCAGCGTAACTTGAAAGTTTACTACTTGTGAACCCTGTAATGAAGCATCATAAGGTTGGTCACATTAACAGCATGAAGACAGGAACCAACATTTCCACATCAAACAATAAGGGAGCATTAAATAGCTGTTAGAATATCAAAGTGAACAACTGTTAGAATATTAGAGTTAAAAGAACAAGCAACTGCATTTGTTCGAATAACTCTACACTAGACTCTTTGAAGAGCTTGGTTACATATAAGGTTCCAGAGGAACATGCGTCTAAACACCAGCAATGGAATACCAAATTAATGTAGATTTCAGAGGTTGGATTTATCCAAGCAACTGCAAAAACTAGAGTTCAGGTCCTATCCAACACCATTTATATGAAGGTACTGATGCTGTGCCACTGCCAACTTAGCAAAGGGAAGCTGCTCTAACCTTCAGTGACCATCCGAAGAGGCAAAGACCATTCCACAAAGCAGGGAATATAGGACAAGCATGGGGCGAAAAAGTATTCTTGATGACTGCAGATAGCATGAACTTCCTTCTTGTCCAAATCACATGACATAAGTCCATTGCCCAACCACCCAGTAAGGAAAATCAAGTTATGTTCCGGATGTGCTGCAATCAATTTGTAGACGTCATATACGCCACGATGACGCCCAAGAAGTTGTGTGATGTTAGCAGTATGTTCCAGCGCCCACTGCTCATTGCCATTAGCCCCCAGTGCCCAGACTGATAGCTGGTTGTGATTACGAAAATCTATGTGCATAGCATACAAGCGACCCCGAGAATGCACGATGAAACAGTCATCCTCGCTGATCTTGGGTTGTATGTAGCTCTGTGGCATGCGGATTTTCCTCCAAGTCTTGCCCTCTGCATCTATCAATGCTAACGATAAATCAGTAGTAGTTGAATAGAGGGTGCCATTAAAGAAGACGGTCTTCGAATCATACCGCCCCATTGTAGTGTCGTCTTCCCACTCACTCTGCCTGAAAATCCAACCTCCAGTTTCCGACGAGTAGATCTTCACTCCAGTTATTCTATTTCTAGCTCTGTAGTGCCCAGTCGTCACGAACATAAACACAAAGAAGCAGGAGGGGGACGACTCGCGTAGCCCTCCAATAAAGGGGGAGAAGGGTCGACCACCGGCCGGCCTCTCCCGGACAAGTTGATAAGGTGAGGGCCGTAGTCGTAGTCGTCGTCTTCGTGACGGGAACGGGGGTAGCAGAAGAAGCCGGACAGGGTCTGGGGCGATTTCTTGCGGAGGTCGGGGTCGGAGCAGAGCGCGAGCCACGATCTGGAGACGCACTTGAAGCGGCACAGCGACCTGTAGGGCACCCGCGAGAGGATCTCGACGATGAGGTCGTCCGGGTCTCCGGGAGGCTGGACACGCGCTGCTTCTTCCTCGACCTCCTCGCCATCCGATCTGCAAGTGGAGGATTGAAACGAATCATCTCAGTGTCATTTCTTGGTATGGATTGAATCTGAGATCAAATATTCGAGTAAGAGCATCTCCAACAGATTAGCAATAATCCAAGATAAATTTAAAGATTAGAAGGCTAGCTAAAAAATAAAAGCCTCTCTAAAAGTAGAGGTAAACCAACAGACTCCCTAAAAGTGGACTCTCCATATGTTATAGTGCCAGTAGGTCCCACATGTCATCCTATGTTCTTATCTTCTTCATTTCTCCCCACCTCCTCTGGCTTCTACCTCGCATTCTGCTGCGGCTCGTCTTCCTCAACTGCTTCGTCAATGACTGCGGCGCCTCCGTGCTCGTCTCCCCGCTCTCCTCCTCATCCATTGCCGAGGGCGCCGGCGTGGCCGCGCCGTGCATGGTGGGCGGTGGAGGAGGTGGAGCGACCGCTGGCAGGCAGCGTGTGGAGGTGGAGCGACGGTCTGCAAAGGAAGAGGGCGAGCGCGAGAAGCAGTAGCTCATCCCGGTTGTGCTCGTCTCGATCCGCGGTGTGGGAGGCGAGGGGATCTCGATCCCCTGCTCCTGTGGCCCTGGGCAGCACCGCAGCAGCAACAAGCATCGCTACATTCCACTGCTCTTTGGAGTCTCTCTACGTGCAGGCACGAGGTGTCGGGATGGATTTCTAGAGCAAGCTGAACTCTGGAAGGAGGTATTGCACATGTATGAGACATCTGATTAATATTTGTTCCATCTTGATGGGTTGATTTGTTTGATTTGTTTTCTCCACCGCCGTAAGCTCAAGAGCTCCACTTCCTTCGGCGACCCTCCCTCTCTTCTCCGCAGGCTCCGGTGGCACGAGAAGGCAGGAGGACGGGAGCCGCGCGGGAGGAGGAGCAGGACCACGAGAGGTGGATGGCGAGCGTGCTCGCTCTGCAAATAAAGCCAGCGGAGGGGGCGGGATGCAGAGGGGGATAGCGAGGAGAGGATTTTAGAGAGGCTGTTGGATCCCAATTTTATCACAATTTTGCTATTTTTAGCTAGGCAACTTATTTTACATAGGCTCTTGGAGATGCTCTAACAAAAGAAAAGGGCAAGGGCGAAGAAGCTAACCGATGCTAAAGAAGGTACGAAACCCACGGGGATGCTGGGCGGCGGCGGCCGTTTGAGTTTGGGATTTGGGGACAAGTGATCGGCGCGGACCGGATGGGTATGAAGACGGGCGAAGGAGCTGCAATCTGGATTTTTGGAGAGAGAGAGAGAGGTATGGGAAAGAAGGCTTTCAGCCCAAGCCAGCAGAGGACATTGGTAACCCAAACTTCAAACTCACAAAAGAAGAATTTGTTGGTTTCAATTTATCCTGTTTCATTTTTTTAAAGTGTTTATCCCGTTTCATTGGATGTGCTCTGCCATGCGAAGTCTTGCTATGTTTCTGCTCTTTTGTTGGGTGTTTTTTTTTAATTAATTGGGGCTTGCTACTACATTATCAATTTCATATGTTCTAAATGTTTGGTATTCTTTTATTATTTTTGCTAGATGCTCATACTTAACACTCACTTTGCTGCGGAAAATTTTATGAGAACATGCGAAGGGCATTCAACAGAACTGTATGGCACCACGGCCATAACAATAAACTTATTGCAAAATGATATGAGCGCTACGATTCATTTTTATGATTATGTCTTATTTTGTTTAAAAGGAACGTAATGATAGACACCTAAAATTGTGTTGAAGAAAACTCGAAATTAATAGTTTAAACGTGCACTGACATCCCAAACCATTTCTGAAACAACATTGGCAATCACAGGTAATAGATAACTTCAATATTCTTTTTAAGATCACCAACATTTGACGACCCACTGATTAAACTTCAGCAATTTGCTGAAACTCGGAACTCAGCATACATAATCATGAACCGATATGTAATTGTTCGTTACTTGCACAATCTAGAGGCCGTTTCCAGCATTTGACTCCGTGTCTTCCAAATTTTTTGATTAATCATACAAGGTTTAAGAAGCCGGTATTGCCAATAGAAATTAGAAAAGGAATTAAATCTGCATATATAATAAGTTTTTAACGCGTAGTGGACAATTTTGGTTGCCACAGTAACCTGAGTGATTGAGAGATATGTACGGAGTATATGATAATGTGCTCCTGCAATCTTTTGTCTTTTAGTGTTGTTCGCTGATGGTATAGCAGTCTAGTCAGAAATCAGTGATTTTGGCTGATGGTATGGTGTTTGCTGATGGCATTGATCAAGGACAGACAGTGAGATTGGTGATTGGTCAAGGACAGAATGACCGAGTACCAATGCAAAGAATAAGCAAATGCACAAGAGACATGTACAGTTTATGAACAGCTAACTTGCATTGCTTAATTTGCACAACTAATTCAGCCTAGCTCAGGGTAACTTGATCTGATAGGCTCCTAGTGTTACTCACACCCGCGAAAACAACTCGATCGGCACATGAACATACTCGTCTCTGATCCTACATCTGTCACTAGTCGCTACAGAAGATGGCACACTTGTCCCTAGCTTCCGAAACACCGCAGGTGCCCTCTGGCTTTGCCCTTGACCAGCCAGATGAACTGCTTGGCGACATCGCAGTCGCAGGACTCGTAGACGTTGTACAGGAGGAGGCCGAGCACGTCGCGGCTAACAAGGAACAAGCACAGAAACGGTCAGTCATAAACTAGTAGATGACAAAATCATCAGTAAAGCAATGAACTCCGAAGACTTGGTAGAACTGAGCGAGCTAATCTGAAACACTCAGAATACTTAGCTATGGCTAACACCATACGATAAATTCTTCAGATAACCCGAATAAACTTCATTTACATCAATATTCAGATGCCGGCACAGCGATTCACTTTAACAATTTGCTGATACCAAAATCTACGCATAGAATATCATGAACAGCAATAACATAATGAAAACCGATGTGCCATTGTTAATTGCTTTTGTATGGTATCTGTGCCATTTCTAACATTTGACTTATAACTTTTCAGTTTTCTCCATTAACTACACCAGTTTAAAGAAGACACTTGGTATTGTTGATAGCAGTTAGCAAGGCAATTCAGTCTGTATATCTCATAACTCATTGTTTCTAATGCCAGGTGGACAATTTTATTTGCTTTCTAGATTAAAAAAAATCCGATGGTTCAGAAATGAACTTAGCTGAGAACAACCCAGATTGATTAAGAGATTCATATATGATAATGTGATTCTACAACCTCTCGTGTCAGGTAGTGTTGCTGATGCTCTAGCGGTGCTCTAGTCAGGATCCAACACAGAAGTACTGAAGGACAGCATTATCAGAATATCAATGCAAGGAGAAACAATATACCAGAGCACATGAGTGGCACTGGTGAATGGCGGAACTTGATTGGTATAACATAAGCAATTATTCAATTAAGTAGACTTAACTATGGAAGTATCATGGAGTCAATTAGGCCTAGCTCAGCATAACATGAAAGTCTACTACTTTTGAACCCGGTGATGAAGCATAATAAGGCTGGCACCATCACCATCAACAAAATATCATGCAGATTGGAATCAAGCATATTATTAATTATATTACCAACAGGCAGCGGTATTGCCACGTGAAACAAGTGAGCACGAAATAAGTTCAGGAAGGGAAGCAAACAGCATGACACTAGTTATTCGATGTCGACAGATAAAAAGTTGCATATTCACTTGCAGGAAACAAAGAGCAAAAGGTGAGAATGCAGATAACCCAGCATGCATAATGTGTTTAGTCACATTTACTTCAAACGAGGATCTAACAACGTAAAAGGCGATAAAAACTGTTATAGAATATTAAAGCAAATAGAACACATAACTACATCCATTTGATATTAACTACTTAGCACCCAGTGAAGAGATTGGTTACAAGACTAACCATTGTCACTTGATGCCATGAAGGAGCATGCGTCTAAATGCCACCAGTAAGAATATCAAATTGATGTAGACTTCAGAGATTGGACTCATCCAAAGCTACTGCCCAAAACTAGAGCTCAGGCCCTATCCAACACCATTTCTATGAAAGCACTGAAGCCGTGCCAATTTAGCACAAGGGAAGCTGCTCTAACTTTTGGTGACCATCCCAAGAGGCAAAGACCAATCCACAAAGCAGGGAATGTAGGGTAAACATGGGGCCATAAAGTATTCTTGAAGAGTGCAGATAGCATTAATTTCCTGCTTGTCCATATCATATGACATAAGTTCACCATGCAGCCCACCAGTAAAGAAAATCAAGTTACGCTCCGGATGTGTTGCGATCAATATGTAGAACTCATATCGGCTGCGGTGCAGCCTTCCAAGGAGTTGCGTGATGTTCGCCGTATGCTCCAGTGTCCACTGCTCATTGCTCTTAGTCCCCAGTGCCCAAACTGATAGCTGGTTGTCATTATGAAAATCTATGTGCATAGCACATAAACGACCCTGAGAATGCATGATGAAACCGTCATCCTCATTGAGGTCCCGTATGTAGTTGAGTGGCATGCTGATTTTCCTCCAAGTCGTGCCTTCTGCATCTATCGACACTAAAGATAAATCAGTGGTGGTTGAATAGAGGGTGCCATTAAAGAAGACGGTCTGTGTATCATGAATCAATGTAGTGTAGTCCTCCCACTCACTCCGCCTGAAAGTCCAACCTCCAGTTTCTGACGAGTATATCTCCACTCCAGTTACTCCGTCGTACTGATTTGTCACGAACATAAACACATAGAAGCAGGATGGCACGGCCGGGTCGAAACCCAAACGGACTAAAGGCACAGGGTGCCTAGCCTCAGGACGCGGCAACAGGATCCACTTCTCAGTTGCAGGATTGGATACGACGTACTCTGGATCAAACGGAGACGATCTCCAGACTTTCCAGAGGAGAAGGCTGCTGCAGCAGTGCAAGAACAGGGGACCTTCATAGCCCTCCAAGAAAGGGGGAGAAGGATCGACCAACGGCCGGCCTCTCCCAGACAAATTGAGGAAACTGAGACCGTGGAGGTTGGTATCGTCGTCTTCGTGACGCGAGTAGCAGAAGAAGCCGGACAGGGTCTGGGGCGATTTCTTGCGGAGGTCGGGGTCGGAGCAGATCGCGAGCCAGGATTTGGAGACGCACTTGAAGCGGCACAGCGACCTGTAGGGCACCCGGGAGAGGATCTCGACGATGAGGTCCTCGGAGAGGCTGGGCACGCGCTGCTTCTTCCTCGACCTCCTCGCCATCCGATCTGCACGCGGAGGGTTAAAGGGAATCATCAAACAGCGTCATTTCTTGGATTGGATTGATTCTCAGATCAATTGTCCTTCGATTAATAAAAGAAAAGCCATAAGGTAACCTCAACGGCGATGCTAAAGATGGTAGCGGAAGCACGGGGATGCTGGGCGGCGGCCGCGATGGCTCGAGTTTGCGGATCGGGAGAAGCGAGTGGCGGACCGGATGGGGGACGAGGAAGAGGAATGGCGAAGCTGACGAGGCACGGGACAAAAGAAGGCTGGTATCTCCCATGCTTAGATTTAGGCCCATCCAGTTACTCGAAAGAAAAAAAAACTTTCGGCCCAACCCACCGAAGGCTCTTCCCCGCATTCAATTTGCAGAGTTCATGTCACGAAGTTGGCAACGGTCAGCGGCAGCTGCGAGAAGAACATAGCACGCTCGTGCCTAATCCTACAGTCTTCGCTACAAAACGCGGCCCACTCGTACCACGCTTCCGTCCTGCCGCATCCTTTCGCCGTGCACTGATCGGTATCGTCCTCCGGCAGCGCCACCACCGCCGACGCCGGCAGCTCGGCCATCCTCCACATCGCCTGCCTGACCGCCTCCACCGCCTGCGCGCGGCACGGCACGCACTCCGCGTTGCTCCTCCTCTTCTCGGCCGCCGCTGCCGTGCACCCGCCAACCACGCCGCCGACGGCCGGTTCCTCCCCCTCCACCTGCCTAATGAGCCGCCGCGCGTCGTCCTCGTCGGCGGCGCCGCCGCCGCCGCCGTAGAGTAAGAGCGCGCGGACGTACGCCGCCACCCTGTGCCCGGCCTTGGCGGCCTGGCCGAGCAGCTCGACGCCCGGGCGCGCGCGCTGCGGCTGCGTGAAGGCGAGCGCGACCCCGGCGAGGAAGCACGCCTCGGGGTTACCGGCGCCGGAGAGGCTGCCGACGACGGCGAGGTAGCGCTCGTGGTCGGACCACCGCATGGCGCCGGCCTCCCGCTCCAGCGCGACGCGGCGGCCGACGTCGCGGTCCCCGCACGCCGCGCGCATCGCCCGGCAGCTCGCGCGCAGGCTGCCGAGGTCGGTCACCGGAGTCGGAGAGGTCGCCGCGACGTGCCCCGCGATCTCGACGGCCATGTCGTGCGGCAGCGCGTGCGCCAGCGACGAACGCCGCGCCGCCATGCTCCGGGTGAGCATCACCATGATGGCGCGCGCGCGCCTGATCGATGCTAGCTCGCTGGCTGGCGTGTGTGCTCGGTGGAAGGCAGGTGCCGCGCCTGATCAAGTACACATGCTAGCTTCGATATTTGGAGTAGGAGACGAACGCGTGCGTGTGTGTGGGACGATCGGAGCAGATCGACGGATCGAGTAGTCCTCTGCGAATCCTGCTACCCTCTGATCATATAGTAAGCTAGTAGGTTTGATTTGGAGTAGGATATATTATGCTTGGACATTATTGTAAGCGGATGCGGATCGCGGTTTGTACGTATCATGCCATCATCGTACAATCGTATCGCGATTCTAATAGCCCTGGGCAGTGCGCACATGTATCGCTGTGAGCCTATCACGTACAGAGTATATATACGATTCTAATATATAGCCGCATGAGATGAGAAGGGACGACTTTGACACACGTATGGCACGGCGCTGTTCACGGTCAGAAAAACCACCTTCATCAGTGCCGGTCACAGGTCACGTTTGCCGTTTAATTAGTGCCGGTCACAGCGGCCGTCACTAACGTGCGCCCGCTAGTGCCGGTGGAGGTTACGGGCCGGCACTAAAGCGATTTTTTAGAAAAAGAAAATCTGCACTAACATGCACTAACATGCGTCATTTAGTGCCGGTCGGCCTAGAGCCGGCCGGTCAATAACACCGGCCGGCACTAACATGCGTCATTTAGTGTCGGCTGGTGTTATTGGCCGGCACTAACATGACGTGCCCATTTAGTGCCGGCCAATAACACCAGCCCGCACTAAATAACGCACGTTAGTGCCGGCCGGTGTTATTGACCGGCCGGCTCTAGGCCGACCGGCACTAACGTGCGTGGCACCAATGGACGTTTTTCTTGTAGTGCTCTCAATGTTCTCTTTCAGCTGGTAAAGTTCCAGATCCTCAAAAATCTCAAAGATTCCAACCAATTTCATATCTCAACAAGTTCACAATATATAATCTTCACAAGATTTATTTACATAAAATCCGGATGCAAAATATCTACAAGAACTGAAGAACACTTACACAAGAACAAGCATCTCTACAAGTTGTCCAAAAACTCACTCACACAAGAACACAAGAATTTTCGGGTCGCCACCTGCGTCGAGGCCTCCGTGCCCGCGTCGGAGCCAGCCTCCGCGCCGGGCACTAGAAGAGAATGAGGCATCCGCGGACGACATAAACAACGGCCATTTTTGGCCCCGGTGCTAATGGAGTATTAGCACCGGGTCCAACGGCTAGCAGCCGCGCGCAGGCGCGCGCGGCGCGCGTTGGTGGGGGGGGGGGGGACCTTTAGCACCGGTTGCATCCAGCAACCGGTGCTAAATCCACCCCTTTAGCACCGGTTGCTGCCTGCAACCGGTGCTAATTCTGGAGCAACATTTAGCACCGGTTCTAGCTATGAACCGGTGCTAAATCCCCGATGTTAGCACCGGTTGCAGCCAGCAACCGTTGCTGATTATCTACCTATATATTCCCTCCTTCCTCCCCACGCCCGAGCCAGCATGAACACTCCGAGCTGTGTTCATGGTGTGCTCGGGTTGAGGGGAGATTTTGCTAATTTTTTTCAAAAATTGTGAAGCTTTCCTTCTTTTGAAGCATTCTACGAGGTACACAATTTCATCCTCTCATGTTCTTGTTTAGTTTCTATTGTTATTATACTTTATAAATATGAAATTTGTAAAGGAAAAAAGAGAAGAGAGAGAAAGGGTTATATATGTGTGTTCATAGTGTTTTAAATTTAATGTTAGGTATGTATTGGAGAAATTTTGTTAGAAATCTTTTTTGAGTATGCTTTTTAGTATTTTATTTATAAATGAAATATAATGATTTTTAAAAATGTGTTATGTAATTTTTTATATTAATTGGAGATATGTGAAATTGGTTAGTTTATTTTGACAGAAGTTCGTATGTTGTAATGAGTATTTTTTCAATAACATTTATTTTTTTAAGAAATAAAAGCCTTGTGGATATATCGATATGGCTACTGCTGGAGGAAGTGGGACCGGTGATAGTGATCGTGGTTCGTCTCGTGGGAAGGGCAAAACTACAGTACCACCTCATGATAAGTCGAAAAAACCAGGACCTTGGGTGAAAGCACAACTTAAATTTTTGATTAAAACACATGAAGAATGTGTTGCAAGGGGTGAGGAACCTGGTTTTGATCTTCAAGATCTATTGCGGCGCTACAGTCCAGCTCCACCATCTTCTGCACCAGAAAAAAATATATCAGAGCATCCTACTTTCCCACCGAAGGATGGTTGAAGATATAGGTCATGTTGCATGTTGGATGTGGAGAAATTTATGTACGACATCTTTAATAAGTTATGAACATTGGTCGTGTTTCATTATGACTTTGAGAAATACAATTTTATTTTCAATTAGATCACTTTGTAATGTATGAATAAATTATGAACCTTGGTCGTGTTGGATATTTCGAAATAAGTTATGAACATTGGTCGTGTTTCATTATGACTTTGAGAAATACAATTTTATTTTCAATTAGATCACTTTGTAATGTATGAATAAGTTATGAACATTGGTCGTGTTTCATTATGACTTTGAGAAATACAATTTTATTTTCAATTAGATCACTTTGTAATGTATGAATAAATTATGAACCTTGGTCACTTTGAAATGTTTATGAATTAATTAGATCACTTTGCTAAATGTAGATGAATAGGCAATGGATGCACTTGGCGGACCGACGCAGTCAGGAGTGGGTTGATGGCATGCATGCTTTTCTCGATGTGGCGGAGGACAACAAGTCGCCGTCAGGTGACATGTTTTGTCCGTGTGGGCAATGTAAAAATCAGAAATCATACAAATCAAGAGGGGTTCTTCACTTCCATCTGATGACCCATGGTTTCATGCAAAACTATGCGGTTTGGTCCAAACACGGTGAAAGAGGAGTCATATTGGATGACAATGAAGAAGAGGAGGATGATAACGACATTCAATATGGTGCCTTTGCGGATGTTGCAATGGATTATGCAGATCAGGATGGTGCTGACCAGGAAGAAGTTGCTCCACAGAATGACCCTAATGATGCACTTGGTCAAATGTTACGTGATGCCGAGCAAGGCTGCGACAATGACAAGGAAAGGAAAAAGATAGATCGTATGTTACAGGACCACAGAACTGATTTGTACCCAAATTGCAAAGAGGGGCTGAAAAGGTTGGGTATCACGCTTGATTTTTTGCAGTGGAAGGCATGTAATGGTGTTACTGACAAGGGTTTTGAGGAATTATTGAAACTCGTGAAGAAGATTCTTCCCGAGGGTGACGAATTGCCATCAACAACGTGGGAAGCAAAACGTGTTGTTTGCCCTCTTGGTTTAGAGGTGCAGAAGATACATGCGTGTCCTAATGACTGTATCCTATATCGTGGTGCTGAATACGAAAATTTGGATTGTTGTCCGGTTTGCAAATGCACACGCTACAAGATCAGGCGAGATGACCCTGGTGAGGTTGATGGGGAGACTATTAAGAACAAGATTCCTGCGAAGCTGGTGTGGTATTTTCCTTTAATACCACGTCTGAAGCGTTTGTTCAGGAACAAAGAGCATGCCAAGTTGATGCGATGGCACAAGGAAGAACGTAAAAACGATGGTATGTTGAGGCACCCCGCCGATGGATCCCAGTGGAGAAACATTGACCGAGCATGCCCAACGTTCGATGCTGATGCAAGAAATTTAAGGCTTGGTTTAAGTACTGATGGCATGAATCCATTTGGTGAAATGAGCAGTAGTCATAGCACTTGGCCTGTGACTGTATGTATCTATAACTTACCTCCTTGGCTATGCATGAAGCGGAAGTTTATTACGATGCCGGTGCTTATCCAAGGTCCAAAGCAACCTGGCAACGACATCGATGTTTATCTAAGACCATTGCTTGACGAACTTAAACAACTGTGGAAGGAAGAAGGTGTTACTATGTGGGATGAGTACAAACAGGAAAGTTTTAACCTTAGGGCACTACTTTTCATCAACATCAATGATTGACCTGCACTAAGTAACCTGTCCGGACAAACAAACAAAGGATATAAAGCATGCACACATTGCTTAGATGATACTGAAAGCATCTATTTGAAGCATTGTAGAAAGGTTGTTTACATGGGTCATCGTCGATTTCTTCCTTCAAAGCACGAACTACGAAAAAAATGTCCACACTTTGGCGGGGATGCGGAGCACCGTACAAAGCCGATACACCGCAATGGACAAGATGTATTTGATATGGTGAAAAATGTAGAAGTAATATTTGGAAAGGGAGATGGAAGCCAACCTGTCAAGGCAGGTGAGGATGGGCGTGCCGCGATGTGGAAGAAAAAGTCTCTCTTTTGGGAGCTTCCTTATTAGAAATTGTTAGAGGTCCGCAACGCAATTGATGTGATGCATCTGATGAAGAATCTTTGTGTGAACTTGATCAGCTTCCTTGGTACTTATGGGAAGCCAAGAGATACACTGGAAGCACGACAGGAACTTAAACGTTTGAATCTACGGAATGATCTACATCCAGAAAACAGAGACAAAGGACGCAAGTACCTGCGTCCCACTAGCTTCACTCTCAGCAAAGAGGAGAAGGCAAGTATGTTTGAATGCTTGAACAGTATCAAGGTCCCGTCAGGCTATTCCTCCAATATTAAAGGAATAATTAACATGAAAGATAAAAAGTTCTTAAACCTCAAGTCTCACGACTGTCATGTGTTGATGACCCAACTGCTTCCCGTCATACTGAGGGGTGTGCTACCAGTTAATGTGCGGAAAGCGATTGTGAAGCTATGTGCATTCCTTAATGCGATTTCTCAGAAGGTGATCAATCCTGAAGATTTGGATAGGCTACAGAACGACGTGGTCCAATGTCTTGTCAGCTTTGAGATGATATTTCCACCATCATTCTTCAATATTATGACACATCTATTGGTTCACGTCGTCAAAGAGATTCGTATACTGGGCCCGGTATTTCTTCATAACATGTTCCCTTTTGAGAGATACTTTGCTGTTCTGAAGAAGTATGTATGTACGTAGTCGTGCTCGTCCAGAAGGATGCATTGCTAAGGGATACGAAACAGAGGAGGTGATTGAATTCTGTGTTGACTTTATCGAAGACCTCAAGCCGATTGGGTTGCCTGAATCACATCATGAGGGGAGACTTGGTGGAAAGGGCACACTAGGAAGAAAGACGATGGTAATCAGAGACATGCTGACATTTCGTAAAGCACATCTCACAATTCTGCAGCAGTCAGCCTTAGTTGCTCCATACATCGAGAAGCACATGAAGATTCTGTATGAAGAAAATCCAGAAAAGACTGCGACATTTATTCAACGTCAACACAATAGTAGTTTCGCAGATTGGTTGCGAGAACATCTGATGGCTGTTGTGGGTATTGATGCGCAACTAGCCTTTCTAGCTAGGGGTCCATCGACCACGATCTTAAAATTTCAAGGCTACGACATAAATGGGTATACATTTTATACAAGAGCCCAAGACAAGAAGAGCACCAACCAAAATAGTGGTGTCCGGATCGATGCGACCGACAGCAATGGCAATAAGAACTCATACTATGGTGTCATAGAGGAGATATGGGAACTGGAATATGGCCCTTTAAAGATCCCACTGTTTAAGTGTCAATGGGTGAAACTGACTGCAGGAGGAGTTACAACTGATGAGTACGGGATGACTATAGTGGAACTAAACAAGATTGGGTTTCTAGACGAACCGTTCGTCCTAGCCAAAGATGTGACACAAGTTTTTTATATAAAAGACATGGCTAGCAAGCCAAAGAAAGGGACGAGCAAGCAATCGGACCCATCAAAAGACGAGCCAAAGCGTCATATAGTTCTTCCTGGAAAAAGAAAAATCGTAGGAGTTGAGGATAAGACAGATGAAGATTATGATATGCTCGACGGTCGACCTCCATTCTCGGTGGCTGCTGACCCAACCGTCCTGTTAGCAGCAGAGGAGACACCCTATCTACGTCGCGATCACAATCAAGGGACATTTGTTAGGAGAAAGTTTGTTAGCGTTCAAGTAAACAATGATGCTGTATAAGTTAATTGCACTATGATGAAAACTGTAATATTTTAACTTTTTTTTTCTCTTTCATTTCATATATAACAAATATATTAATTTTTTATATATTAATTGCACTATGACGTGGCTAATAATGTTTTAGTTATAATCTAAATAAATAAGACTAACTACAATCTAAATAAATAAGACCAAGTATAACCTAAATATATAAGACTAAGTATAAATTAAATAAATAAGACTAAACATTTAGATGTAATATTATTTTAACTTTTTTTCTCTTTCATTTCATATATAACAAATATATTAATTTTTTATATATTAATTGCACTATGACGTGGCTAATAATGTTTTAGTTATAATCTAAATAAATAAGACTAACTACAATCTAAATAAATAAAACCAAGTATAACCTAAATATATAAGACTAAGTTTAAATTAAATAAATAAGACTAAACATTTAGATGTAATATTATTTTAACTTTTTTTCTCTTTCATTTCATATATAACAAATATATTAAATAACACTAACTACAACCTAAATAAATAAGACCAAGTATAAATTAAATAAATAAGAATAAACATTTACATATAATATTATTTAGCACCGGGTATTTGCAAAACCCGGTGCTAAATATAAAATTGCGCCAAAAAACTGGCGCCAAACGGAACTGGGGCACCTTTAGCACCGGGCGGATCTAAGACCCGGTGCTAAAGGTCCCCAATTTCGTTTGGCGCCCCGGCGGCTGACCTTTAGCACCGGGCCTTGGCTGCGCCCGGTGCTAATCCTAAACCTTTAGCACCGGGCCTTGGTAATATGATTGTTCCTGATTGACAGTCAGTCAATCAATCATCAATTTGATTGGTTCTATGGGATCCTAATTGGTGGGGACTAAATATGATTCGTGATCCGATTGTTTCGAATTTGTCATGCCCATATGGTAGGTGGGATCGACGGGTAAAACATGCGCCGTGATAAAATTTTAGAAACATTAGATGCGATAGAATTGACAATATGCAACATTCATGTGAGTCCCGAATTCTGCCGCCGTCGCTGACATGTGGGTCCCGCGCCGCAGCCACCACCCCTGGCTCCAGCGGCCTCCGCCGCCGCCCACCATCGCCGCCCACGCTAACTTACCCATCTGCAGCGCCCCCCGCTCCTGCCACCCGACCGCCATCCTCCACCGCCTCGGCCGGCGGCGCCCTCGCTGCTGGCCCCTCCGCCCGCCGCCTCTGCCGTGCCAGCCGTCACGCCCAACCCCTTCTAGACCTCAAAGGCCAGTCGGCACCCTCAACCCGGAACCCTAACGCCGGCGGCTCCTTCGCCGGGCCCACATGTCGACGGCAGCGGGGAATTCGGAGCTCACATAGTCACATGAGCCCCGACTCCCCACAACATTATGTCGTGATTGGTAATATGATTGTTCCTGATTGACTGTGATTGACAGTCAATCAATGATCAATTTGATAGGTTCTATGAACTCCTAATTGGTAGGGACTAAATGTGATTCGTGATCCGATTGTTCCGAATTTGTCATGCCCATATGGTAGGTGGGGTCAACGGGTAAAACATGCCCCGTGATAAAATTTTAGAAACATTAGATGCGGATAGAATTGACAATATGCAACATTTATGGATGCGATCGATCACTCTGGTTTTGGTGTCTCTGCGGTTATCTAGGCTCTAGCGCTCTACTGATCTCTCTGTTCCGTTCTATGTTCTGCTGCAGCTTAGGGTTTATAGGGGTGAGAACTGAGAACAAGCTTGAGCCGCCAGGCCGAAATGGATTCATCACAGGGTGGATTCACCCCTTTCTCTCGTCTAACCCTCGGAACCCACGGACGACAGATCAGAGTCCGGGTGCGCGTCTCCAGGATTTGGGTGGCTTCCAACCCAAATAGCGGCGAGGTGTACGGTCTCGATAGCCTCCTGATCGACGACGAGGTTTGTTAATCCATTCCCCAACTGAACTTCGGCAGTCCATGCCAAACTGATTGTTGGTGAAGTAGCATTTTTCTTGCAATTCCCGGCCGGCACACTAGTATTTTCTTTCCTTTTTCCCTGATATTTTTGTAGGGCGCAACTATGCAAGCGCGAGCATATCCCCGCGACATGAAGCGACTCAAGAACCTGCTAATTGAAGGGAAAGTCTACGACTTGTCGAATTTTACAGTAGACCGAAAAATGCAGTCCTACATGGCCTGTAGGAATGACCTAATGATTTACATGGGAGGACAGACAGTGGTGGATGAGATGAGCGATGACATCTGTTCTTCGATACCTCTCCGTAGCTTCGAGTTTGTTGATTTTGGGGATGTTCCTTTTAGGGACAAAGACACGAGTTTGTTCACAGGTTGATGTGTTTTGGGGAACTGATTGTAAAATCACAATGAATTATTGCTGCCTGCACATATATGAATTGACCCCTTTACTTGCTTGTTGGCAGATGTCATTGGTCAGATAGTATCCATTGAAGAAGAGGGCCAGGCTTGGAAGTGGGACACTTCGCGTAAAATTTCCTTTCGCAACCTACAATTGCGTGATTTGAGGTGATGGGTTACTACTCTTCCTTCAAATCGTCATTTTTTTTTGTGGCAGTACCTTAATTAATGTATTACCATTTCAGGGGAAGGCAGTTGAATATTTCGCTATACGGGGATCTTGGTCGCAATTTTGATGCAGAGAAGGTTATCAAGCAAGGCCAAGAAGTCTCAATTATTGCTGTTTTTACAGGGATGCTTGTTCAACTATACAAAGGTCTGATCTACACTATCAACTATACCTGAAACACCCTTGCTGCCATTCCCACATGGCTTCTGAAACTTTGTTTTATACTCAGCATCTCTGTTTTTTTTTTCCTTCTGAAAGTTCTTAATGACCATGTTGATGCTGTCGGTAACCAAGGTACAAGCTGGATGCAGTAATGGAAGACACAACAGGTGCTATGAACATCATGATCTTTGGTAAGCAGGCGCAAATGCTCGTCGGTCTCTCAGCAGATAAGCTCGTTGGGGAGACTACAGGCGAACAACTTTCTGCTATTATCAGTTCGCACCATAGCCGCGCCCTCGTGGTTGGCCCCCACAGAGGGGGATTCGTGGTTGCCGGCGTCCTGAAAGATGATGCGTGCATGTTAGCGGTTCAGTCAAAGATGGAAGCAGGAGGTGGTGGTGAATCTTCATAGGATAGAAGTCTCTTCTGCATCCTACAGCTCCAATCTCGTACTCCCTCCGTCCACAAAAGAATGCAATTCTCACATTTTGAGGAGTCAAACAATTTAAACTTTGACTAAAGTTATACAAAAAATTACTAACATTTATAATACAAAATAAGTATCATTAGATTACTTATAGAACATATTTTCATAACAAATTTATTTGGAGACGTAAGTGTTGATACTTTTTGCTATAAATTTGGTCAAACTTGAACTAGTTTGACCGGTACGGATCCCATAGTTGCATTCTTTTGTGGACGGAGGTAGTAAAAGAAAAAGGATAATGAGGTAGAATATGATATCCCCTTTTCTCCCTTCGTTTTCTTTTTAAATGAAGTGACAGACAATGTGATATAAAGAAGAAACTTGCATCTAATGTTTTTAAAAGTGGATTGCACTCAAGGGTCGTGTTTGGTTCCATAGTGTTAGTGTTAGTGGTAGTGGTAGTCTTTAGCACCCCCAACTAACACGTAACAAACTAACACCAACTGTGTTTGGATCCCTGCGTTAGTTTGCGTTAGTCTGCTACTTTTTACAATCATTTGAGGATAAAAAGAAGTAGTGGTGGGCGATTTGGTCTGAATGGGGAGTTTGTTTCCCTCTGTGTGGCTGCTGGCTCCTGGCTCCGAGCGGCGCGGGTGGGGGCTTCAGGCGGCGGCGCTGGGAGGGGCCTTCGGGGCGGCGGTGCTTGGAGCTCCGACCGACGGCGATGGGAGGGGGCTTCGGGCGGCGGCACGGGTCTGGGAGGATGCTTCGAGCGGCGACGCGGGTCTAGGAGGAGGCTTCGGGCGGCGGCGCTGGGGGTTCGAGCGGCGGCGCTGGGGATTCGAGCGGCGGCGCGGGTGGATCGGCGCGGGGGGAGGGGCGGGGCGGATCGGGATCCCCTGTGGGGAAGGTGAGAGGAAAGCGAGTTAATTCATGTGGGCCCACCAGAAGTAACACAAATACCACCTCTTGAAGGGGTTAGTATTTTGGGGGGTGTTAGTCACAACTAACACCAAACTAACACACATGTTTGGCTCCAAAGTGTTAGTTTTGTGATATTTTTCTCCAAACTAACGCTAACACATGGAACCAAACATGGCCAAGAACCAAAAATTGAGCTTGCTGATCAAGTTGGTTTTTAATTTGCCCATTGATGCTAGGAGAAGATGGCCATTAAAGAAGAGAGGGAGCCTAAGAGACAGAAGACTGATAGAGTAGGCAATGAAGCTGAACAGACATATTCAGAAATCAGAATGGCCCAGGCAACTTACAATCTCAGTAACAGACCGTCAAATAGCTCTCTGAAGTAGCCATAAAACTATCTGATGTGAATTATTTTATACCTGCTTTACCCTGTAAATATTCCGTCCAACACCTATCTCGACCCTAATATTGCAGAGATATCTAATATTGCACTATCTCCAGCAAATAGACAAAACGGCTAGCCTGTGAGAAACTGCAAAGCTGGAGCTGGATCAGTCCCGTCACATGGTTCAGTGTAAATCTTATTGATAGTGTTTGTTACACGAAATCATGTGTCATTGTATCAAAATCACGTTAGTCATCTTGTGCCCGTAGTCTGAGCTGAAGCATCTTTCTCTCTCTTTTTCAGAACCTCAGCCTTGTGGGCTTCTTGGCATCTGCTCAGGCCGGCCCAACTCGAACGGTTCCCCGGCCTAATAGATAGAGTTGCGCTGGTGGGCTAAAGCAAATTCTGGTCCATGCCGATAACGTAGAAAGGAATGAACGCAGCAGAATAATCATCGGTGCACCTGCATAGTTTTGTCAGACGACTTACTTTGGTGAGTGCTAATCGCGTTGTCGCATGCAGTTACGCCGCCAATCCTGATCCATTAGCATTCCGTCGCTTGTGGCACTGACGCCCTTTCTAGTTTTCTTTCCCCCCCTCTTGAATCTTAGCGGCAGTGACTCTAAACGAGTGAAGTGATATGGTATGGAACTCCCGGTTTTTGTGGACAAAACTATGGGCTGCCCGCACTGCTGTCCATGGTTTCCTCTTTTCCTGTCGTGCCGTGCCCTGTCCATTTTTCGCATTTGAAAAATTTCCCCAACAACTTGCAATATGATATCACATCGATCAGCCCTTGACGCCGCAAATCGGAGAAAAATGAGCAACCTGGACTATATATATATACATATTAACAACAAAAATATAGCAAAAGACAAAATCAACACTGGAACTCCTTCCAGCTCATGCTGCTCTATGGTGCAGGTCTGTGAGGAGCAGGATATGCTCAAACATTTTGGCGACCAAGACCCTTGGCCTGTCGGGGCCCTTGTGCTCCACGTGACGGATGTATCGGCGGCAAGGCTACGGTCAACTTGTCTCATTCTTCGCACATCCATCTTTTTCCCAACTAATTTTCATGTTCCAAAACATAATTCTTCGATGCTTTGCATTCGGATTGCTTGCTGGTGCAGTATTTCGCACTGCCTGCCATGCCTGGCCAAATAAAAGTGCACCACAAATGCAAAACTCAGAGGCACAAATCAAATGTGCTTTCAACTTAAAAAAAAACGGATGCTCGTGTCCAATTTAGAGCAATAATATATAAATACAATCCAATGCGCGTGCTTTGATATCGGATATACTGGAATTTCCTACCAAAATTTCTGATGAAACCACAAACGAATTCGAATTCGGATTTGTGCCGGGCCCTAAAATTTCCTAAACAAAAAACCTAGAAAGGAGAGAGAGCAGAGTGCAGAGGAGGAAGGGTAGAGAGAGAACGTGTGGAGGTGGAAGCCACAACGCGCCCACCCTCGCAGCTTCGAATTCCGCTCCCCTCTTCCTCTCTTCTCCTCCTCCCTTCGGCCGCGCCGCCGCAACCCGCTCGGCGCGTTCACACCGGCGAACCCTAGCCCCGCCTTATCCGAGGGATGCAGACGGAGGCGCGCGTGGGCGTCGTCGTCGACGGCGGCGGCGGCCGCGCCGCCGTCGGCCGGCGCCAGGAGCAGCGCCACATCGGCACGGCGGCGCACCTCGCCTCCGGAGGCTTCGCGGGCGCCGTCAGCAAGACGTGCACCGCACCCCTCGCGCGGCTCACCATCCTGTTCCAGGTTAACTTTTAGTTTTTGTTCTCACTCTGATAATCTAGATATAAATTTGACGTTTCCATATGCTGAGCTGTGGTGGAACGGATTGGAATAGACGAGCAGCGGGGTGGGGATTGGGGGACTCTAGAGCAGAAAAAAAAGAGGCATCCTTGTATTTTCCATGCTAGTTTTTCTTCTGTTTCCTCTGAAGGGGATTAGGCGCGGCTGTCAAGTTCTTTCCCTGTTTTGAGGTCGAAATAACTGATTTGTGGACACTAGCAGCCACACGGAGCTAATTAAGAAAGAAATGTAGTATGCTTGTTTGCTTTTAGTTGATTCGGTAGTGTTTTGATGGTTGTTGTCTTGTTGACGAGGGGATTTGTCCAGAAAGAGAAAGCAATCTCCCTTTTGTGTGGCCTTGGCTTCATTATCGGTGGGCGAAAGCAATGCCATCTGTTGTTTTTGAGATTCTGTGTGCTCTAAAAGGGAATGGAGTAGCAACTTGTGTGATTGATGGGGGGAACCATGTCTTCCTTTTCAGATGTCGTTCCCTTTCACGTTATTATGATTCTTAAAGGAATCGGATGCTGATAATAAGAGATAGGGGCATTTTTCTGTTTGTAGTTGTTAGTTTTGCAACTTCAGTTGTTTGATTATTATTTGTAGATGGATATGGCTTCTTGAGAAAAGAGATATCGTATAGTGGATTAAAACATTTGAATATTCATCTCATACTAGAGTTAGCGGGCTTATCGGAATCTTGATGCACAGGTGGGGCTTAGAATTAACATGCCCTTCTATGCAGTATGAGGCTACCGGCATTTCAGAACATTGCATTTTGCGCTGTTGTAGGATTTCTTGTTTGCTGGGACTGGTAGTTAACAAGAACTGTTATGAATGTGTATGCTAAAAGAAAAGCTAGGTTTCTCATGTTATTAGCCACTGATTTTTATGACTGTGCAACTTAGCAAGCATGTTACAAGGCACGCCCTTTCAGTGCATTCGAATACTTCATTTGCTATAAGAATTGTGCTAAAAAAATATTTGAAGGGAGTTTTTATGTTCTACATTCTGATGATACACAAATTATTTCCACCTACCAAATAGGGGACCTCTTTGTAACTGTACACAGGATGTAACACATCAGTAACATTGTTCTGTATCATTTGCAGTTTTGCATTTATCACCCTTTGCATAACCGTGGTTCATTCTGATGCTTAATGTCCTGAACTCTTGATTCATGCTTGAAAATGTTTAACCCCTGTCGCTGTTACTAATTAGTTCTCTGTACATGTCTAATCTTGGATTGATCTGTAAGAAATTGTCAACACCATTTTTGACCCTAAGATTTCTTATACAAGCTTGTGACATACTGATTTGACAGGTGGCAGGTATGCATGCAGATGTTGCAGCTCTAAGGAACTATAGCATATGGCATGAAGCTTCACGAATTGTTCGAGAAGAAGGGTTTCGAGCTTTTTGGAAAGGAAATCTAGTGACGATTGTACATCGCTTACCTTATTCTGCCATCAGCTTCTATTCATATGACCACTACAAAAATGTAAGCGCCAAGGGTGTGCTTAAGCACTTAAATAAAACATTGCATAGTGAGCTTCGTCATTCAATATTATTTAGTGAGCTGATTTGAAATAAGTATTTCAGCTTCTCCAAATGGTTCCTGGCTTGGATAGAGACTCAAACAATGTTGGTGTTGTACGTTTACTTGGTGGTGGTTTGGCGGGAATAACATCTGCATCTATAACTTACCCGTTGGATGTTGTCCGTACTCGTTTGGCGACACAGGTAATATTGTTATTATTTTCCTGAATTAAACGTAAGAAGCGTATAGTTTTGTATCCTTCTTCAAATCAGTTTTTGCATGGTGTTGCTTTATGGACCAAAGCTTTATGTTATTCTTTTCGTCTAAATTTCTGCAGAAAACAACCAGGTATTACAAGGGCATCTTCCATGCAGTGTCTACAATTTGTAGAGATGAGGGTGTCAAAGGATTGTACAAAGGCCTTGGGGCCACATTACTGGTAGGCTATGAACCTTTTACTGATATATATATGTTACTTTTAAGTTGGGTTGCCAGTAATTTTTAGGAATTACAGGGAGTTGGACCTAGTATAGCAATCAGCTTTTCTGTATATGAATCACTGAGGTCCCATTGGCAAATGGAAAGGTGCTCATCATTATTACTCTTTATTTAATATTATAACAACCTCTTGAATTTGTTCAAAATTCTCACTGATGGCTATGAACATCTGTGCATCAGGCCCCATGACTCTATTGCGGTTGTTAGCTTGTTTTCTGGGAGCTTATCTGGCATTGCATCATCGACAGGTAAGTCTGTCTATCCAAAATTTCCCCTTAATTATTATTTTTTCTTGACTAAGTAACAAAACTCTGTCATGCATAGCAGTATTTATTACTTGCACAATAAGAATGAACTCAGTATCTAACTGTTCTTTTGTTGTGTTTTTATTGAGCACATGAACAGACATAAATTTATCCATTTGCATTACTAAATTTACTGTCAACATCATAAAAATAATGATTTTCAACAGTTTGAATGTTAAATGCCACATTCATTATTTCAGCCACGTTTCCTCTTGATCTTGTGAAACGGCGGATGCAACTACAAGGAGCAGCTGGGACAGCTTCTGGCCACAAGTCAACAATTACCACAACTATTCGTGACATTTTTCGGAAGGAAGGCCCTCGTGGCTTTTACAGAGGTATCGCCCCTGAGTACCTCAAGGTTGTTCCTAGTGTTGGAATTGCCTTCATGACGTATGAGACATTGAAGAGCTTGCTCTCCAGCATGGACACGGATGGTGAGTGCTGAGCTTTTCCATTTTGCAAAGAGGTTAAACTTCGGTGAGATTTTAGGCATAGGTTACTGTCAGAAACCAAGTGCATCAGAATGGTTACATGGCCGGCAGTGTGGCAGTTTTGTAGTTGTTGCTAGGATAAAGCTTACCTGAGATATGTACAAATAAACCGTAGTCTTATGTTGTACCATAGGCTAAGAAAAGCAAATGAACACTTCATCTTTGCCTTCATCGGAGCATGTGCTCCAGTTTTGTGTCATGAAATGTAATGCCCTTGCAAGGAGAAAAAAAAAGCGATGGTTAATGATTTTGCGGATTCTATTTTCTGTTGCAACAAACATGTCAACTGATGTATACATCAGAGCTCCACTCTGAGTGTGTATTTATATTGCACTCAGTTGTAAAATCTCTTTCAACATGTTATGGTGATCTTATAGGAAATGTAATTTCTACATGAAAGCTTCGTAAGTTCTTTCAACATGTTGTGGTGATCTTGTAGGAAATGTAATTTCTACAGGAAAGTTTCGTAAGAACGTGTAACTGATTTTCTTCTGAGTTGAAAGTCGAAACGTTTGTAGTACAAGGTGATCAATGTATTTCTACACTAATATATTAACTTATTAAGAACTCAAGATTATTTTTAGTGAATGCAATATGATCCAGCATTTCGAAATGTTGATAAACCATTCTGACGAAAGATTTATTGTACCACTAGTTCAGGCTGCTGATGGTTTACGGTTTACATGAAGGGCTGAAAACATGCTGAACTGATGCAAGAATGCTTTCAGGAGTACAGTGTACAAGATCTGTCTTCAACTCTACATTCCCAATGCCTCCTAAGCCTAATCATAATTCATAACCGTGTCTAAGAGCTATGGCCAAAGCCAATATTAACATTTCAAACCTATGCAACAAGAAGAGAACTAGATGAAACTGCAACAATACGGATTTGGAATAAAGATACGTGAGGCCTTGTATAGGCCGAAACAGAGGGATGAAACTGAGTTGTGAATGAATTGGGGATGTTCATGAACTGCACATGGCTGATGGCTGCACTTAAAAACTCGAGTTGTTCTGAGTTCTGATAAGATCAAGTCAAAATGCACATGCATCACTCTCTGAGTTCTGATAAGAAAATTAAAGGAAGAGGAAGAAAGAGAAGATGAGTCCCCTCCTCTCACTTTCTGGATCCGCCCCTCACATCAAGACATTAAGGCACAGTTGGCCTTAACCCCATCTCTTCTCTGATGCGTTCGATTTGCAGTGGTGTCGAATCAGCTCCATCGACGAAGATCCGCTTTCTTTCGTTCGACAAGTTCGACGTCCTGAACATGAGAAATGCTGCTGTCACTCGACGTTGCTGTTTTGGCAGGGCCTTATCAGATCGTACCCCACCAATCCTCGATGCCACTTCCTGCTGTGGGTACACCTGAACCGCAAAAGGGCAGTGCAAGCAGGTGTTATGATGTTCCAGACTACGCATTGCACAGCTAGCTTGTCTTCATCCATTGCTACCTCTAAGTCTACATCCACACCTTGATTGACTTTGAGCTCCTGGCACATTATTTATGAACATATGTAACTTCCCAATACCTCCCAAGTCCAATGTACTAATTTATCAGCATTCCTATCAAGACTAGAGGAGGGTAGAGATTTCTTCATGCGGTCTTTACATTACATGCTAGTGGTTCCTTCACAGTGCACTCCATATATAAACATCTTATCAATAATGGAATAAAAATCACATAGAAAATTTGGCATGCGAAGTTACCAGTAAAGATAATTTTTTTATGTGGTACTTAAAAAATGGTGTGGTGCTTACAAAAGATAATTTAACTAAGAGAAATTGAAAGGACAACAACATTTGTAGCTTTTGTAATCGGGAAGAGACTCTCCAACACCTTTTTATCGACTGCACCTATGCTAGATTTCTTTGGCATGCATTACATGTAGTCTTTGAACTTGCACCACCCATGAACATTGAGGATTTATTCCATGAATGGTTAAAACAGGGTGGACAAAAACAAAACTTACACTAATTGACTAGTGCATCAGCTTTGTGCTGGGCCATTTGGCTAACAAAGAATTATTTTATTTTTGATAAATGCCACAAAAAATTACTATTATGCAGGTTCTATTCAGAAAAACGTATTGGCTTTGTCATCAGTCGCAGTTGCAGCATGGTGAGATAAAAAAGAGTTGATGATTCAAGCATGCCGGTCACTGAAGACATCGGATCTTCACTTCTTTGCTTCTCATGGATGGTTTTTTCGTTAACAGATTGGTTTTCAATATTTTTTTGCTGCCTTAAATCCCAATTTTGAAAGCATGTAGCGCTTGAATATTATCTGTAATTGTTTACCAAACTAATTAGGCTTGCACGCCAAGGCTATTGCCTGGACGATTGCTTTCCTTTACTCACGCGTGGACCCAATTGGCAATCTCCCGTGATTCTGTTTCCATAAGTCACAGAGCATCTCCAAAAGTCTCTTTAAATCTCACTCTCTAAATCATCATTTGGAGAGTCATTTGCATAAAAATCGTTTTCTATATCTTTCTGTTTTCCAACAGTTTTTGTATATCTTGTGTGCACTCTAGAAAGCTATTCTCTTTTCTATATTTTGCTAGCGAGAAATCCGGAACAGAGAGAGTGACTATGTTTGAATAACCAAATAGAGAAGCTATTGGAAAGCACATGCTGTTGTACTGGATAAACTGTACTTCTGCGATTATCAGTAATTATGTGGACTGATTCTTTCTCAATAGATTATCCAGTACTGTACTTCCATTTTAAGTTTCTTAATAGATTATGGTATCAGTAATTATGTGGACTGATTCTTTCTCAATAGATTATCCAGTACTTCCATTTTAACTTCAATGAGAACCGAGGTCTGCAAAGCACATGCTGCTGTACCGGATAAACTGTACTTCTGCGATATGCATTTGTTTATGATGGTATATAACTACATAGCCCTCCAAAACAAAATAAATGAAACAAATAAATTCCCAGAAGCGTCGCAAATGAAATTTGTGTAAAACAGAAGAAGTGGGGCACATATAAATTTTGTCCGTCGTATGCAGATGGTCTAATCCAATTATAGACAGAAGCATAAATACTAATGCATGCATTACTGACAAGCTTTGCGTTAATTTGCCGTCGTCAGCGAGAAAAGTCCTACAGTGTTAAGTCTAATCTCTGGTTCCATTGCCTTCGTAGGAGGCTGATGATGGCCACAATGAGACTGAGAAAAATGTTGACTGACCATTGATCTTGTTTGACGAAGGTTGTGGACAGGGTGTTGTGATACGTCAATGTTGAGAAGTACTGCCCCTTGCCTGCCTGCAAATGTGATAAGCCGGAGCTCCGGACACGCTCTTGGTCATGGACATTCTAAATTGTTACTTCCCAGTGCCTTACAAGCCTAATATTGCCATCCTTTAACAACGTGGAGAAATCCACGGGAAAATTCCTGTACATACATGCTCAACTGCTCAAGGGACTTGAGAAGCTGCAGTGAATGGGTGAAGTGTGAACATGGAGAAGAAGATTCATTGGCAATTTATATGGGCTGAAGGAAGCAGAGCGAGTGCAAAAAACCTGAAGTAACCCCGATGCGAGTCCATGGGGTCATCAAAATTCCGCCTCACATTCACATACCCAAAGGCTACAGTGCTGCGAATGAGTTAAAATTTACATCTACTCCATAGATGGGAGTAGAATCTGTTGAGGGATAGTAATGTTCTCAGAATCATTTATGCGACCGTCGTGCCCATCGCTGCCGCAGAAGAACCATTAAATCTACATCTACTCAAGCTGAACCTTGAAGCAGCGTGATATCGGCTTAGCATAAACCCAATCGGTACTGCAAACTGCAAAGAGAGCCATA
The DNA here is from genome assembly GCA_015476505.1 of Urochloa ruziziensis. Classification (NCBI taxonomy): domain Eukaryota; kingdom Viridiplantae; phylum Streptophyta; class Magnoliopsida; order Poales; family Poaceae; genus Urochloa; species Urochloa ruziziensis. The sequence continues at coordinate 7,428,104 of CM027122.1, forward strand.
CAGCTCAGGTAATATAGAGAGGTCTTTTACGGTACCCAATACTACCCTCTACTACCGATTAGAGAGGACTCGTATGTAATAAAAAAGGACCTGTTTCGAAAGATCCGACGGCTGAAATTAATTCTGTACTACCGATTTTTTTACGGTAGTATGGGTAGTATTCATAGGTAGTATAGGTAGTATAAGGGTATGATTGGAAACAAAAAAAATATTTTTGTAATAAATGAAATCAAATATATGAAATGTAATCTCACGTTATTCATGAATTCTAAATAACATATTTGTGTGCAAATTACCTTTTTATCCACAACAAAAACCGGTTATACTACCATACTACCATTAGGTAGTATTGGGTACCGTAAAAGAGCTCAATATAGATTCTTGAGTGTTTGAGTGCACAGAATAGACTCATATACTACATTAGTTTTATTTAATGTTGCACAAATACTTTAGCAATTTATTTGGACTGTCGCAATCAAATGGTTCAAAGTTTCTTCTGGTGCAGGTTACTGTTCATCCTTGCATCTCTGCTTCCATTGCACAGGATCCATTTCCATACCTGTAGAGGATCCATTTCCACACCTAGCGCCTGAAGCGGGGATATGCTGTATCAGTTATTTGGCTCCCAAAAGCTTCACCACTCTCAACTGTTGCAGCTGCATGTGCATCCAGTTACCCTCGTGCCCAGACTCGCTCCTCCTAGCAAAACGAGAAGTGAGGAGGAAGATGATAGAAGGTTGTTCGTTGCTTTTGACATTTATATATGCACAACGATCAATTCGGTCTTTCGAATACCATGCTGCCCAATCTTGCATTCCTACTACCTCCTAAGCCCATGATGTCGGAAAGTCCACACAGGTACGAGGCTTATTACATGTCCGGTGTTCACATTTCATATCTGTACTCTATGGTGTGGATGGAATCAAGAAATGAAACTAGACGGGGAGCAAGGAAACTACCAATGTTGGAATGATCTATGTGGGAGGAGATACAATGATATAGCATGGGGGGATACACTTGAACTAGTACTGAGAGATGACTATATATTAATCTCCTAATGAACAGACACCAGGCAGCCGGCCATGACGTGGATCCCACAGGGTGTGGGTCCATCCGATCCCTCTAAGCTGTGCTGAGAAAAATAGTTTTAATTTTAATTAGATAATGGAGAGATATTTCTTGGAGTTGGAGTACGTACACACCCAAGTTGGTTTGGCTTGTATGATATTTTTTTAGCTCAACCCTACATTATATTCATGAAGCCTCCTAAGCCTATTGTATCATAAGTCATGTAGAAGAAAAAAATGATCAAAAGACAAATAATGTTAATGCTCACATTTACCAAGTGGAATGGAATAATGACGGAATGAAATTAGCATTTGCTGATCTCTGGTTTAACAACACTGTGGACGTACCACAAGGAAGGCCCTCGTGGCTTTCACAGAGGAATCTCCCCTGAGTACCTCAAGGTTCCTAGTGTTTGGAATTGCCTTCATGACATACTCCCTCCGTCCCACAATGTAAACATTTGAAGCATTCAAATGCAAAAAATATCTCAACTGCTAAAAGATCTCTATACCCCTCATTTTACACTACCTACCAACTCTTCACCTACCCACCAACCCATTTAGTTTTGTCCTATCCCTAGAAATGCTTACATTATGGTACAAATTTTAAACCTTAGAAATGATTACATTGTGGGACGGAGGGAGTACGAAACATTGAAGAGCCTGATCTCCAGCATGGGCACGGATGATAAGTGCTGAGCTTTCTCATTTTTCAAAGAGGTTAAACTCCAATAATATTTAGCCATAGGTTACTGTCAGAAACCAAATGCATCAGACTGCCAGAGTGGTTACATGGCCGGCAGTGTGGCAGTTTTGTAGTTGTTGGCAGGGTAAAGCTTACCTGAGATATCTAAAAGTAAACCGTAGTCTACTCTTATGTTGTACCATAGGCTAAGAGCAACTCCAGCCGGGTGACTAAATATGAGCCCTTATTTTGCATTTTAGGCAGGTCTATAAAGTTTAGGGGCTTGAAATCCTCTACGGACTCCAGCCAGCCCGATCAAATGATGGCCCTAGAACCCGTGCGGAGGCGGAGGCCGAGCAGGAGGCAGCGGGGTCTGTCGACATTCACTCATTCGCAGCGTCTCGCAATCGTCTTCGTCTTCGTCGTCGCAGCCTGAGCGAGGAGCATGTGAGCTTGCCGTCCTGCTTGCCGCCGGCAGGAAGAAGAAGAACCGCAAGGTCGCCGGCATCAAGAAGGTCCCCGGCAACGAGTGCCCCAAGGTGGAGCCCGTCAAGTTCATCGACGCCCCGGTCTCCGCAAGCGTCGGGGAACTCGACAAGATCAAGTTCGCCACCGCCGCTAACACGGCCCCCGTGGCCGCCGGCGAAGGAGGAGGCGATCAATTCGTCGCCAAGGCGTCGGTCGATGGGGGCGACCTGTCGGATTTCGAATTCGACTTCCAAGTGCCCAAGAAGAAGCCCGACGGCGATAGTGACGGCCTTCTCCCCTCCGCCACCACCGGCCAGTCTCCCCTCCGCCGCCGGCCCATCTCCCCTCCTTCGCCGGCCCGTCTCCTCTCCACTGTCGTCGCTGCCGTTGGCCAGTCCCCGCCCCTCCTCTCCGCGTCGCTGCGCCTCCATGGCGCCCCGTCGCCGAGCTCTACCCCGTCCGCTTCCGCCGCGAGTGCTGGCGGCCACCTCCGCCCCCGCCTAGACCGCGCGTCCCAGCGCCGGCGGTCACCTCCTTCGCATCGCACTGCTGGCTTCACTGTCGCGAGCGTCGCCGGCCTCCTCTGCGCCCGTCTTGCCGGCCACCAGGGGCCGTATCTCCGCTGGCCGTTTCCACCCTGCATTGCCTCCACCACGCTGCTCAATGGGCAAAAAGAGCAGATGGCAGATGGCCTGTCGTCGTCCCTTCCCCGCCCGCCCTCCTCTCTCCACCGCTCGTCCGTCGAGCTGCAGGCATGCCTCTTCTCTCCGCGTGCAAGCGCAAGGATGGGAAGGCTTCAGACGGAGCCACGGGGAGCTACTTTTTTCGGCTCCGTCTGCCGCAAAAGGCTCCACAGAGCGCGTTTTCAGGGGAGCAGTTGCCGGAGCTGTTTTGTTTTTGGCATTTGGCATACGCACGCGTGGAGCGGCTGGTGGAGCGGTGCCAAAGTGAGAGGGTAAGTATGCCTCTGAGTTTGCTTGGTATCAATGCTGCCAAGGATAAATGTGCTTAATTCGTTTCGTACAAGTTGTCGATCGATGTAAGAGCCCTTAACATACTTTCTCATGTGACTGTGATGTTCCACATGTGACAAAGAACACACAGTTTGCGACGTCCTTAATTTTAGTGAGGAGTAAGCATTGTACTATGTCACAAATTTCAATTGGCCGAAATGTTGGTTGCTAAATGTAAACAAAATCACAATGGGAGATATCAATCAAGAAACTAGCAGAACGCGGGAAATTGTCTAGGGTCACAACAAACCACAAATAGCCACTATCTTGCTGAACAATCATAGTTTGGTTATACTGTGTATTGCATTAGTTGTGCCAACATTGACTGTAAATCTGTAGACTTGTTTTACAAATTCTTGTAAAGTACCCACCGGTAGTTGAAAGTACATTGTAGAGGTACCCACCCATAACTAAAGTACCTACTCATATGCCATTTTTAAATTAGAAAAAATAAATTAAATTAATGGTTGGTTCCACTATTGTTGGTACTTGGTTTCACGAATTTGGTATTTCTTGGTACCTCTATTTAGGTACTGTAGATACTTTCTTTGTTTCCACCGCCCGATTTTTCGGAATGGATGGCTCTCATTTTTCCAAGCATTAAAAAATTTCTCAAATCTGTAATAATGGCCGGTGAACTTTTGTATTGCATTAGAGTGGGACCGAAATGGATCTATCTGAATTACTGCTGCACAGAAATTATGTGCAATCTGCAAGGAGCTCAATAGTTAGCACATTTCACAATCATACAGATAAATATTTAGAGAGCGAGCTCGAGAGCTAGTAAACTGCTACTCCCTCCGTTCTCGAATATATATCGTTTAGGACAATCAAATTAGTTCATTATATATGTCCATGTGGACGATACTCCTGCATGGCTGCATTACCATCCAACAAATTGACATGCATATACATCCCACACCCACAGTTCCACACGGAACAAAAACTAGAAATGAACGCATAAATGGTACAGAAGGTAAACGAGTCATCGGCATAAGCCTTGGAGGCATCAGGAATTTCATGGTCAGTTGCTTTCTTGACTATTTCATAGCTTGAATAGCTCGAATTCCTACTATGAGTCGGACACTTTCTAATTCTTCCTTTATTGCACAGCTATGCACACATCCACTGCCTTGTCTATGCATCCATCCAACTTTAGGTTTCTTCAAAGGACAGTGGCAGCCTCTTGAGTACCAGCGCCTGCATTCATCGCCACGGTCCTCACTGATCTTCCCTTCTGGATGACCAAGGGGTTACCATTGGTCGAAGACAACAACCGACAGCTTATTTCTGATGCCTCCCACAAGAACTGTGGCAGATTGGGCATCAGTACTTCAGCACCTCGCCTTTTGTCTCCAAGTAGTAGATTTTTTTAGACAATGGAAATGTTTTGGCCTCTAACACAAAGTGTACAACCTTCAATTATTACATCACCCCACCTTCGATCGCTAGAGATTAATAGGGAAACCGACAAAACAAAATTAAGTCTGATAAAATCTATTATTATATTTTCATCCACGATTAAGAAACATCTCTAAAACTACCATGCATCTCCAAAGAAGTGCTCGTCTTCAAGAATAGATTCTTTGTCCTCTCTTCGTGCTGCAACATTAACCAAAATCGCATCCAGTAGGTTCCCCTGAAAATAACTTGCATAGAGGACGAATGTTTAACATTATCAGAGACAATATTATTTCGATAATGCATATTACCCAATACAGAGCCGATGCCCCTGTTATAAACATTAGCCTCTTGAGCATAAAAGATTTGAAGTCAATTTCCTAGCATGTTGGTTACCGATCTAGGTGGGGTCAAACCGGTAGCAACTTGAACAGTCCTCTAGATTACCTTTGCGTGTTGGCATTCAAAAAATAAGTGTTTGATTGTCTCATTACAATTACAATAGGAACACTTTTGACTGTCCTTCCAATTTTTTCTAGAAAGATTGTCCTTGGTTAGAATGACACCTTTTTGTAGGTACCAAAAGAAAATCTTAATTTTTAGGGGAGTTGCAAGTTTCCAAAATCAATGTATGACGGAAGGGGAAGCTGTGGCTAATCAGGTGGAGATACATAGAGCAAACCGTAAATTGTTCGCTTTTGGTTAATAACCATAAAAAACTATCTCTTCCTTCAGTCAAATTGAAACTGGATATCTACGCTACTAATCTTAGCCATTCATTTTGTTTCTAGCCCATCAGTGCTCTTCTAAAAGAAATGTTCAAAGGTGTTTAACTCATGACATTTGCCATCGTGGCATGAGGATGGTGAGCGATGTTGTATATGTCCGGGTAAAGATCCTTGAATGGTCAATTTGATGTCCATGTATCTTACTAAAATCCTGTTTGTGTTCCATCATTTATTCGAAAGGAACCATTACTTGGAAACTCATCTTTAATTTTCATAAGCCCTCTCCAAAAATGAGAGTCACCCTTTTTGGCCTCCACTTGTGTTAGAGATTTGGAGCTTAGATATTTATTCCTAAGCAATTTAAGTGTGCTTGTTTGGTCACCTTTAGGTGCTTCATTGTAATAACGAACACCTATATGCATTGGTTGATACAGCGGCTAGAATATTAAAATATATTTCCGTTTCTAAAAAAATAAACGGAATCAAAAGAAATGGAATTATACTAGGGCAAAAGAAATTGGGATTTGGTAGTAGAGACACTAGGCCTTAGGCCTTATATATACAGCGATGGAGACCCAAGTATAACGAGCACCGACTTCAGGTGAATTTCATGAATTGATGCACATGACTGCCCTTGAATTAATTAAAAATTGTTCTGACATCCTTCAGCATTGTCATGTGACGTTGTTTTTTTTAAGAAAAAACACATGCATCTCTCAATGAGAACCGAAGTCCCAAAAGTACATGCTGTTGTCTATACTCTTGTGTGATATGGATTTGCATGTGATGATATATAGTACTGGAAAATAAAATAAAGCACATGAAATAAATTCCTAGAGATGTTTCTACACATGCATGGTTGGTTGGTGATAACTGGTGATGAAGATTATGAGATTTAAAGAAAGACCAGCATCTAATCTAATTAAGAAAGACCGCGAAGTGCTTAAATTTTACAAAGCAGGTGAAAATTTTAGTTCTTTCAGGCATAGTTCAGCGTGAAATGTGCTTAAATTATTCCAGGTAGCATTGATAGGAAGTAGGATATGAGCTTACATGTAATGTAATTGAAAGGAGCTGAGTCTAGCTAGAGGATGCTAATGTCCATGTATTCGAAGTCATTTTTTGAGTGAACAGCAATTTTCTTCCCTTACTTTGCACAACTTAGCTTCTTGCAAATGACAATTGTGTTGATTAGAAGTGGCGCACATATATATATTTTCTCCATCGCGCAGGATTGTCTCATCCATTTGGCATAAGCATAAATACCAACCAACGCATTGCTCACAACTAACAAGCTTTTGCCTATGCCATCTGCACAAAAAAACTTGTCTCTGGTTCGATCCGATCTATTGCCCTGGCAGGGGGCTGATCATAGCTTGAATGCAAGTATTGGTGCTATAATGTGGCAGTGTGCCTTGTGGTGCCTGAGAACTGACCGATCTTGTAGACAAGGACTGGGGATTGATGTGGATGACGACAGTTTTGGTTTGTAAAGAAGAGAAGAAGAACACAACGTGCTATGTCATCGTTGAGAACTGCTGCCATTGCCCACCTGCAAATGCTATGAGATCTGGACATGCGATACGCTGATGGACATTCTAAATTGTTACTTCCCAGTGCCTTCCAAGCCTAGCTAATATGTAATTAAACCAGATGGGAAGCAATGAACTAGAGAAGGTGCAGTGAATCTGTGAACATGGGGGGAGTAGAACGTCTATGGGAAACAATGAACTAGAGAAGGTGCAGTGAATATCTGTTAACATGGGCGACTTATATATATATAGGCTGAAGCTCTGAAACATAGTGATCGCGAGTGCACAAAACCAAAATTACCCCGGATGGGAGTAGAACTTGAACGTCTATGGTGTCATCAAAATTTCGTCGCCATAAACTTGTGGTCTATGCAGGTAGGGAGAGAGAGAGAGGCCATGTAGCTTAGGAGTCAGGACAAATAAAGAAAAAGAAAATTTGGTGCCGGAAACCTGCAGAACGATCTGCTCAATTTGGTGATGCAAAAGGCTAGCTGTTGGCTTATGAGACATGTATAGCGGATGGCATTCAACACCTGCTAGGACTGGAGAATTTTTTTATAATAATATTATGTTTATAGAAAATTGTAAAAATAGATAGCGAAATCAGTGGGTCCTCTCGGCTTTTGAAGAGCCGATTTCTGCCAATCGCGCTTTCCACGGCGGATTAGCTATGCCACGCTGGCTATTGGTATGCCGAAATCAGTGGCCATCGATCTGATTTGGTTTGACGACAGAGGTCTGCTTCGGCGGGGTAGGCGGCAGGCGTCGGTGGAGGCGGGCTGCGGCGGGCGGCGGAGGCCTGCGAGGAGGTATCGGTGTGGAGGCATGCTGCGGCGAGCGTCCGCGCGGCGGGGTCGGGGACAGGCGGTGGATGCTGCCTGCGGTGGGCGGTGGCCGGGCGGCGGTAGACGGGCTTCAGCCTTCAGCGGCAGGTGGCGGCGTGTCGTGCGAGGAGAGCGGGCGGCAGCCGGCAACGGAGTCAAGCTCTGGCGGCTCGTGCGGACGTCCGGCGGCCGCCTGTTCCCGCGGGCTGCGAGAGCTTGCGCGGGCCGGCCGGGCGGCGGAGCAGCGGCAGGGAGCCACAAAGCAGAGCGCGGCGGCGTCGGCGGTTCCGTCGTGGACGAAGAAGGCGGGCCGTGGAACGCTGGAGGAAGATGTGTTTTTCAATCTCGTTCGGTAGGTTTAATTAACTCAAATCACATGCTTGTCGGTAACCAAAAGGCCGATATGCGCAAATCGGCCATTCAATAACCAACAGTTCCAACAACTAGCCACCCTGGCTACCACGTCACTTTCCACGGGGGCAATTGGCCTTTCAAAAGCCCATTGGTCTCCTATTGCCCGTGGGATGGCCGACTGGATACCCTTTTAGTATACCTACATTTTGCTACCTATTTTTACGATTTTCCTTAAATTATTTCATTTATTTGTGGCATGCAACCAATATCATTGTTTATCATTGTTACTATATATATTTTTCTGCAGCTACTCATCCCTGTTCAGTTGGCTGACAAACACAGCAAACTCCAGAGCTGGACATGGTTGTAAGAGGTCATGCTGAGTAGAGTTCATTTGGTATAGTAGAAGAAACAGTTACTGGTGAGCCATATGGTATATATCTTTTTCATCTCAGATCAGATGAATGATGAATACAGGGCTGGGTGGTACACCTCTGTAACTGCCAGGTATGGTGGTTGCGTAAAGCGCATTAGCTGCATGTGCAGTTTTGCACTGCTATTAAAATTTAAAACAACAAACAACTTTTTTAAAAAATGAAAAAAATATGTTCCTTTATTTCCACATGGAAAGGGAACTTCATTTATATTCTCTGCTACCATGGAGGGCACTCTCTCTCGAGCCATATTAGTTATTTTTAATTTGAGCAGGCAAGGGTGCTAGGCATATGTACAGACGTACAGTAAGAGCACTCTGTTCATTATGTTCTCGGTAGCATTAGCATCCATCGCTGGCAGAATAATACAACCAAAGGAGAGTTATAGGCTTGAAAGACATCGGGAAACTTAATGTTAGTCTATCTACAAACATCAGTTCGAGCGTCACTGGTTCACTACTGCACAAACCACTATCACAAACGGGCTATCACAGCCGGTTTTTTGAAAACCGTCTGTGATAGGGCATCACAGCCGGTTTTTAGTTAGGTGGGGCAAGCTGACACCAGAACCGGCTGTGATGCTCACTATCACAGCCGGTTTTTATCACAAACCGGCTGTGATAGTCGGCCGGCGCATCACAGCCGGTTTTTCTTACAAACCGGCTGTGATGCCCACTTTCACAGCCGGTTTGTAATTCAAACCGGTTGTGATGTGTCTGTACAGTACAAAACCCTCTTTCCCTCCCCTCCCCTTCTTCTAAACCCGACGCCCACTCCTCTCTCAACCCTTTTTGCTCTCCATTTCACCAAATTGCTCTCTAAAGGTTGGGTTTTTTTGAAGAATCACTCCATCAACTTATTTTGAGGTGGGTAACTCGCAACCATTTCAATTTTGAGCATGTTTCATCCACTAGATTTTGAATTTTGGCATGGATTTGATGTAGGGGCTCTCTTGTTCCATTTTAGAGAGCATTTATTGGCAAATTGCAATGGGAAAAGTGTGATTTGTTTGAAGAATCACTCCATCAACTTATTTGAGGTGGGTAACTAGCAACCATTTCAATTTTGAGCATGTTTCATCCACTAGATTTTGAATTTTGGCAAGAATTTGATGGAGGGGCTTTTGTGCCATTTTAGAGGGGATTTGTTGTCAAATTTCAATGTAGAAAGGAAGAATCACTCCATCAACTTAATTTGAGGTGGGTAACTAGCAACCATTTCAAATTTGAGCATGTTTCATCCACTAGATTTTAAAAATTGGCATGAATTTGATGTAGGGGCTCTCTTGTTCCATTTTAGAGGGGATTTCTTGTCAAATTTCAATGTAGAAAGTGGGATTTCTTTGAAGAATCACTCCATCAACTTAATTTGAGATGGGTAACTAGCAACCATTTCAAATTTGAGCATGTTTCATCCACTAGATTTTTAATTTTGGCATGAATTTGATGGAGGGGCTTTTGTGCCATTTTAGAGGGGATTTGTTGTCAAATTTCAATGTAGAAAGGAAGAATCACTCCATCAACTTAATTTGAGGTGGGTAACTAGCAACCATTTCAAATTTGAGCATGTTTCATCCACTAGATTTTGAAATTTGGCATGAATTTGATGGAGGGGCTCTCTTGTTCCATTTTAGAGGGGATTTGTTGCCAACCTTCAATGTACAAATTGGGATTTCTTTGAAGAATCACTCCATCAACTTAATTTGAGGTGGGTAACTAGCAACCATTTCAAATTTGAGCATGTTTCATCCACTAGATTTTGAAATTTGGCATGAATTTTAGATGGACAACGATCGAGGCTGGATGTACAGGCCAGCGGCCAAAAGAGATGTCATATATATCAACGGCGTTGATTCATTTGTGAAGGTTGCGAAGGCTTACATCAACATGAGTGATGGATATGTGTATTGTCCATGCTATGACTGCAAAAACCAGAAACAGTTTCATAACGTCGAGCAGATCCGGTATCATTTGTTGTCTAGGGGGTTCGTGCCAAACTACAAGATTTGGAATAAGCATGGTGAGGAAGGTGAGAATGAAACCACGCAGCAAACTACCCGAGAGAAGATTAGGGAAACAGTACACCATCAGGCCACACAGGCAGTGGAACTTGAAAATGAGCCAGAATCGGTCGAACAAACATATATGGAAAACAGCGGTGAAACCTTCGCCGAGACATTAGCTGCGGATGATGTGGTTGATGGTCTTGACCAGATGATACGTGATGCGGAGCCAGAATGCTTGGATGCAAAGAATCTGAAAAAGCTCGAGCAGATGAGAAAGGATGCAAAGACTCCGTTGTACAGTGGTTGTAGCATGTCGAAACTTGAAGCTGACCTCTTGCTACTGGAGATGAAGGCAACAAATGGTGTGTCAGACACGGGCTTTGACAATTTGCTGAATATTCTGGAGAAGATGCTTCCCAGCCCTAATGGATTGCCGAAGAACACATACCAGGCAAAGCAAATGATATGTCCGATTGGGCTAGAAGTACAAAAAATACATGCATGCCCAAATGATTGCATCTTATATCGTGGTGACTATAAAGAATTAGATGCATGCCCAGTGTGTGAAGCTTCTAGGTACAAGTCTGTATCAGCTATACATATGACATGTGATCGAAATAAAAGACCACCCGCCAAAGTCGTCTGGTACTTTCCCGTGATTCCTCGATTGAAGCGTTTATTTGCAAACCCAAAGACAGCAAAGCTTATGCGTTGGCATGAAGAAGAGCGTCTGAATGATGGAAAGCTTAGACATCCGGCTGACGGTTCACAGTGGAGGGCTATCAATTATCATTTCAAGAAGAAATTTGCCAGTGAAATAAGGAACGTAAGGTTCGGATTGAGTACTGATGGTATGAATCCTTTCAACATGGTTAGCAGCAAACATAGCACCTGGCCTGTCACTCTTTGCATATACAACCTTCCGCCTTGGCTTTGTATGAAGCGGACGTATATTATGATGCCTTTGCTGATCGAAGGGCCAAAGCAGCCATTAAATGAAATCGATGTGTACCTGGAGCCACTGGTGGATGATCTTGTGACTTTGTGGGACCATGGTGTCAATGTTTGGGATGAGTGCAAGAGAGAACACTTCAAGTTGAAAGCATTGTTATTCGTAACAATCACGGACCTCCCCGGCCTTGGTACTGTATCTGGCCAGGCTACAAAGGGCTATAATGGTTGTGTGGTTTGCGTCGACGAGACCGACGCTAGATGGTTAAATAATAGCAAGAAGATGGTCTACATGGGCCATCGTAGGTTCCTTCGCAGAGATCACCCATATCGGCGAACAAGAAATCATTTGATGGGACAACCGAGGAGCGCTCGGCTCCGAGTTATCGCGATGGACACGAGATCTTTAAAATAGTCAGCAAACTTGATGTGGTATTTGGAAAGGGAAAAGGAAGTGTACCCGCACCAGCAGACGCTTTATGGAAAAAGAAGTCTATATTCTTTAGACTTCAATATTGGGAATTCCTTACTATTCGCCACGCACTCGATGGCATGCATCTAACTAAAAATGTGACTGAGAGCACCCTTGGAACATTAATGGCCATGAAAAAAAAGGGAAAGGACTCACAGGAAGTCCGTCAAGACCTACAAGAATGGGGTGTCAGGCCTGAACTACATCCTATCATACAGCCTTATGGGAAAAAGAAGCTTCCAGTTGCTTCATGGACAGTGACTAAAGACGAGAAAAAGAAGATCTGTAAATTCTTTCATGAGTTGAAAGTGCCCACCGGATACTCGGCCAACATCAGGAGGCTGGTCAACATACAGGAGTCAAAATTCAACATGAGTTGCATGAAGGCCCATGACTGCCACGTTATCATGACACAACTTCTCCCTGTTGCGTTAAGGGGTGTGCTGCCACCGAAGGTGAGGGATCCCCTCATAAAGTTGTGCTCTTTCTTCAATGCTATATCACACAAAGTCATAGATCCAACAACGCTAGACAAGCTTCAAGAAGACCTAATCCATACTATAAACAAGCTCGAGATGCATTTTCCACCGACATTTTTTGACATGTCAGAGCATCTGCTTATTCACCTTGTTGCTCAGAAAAAATCAATTGGTCCAATGTTCCTGCATAACATGTTTCCTTTCGAGAGGTTAAACAGTGTGCTTAGGAAGTATGTTAGAAACAGATTCAGACCGGAGGCTAGCATGGCAAATGGTTGGGAGACTGAGGAGGCAATTGAGTTCTGCACATACTATTTGGATCTGCCAAGAGTCGGTGTGCCTTTATCACGCCACGAGGGAAGGCTGGTTGGGAGGGGGACGATCGGCCGTCATTCGAGCAGGATCGATGACCTTGATGCTTTCACGCAAGCACATTACACTGTTCTACAGCAAGCATCTGTAGTTTCGCCATATATTGAAATGCATATGCGAGAGCTACAGAACCAGAACAGAGCCAAACAACAAAAGTGGATCATGAAAAAACATAGAGAATGCTTTGGTGACTGGTTAAGATTGAAATTAACTGTTGGTACAACTGGTTCTCGTGAGCTAGATTTGTTGGTTATGGGACCATCAAGTACGTTGACAAAATTTCAAGGATATGACATAAATGCGTACTCATTCTACACAACAAAGCAAGATGAAAAAAGTGTCAACCAGAACAGTGGTGTTCGTATCGATGCTTATGACAACAATCCACACTTGCAGACATACTACGGGACCATTGAAGAGATCTGGGAGCTAGATTACGGGCCCAACTTAAAGATACCTCTTTTCCGGTGCAAGTGGGTGAATCAAGTGGCAGTCTTCGAGGACAAGTATGGTATGACTGTCGTCGATCTTAAGAAGACAGGCTACAGAGACGAACCATTCGTTTGGGCGAAAGATGTAGTGCAAGTCTTCTATGCAAAGGACCTCGCTAATGATGGAAAACACGTTGTTCTTCAAGGAAAAAGGAAGATCGTCGGTGTTGAAGACACAACCGAGGAAGAAGGGAACGACTTCAACGACATGCCTCCTCTCGGGCCTGATGTCGATCTACCTGTGTTTGAAGAGAAAGATGATGAGCCAGCTTACGTCCGACGTGATCATGACGAGGCCGTCATCGTTAGTTGAATAATGCATAGTTATGTAATAATTAGAGTTAATTGCAGTACTTTTACCTTATTTTGGTATTTAAGAGTTAATTGCACTACTTATACTTTATTTATATATTTAGAGATAATTGCACTACTATTGTTTAAGTATTTAGAGTTAATTGCACTAATTTTCCATGCCTTTTGCTCTAATTTTATTGTGCGCAAAATATTATAAAATATTTCTAATATTCATCACAGCCGGTTTTTAGTAAAAACCGGCTGTGAAAACACTCTTCACAGCCGGTTTTTATTAAAAACCGGCTGTGATGACAGTGTTCACAGCCGGTTTTTAATAAAAACCGGCTGTGAAGAGTGTTTTCACAGCCGGTTTTTACTAAAAACTGGCTGTGATGTGGCACACAGCCCGAGGCAAAACCGCCCAGTACTTATTGCTTGTGTCTGCTCGCAAGCTCACGCCCGAGCTCATTCTCTCGCTCTCTCGCTCTGCTAGCTCTCTCGCTCGTTGGCTCGCTCTCTCGCTCGTTTGCTCTGCTAGCTCTCTCGATCGCTCTCTGCTGCCTGCTCGCGAGCACCACCGTCACCCGGTCGACAAACAAAGCTTAGGTATACATATACATCTTCTCTCTTGTGTTTTTTTCATTTGTATTGTTGTACGTAGTTTTCTTTCGATACGAGTGCAAAGCTCAGGTATTTAAGTTGCTATATATCATATATAGAACTATAGCTAAATGTTTTCTTCCGTTAAATAGGAAAATATATATAATGCCGAGACAGCGTGCAAGATCAAGTCGTGGTAGACTGTATCCGCCGCACCCAGCTATGTTTTCGGGAGGTCTCACTGCACCACCACCAAACCCTCCAGGACCGGTATTTGAAGGGTTCATTCCGATTGTGCCTGAAATCCGTAGGGATTTGGTAAGACTGGTATAATGTAATTTTTTTATGATTAAATTATATGATTATTATGTTATCGTATTGATTCTTAACTAATTTTGAAATCAGGCGATTAATGCACTTGAATGGTTCAAAACTGTAGTAACTAACATAAGTGGCTCTTGTCCTATGGTGATAAGAGATAGAAGTGGTATAAATCGTGGGAGATATACTGTTTCTCTTTCAATCCAAGCCAGTGCTTTGCGCGACCCAAATCCTAGTGAAAATGTTATTTTCCACGTGCATTCTGGACCCTACCATCAAGAATTTGTTGCCGCACGTGATGCTGTGAGAAAAGCCCTGGTACAAGTGCAAAGTCATACAAGACATTACTTTCCGGACTACAGTTTCTTCAAGCTCAAAGCACTAGAGATGAATGAGACAGACGTGACACAGATGCCTAAAAGGATTTCCCCTGCTTATGAATCGGAATACGTAAGTTAACTCTGATGCATATGTTATTTTTTCCTTAATTTTTTACTAAAATGTCAAATTTAACTCTTAATTTTATATGTTTAACGTATAGGATGACTTGTATAATGGATTCCTGCACACAGAGAATGGTCTGAGAGAAGTGTTGCATCACATCCTACCACAGTTGGGTTACTCATTCATACCGCCACATTCTTATCGAGTAAATGGTGGTTTTCAAGCATTTGTAACCTTGACTTCACCAGAAGTCCCTTCGATGACAATATATGGTGAGACATTGGATGCGAATTATAAGGCAAACGATAGTGCATTAATATATGCACTAGATTATGTGGATCGTTATCTTAATATAAACATTATTGATGTAAACTATTCTACTTATCTCATGAGGGTTTGTTGGGTAGATAGACTACTGTATTATGGTGTTGTAAGGACTTATTAATGCGTGTTGTGCTATCAGTGTGATATTGTAAGAAAACCGGTTGTGATATTGTGTTATGGTTTTGTAATAATTTAATAATGTGCGTGATTGTGTAAGACTTGGATTGTGTATGATGTAAGATTTTTGCACTACATCAAAACTAGCGACCGTTACTAAAGCAAAAGACGTGTCTCGTTATTCCAATGTGTATTTCGCACACACTCAAACATTTTTGAAATTGTTCATACAATATACATATTTTTAATATGTGATATACACTAAGTTTAGCCTAGTGCAGGAGTCTCAAATTTTTTCGAGACTTATTCTATTTTCTATGAATTAAATGATTTTTCGGCTGTTAAAATGGAAAAATATATCACAAACGGTTTTTGTTTAAAACCGGCTGTGATTGTGTATGATGTAAGATTTGAATAAAGTGTATGATGTAAGATTTGAAATTAGAGATTCAAATTTTTGCACTACATCAAAACTAGCGACCGTTACTAAAGCAAAAGACGTGTCTCGTTATTCCAATGTGTATTTCGCACACACTCAAACATTTTTGAAATTGTTCATACAGTATACATATTTTTAATATGTGATATACACTAAGTTTAGCCTAGTGCAGGAGTCTCAAATTTTTTCGAGACTTATTCTATTTTCTATGAATTAAATGATTTTTCGGCTGTTAAAATGGAAAAATATATCACAAACGGTTTTTGTTTAAAACCGGCTTTGATTGTGTATGATGTAAGATTTGAATAAAGTGTATGATGTAAGATTTGAAATTAGAGATTCAAATTTTTGCACTACATCAAAACTAGCGACCGTTACTAAAGCAAAAGACGTGTCTCGTTATTCCAATGTGTATTTCGCACACACTCAAACATTTTTGAAATTGTTCATACAGTATACATATTTTTAATATGTGATATACACTAAGTTTAGCCTAGTGCAGGAGTCTCAAATTTTTTCGAGACTTATTCTATTTTCTATGAATTAAATGATTTTTCGGCTGTTAAAATGGAAAAATATATCACAAACGGTTTTTGTTTAAAACCGGCTGTGATTGTGTATGATGTAAGATTTGAATAAAGTGTATGATGTAAGATTTGAAATTAGAGATTCAAATTTTTGCACTACATCAAAACTAGCGACCGTTACTAAAGCAAAAGACGTGTCTCGTTATTCGAATGTGTATTTCGCACACACTCAAACATTTTTGAAATTGTTCATACAGTATACATATTTTTAATATGTGATATACACTATGTTTAGCCTAGTGCAGGAGTCTCAAATTTTTTCGAGACTTATTCTATTTTCTATGAATTAAATGATTTTTCAGCTGTTAAAATGGAAAAATACATCACAAACGGTTTTTGTTTAAAACCGGCTGTGATGGTGGCATCACAACCGGTTTTAAACAAAAACCGGTTGTGATGTTGAGCATCACAACCGGTTTTATAAGAAAAACCGGCTGTGATGCCTCCATCACAACCGGTTTTTCTTTAAAACCGGTTGTGATGCCTGAAGATATAGGCCCGCGCGCGCCCCCCCTCCCCCCCGTTCCAAATTTTCAGTCGCGCCCCCCCCCCCCCCCCCGCTCTGCTCGCCGTCGCGTCTGCTCGCCGTCGCCGCTCGCCGCCGTCCACGCCGTCGCCGCTCGCCGCCGTCCACGCCGTCGCGCTCTGCTCGCCGTCGCCGCTCGCCGCCCCCTCGCCGCCGCCCCCTCGCCGCCGCCCCCCTCGACGCCGCCGGCCCCCTCGCCGCCAGCCCCCTCGACGCCGCCGGCCCCCTCGCCGCCGGCCCCCTCGACGCCGCCCCCTCGACGCCGCCAGCCCCCTCGCCGCCGCCCCCTCGACGCCGCCGCCCCCTCGCCGCCGCCCCCCTCGACGCCGCCGCCCCCTTGATTACGTTGGTTGATACTTTCTTAAACTTCAGGATCCTACTCTGAGCAAGGAAGACCTCATTAAAGTAGAATGGTACACCCACCCCCACCCCCTCTCACATACCAAAGTTTAAAGGCTGATTAACTTGCATTTGTGATTTTCAGTTTAAAGGCTGAGTTCATTCAATTAGCCAAAGCTCAATTCATAGCATCTACAAACAGTTGTGTTTGCATTTTGTTGTTCGGTGGTGGGCTTTATTATACTTTTCTTAAGCCGGAATTGGACGAATTGAGGGACAGAGTAGACTCTCTTTCTAGAGAAGAGAAGTTGAAGAAGGAAGATGACATAGGACAAGCCAAAAACTTGCAATCCTCAGGTATTTGTTTCATATGCCCTCTTTCTGTTATTTTTTGTTTGCTTAAGCTGTGAAGCATTAAGATCCAAACTTTGTTATCATTGAGGAATTATTTGCTTGACTATCATCCATGTTGATATGGGAGAGTGATAGATTGAGAAACTACCAAGAACCATAAAGAACTGCAAAATATCTTATTGTATTTTACATCTTGCTACTGATTGCATCAGTATAAGTTTGGTTAGGCATGGTTTCCTTTTAGCTATTGTGTGTTAAATAACTAGTGTGTTGCATTTCGTTTTTGCAATTCCTAACTTTTATTGATATATGTACAACACGTGGACATAATAAGCAATCTGGTGGTCGCCAAGGATGAGGGCCTAGAATGAGCTTGAAAAACAAAAGGGAATTTAATCGTGCACGTTTGCCCTTTTGTTTTCAGAAGTTCAAATCATGCATCTTTGCCCTTTTGCGGTCAGAAAAACTAAACAGTGACATCTCGCCATCTTGGTTAGGATCCACGGGAAGCGAGAAATTCCGGCTCCGTCTGTCGAAAACAGCTCCAGAGAGCACGTTTTAGGGGGAAACAGCCGCCCTCGCCGCCGGCCCCCTCGTCGCCGCCCCCCTTGACGCCGCCCCCCTCGACGCCGCCAGCCCCCTCGCCGCCGCCCCCTCGACGCCGCCGGCCCCCTCGCCGCCGCCCCCCACGACGCCGCCGCCGGCCTCGACGCCGCCCCCCTCTACGCCGCCGGCCCCCTCGCCGCCGCCGGCCCCCTCGACGCTCCCCTCGCCGCCATTTGGTTGTAAACAAGGTATGATATCTCATATCCACATTGTCCATCTTAGATTATCAAACATATCTACCCTATTAGTAGCTATCAGTTTTTCATCGTTGGATGTCTCAATTCTGAAAAGGTTTAATGTACATGTTGCTGTCATAGCTTTCTGTTTGAATGCTTGAGAAGTGAACAATTTTCTTGTTTCTACCGAAGGTCATCTCAATGGAGATGTAGAAACTTATATCATTATTAGGAAAGAATTTAGAGAAAAGCTATATAATACATTTCATATAATACACAACAAAAAGATTTTTCATGTATTGTTTTCATTTTCTTTTGCTATAAAATGTAGAGTTCAAGTCATGAGTTGTGAGCTTCTAGTCTCAACTCCAAAGATCAAGTGCTAAGTTGTGCTTCTTTGTAGGGGATAGTTTATAAATAAGAATCTTAGTTTTTATTCACTTTATGTAAGGAAAATGCGTCATTTCACACGGTTGAGAGCCCGTTTTGGGAAACAAGACGCGAATGAAGCGGAGAATGCTGGTGCTCACCAGGATGGCGGAGATGATGGTGCTAACCACGAAGGAAGCCCTTCCGCGTACCTCAACCTAGACTTTGGTGCTGAGGAGGTAGTTCGTTTGCACACACCTGCAGCCTAAATTAGTTTGGTGACAAATTGATCTCATTAGTTTTGATCTCTGCACGTAGGAGCATGTTGGAAACAGGTCAGAGGTGACCGAAACATCAGAAAAACCTAAGGGCAAGCGAGGCCGAAGCAAGATGCCTCAAGGGCGAACTGTAATAAACGCGGTCGATGCATCCGGAGAGCCAGTAGATCCTATTACGGTCCAGGGGCCTTACTTCACTACTCATGTGCTTGCTTCGCTCTCACTCATGTTACAGGAAGCCGAGGTTGGTGCGTCCGCGATGATTGCGACCGAGATAATTGCACTTTCAGAACAGCTTGCCGGGTTCATTCTCGAACATGTTATAGCCGAAGATGGAGAATACAACATTATGAAGCCGTGAGACTAGATGGAACTTGTAATATATTTGACATGCACTCGTAGCGTAGCGGAACTTGATATGCATGTATTGAACTTGATGTGTATGAACTTAATGTAATAACGTCCAGATGGTTTCGTTGAAATGTTATATTGGATGCATCGTGCTTTATATGTGGGTTCTGAATATGTGATTGATATTTATGAAATATTTGATATATATGCGAAATATATTTACTATATGAAAAATGAAAAAAAAAGATCACAGCCGGTTCTAGGCTATGGCCGGCTGTGATAGGGGGCCTATCACAGCCGGCCATAGCCTAGAACCGGCTGTGATATCCCCCCATCACAGCCGGTTCTAGAAAAAAACCGGCTGTGATCACCCCACTATCACAGCCGGTTCTAGACAAAAACCGGCTGTGATAGTCCCCCCATCACAGCCGGTTTTTGAAAACCGGCTGTGATAGTGGGGACTATCACAGCCGCTTTATCTCAGCCGCCCCCCAAAACCGGCTGTGATGGGGGTTGCGAACCGGCTGTGATAGGGGTTTCTGTAGTAGTGGTTGGGCGTCCTGGCTCAGATTTTTGCCGATCACAGATCTCTCTCTACATCATAGAGGAATAATGACCCAGCCTGCTTCAAGCAGCGAACTTCTTGGAGGATAATGGATGGAATATTGGTGCATGAACCAACGATGGAAGGAGTACGAAATTATTTTCGAGAAGTAGAGGTAGGAAGCTGTGGAAGCTCATATTTCATTTATTTTAGACTTTCTAAGTATTTGTAGCTCTTCATTGCTTTTGAGCATTCTATGTATTGGTGGCTTTTAGGGTTTTGGGCTTTCCAAAAAATAGTGCAGAAAGCTTGTTGTTTGTTTGAGCTTCTAGCTAGGGCTGAGAAGCTGGCTGGAAGCCCAAGCAAATAGGGCCATCGTATTTGAGAAGGCTCATCCCCTCCTGCAGGCCTATCCAACATTGAACTAAATATTGTGCTACATTCTGAAACTTTATGGCTCACTATCGTACGAAAACGACAGCACCAGACTATGTAATATGCCTCCTGTGCTACCTCTTGGAATGGATCGTTGGTTGTCCAAATATTTAGGAGAGAACTCTGCTCTGGAATTTAAATAACCAAAAAGCTTATTAGTCCAGAAAAAGGAAATCAATTTCATAGCACCAGATCGTGACATACATATTCGAAAGTAATGCGAGCAATTAACTCACTAGATTACAAAATGAAGTTAAATTTAATCAAACTTAATTGATTGTTAAATGTAGCATCTATATGTGCAAGGAGCAAATGGAACTCCTGGCCAGCTTCATGAGGCTCATCGTTCACTGAGCATTTGAGTTTCTTTTTTCTCCAAACATTAATAGAAGGATCCATCTAACGTTTTCCCACTGCGAGAAGAACAACACTAGCATACTAAAGTAGTCTCAATAATTTGAAGAATACACGGATGATATCCATGTCTATATATAGCAGTACTGAAATGTGCTGCCCCACTAGAGACTAGAACTACTCCAGAGAGAACAAGCAAGGGATGAACAAACATGGTACAGCAGATACAAGTCATCAGTGTAGGCCTCGGAGGTATCAGAAATGTTATGGTCAGTTGCTTTCTTGGCTATTCCACTACAATTCTTCCTCATAGGCGTCCTGCTCTAGTGTTCCACTTTGCCAGCGGCAGCGCCCCTCCTACTCTCACCTCTGTGGACAGTGAGTGTTGAGATAGAAAAGTGTGTGTTGTGATATGCGTCGATGACAAATCTATAAACATAGGCAAGGCGTGTGGCAAGGGAGACAGAGGGATATGTTGCAAAACCAACTCTGGTTGTGTGATTCCTTAATTGGGGCATATTTTACATCGGAGGGGGATTACTCAAATGGTTGCATACTGAGACTGAAATTGAGGAAGACCTGATTATGAAAGCCAAGTCGAGTACTTCCGGTAGTTGCTGTAGTTGAATTGGTAGGCAAAACTAAGCTAGGATTTTTTGGTGAAAGGTTTGCTGATAAAGATTTGAGATGTGCAAAGACAAGTCAATAAGTGTGAATTCACAAAGATAGCTTTTCAATTTCAGATCTAGTTTTCGAAGTAGAGCATGGAAGCCAATTTTTGAGAAGCAAAAGACCAAACATACAGGACTAAATCACCTAACTGCACACGGAATTGATGAACACTGCAACTTAACAAGATTGTCAACCATGACTTTTGATTTCTGATTCTAATAACATCGAAATGGGTCGCCAAACACACACCTTATTAGTGTCAAACAAAGCATTGTACCCAGAAAATCGTCCTTCTAAATTGTTTTGACTGTTAGAGAAAGTATGGATGGACATCCAAATCCTCTCCCTTTATGGGGGTAAGGCAGAGAGGAACAAACTTTGAGTCATCGGCAGCACTTATGCCTTAAAGCACGCTGCACAGCAATTACAGTGCACCAATTCTATTGTTCATGAAAGCACGTGTTGTTTAGTACGGTTTAGCACGTTAACATTCATATTGTAGTGCTAGATCCCATCATTTCATCTATATGATCCGACGGCCATAAATCTCAGAGGATCACACAGTACTGTAATCTGAATTGAAGTGAGGTCTCTCAGTACATAACATGGACAAGCTTGGGTGGAAAAGGATGTAGAATTAGAGAGCTCTATTTATATTCTCTACTGTCTCACTCTCCTGGGGCTCCAAGATCAATAGGACGGTGCTAACATCCAAGGCAATGCAGCCACAACAATAGAAGTGGCACATCAAGCGAGGGACATATAGTCCTGCAACTAGCAAGAGCTATAGGCTTGGCAGACATGAGGAAACTTCGGGCATGTTTGGTTGGAAACTAATTTTGCCACACATTATTGACTAAGCTAGCTAACCTTAGTCTTGCCACACTTTTGTGGCAACAAAAATGACCACCTAAGCTTAGGCAAAGTTAGGCAAGAAATCTGAGTCAATGACAAGTGGGTCAGGAGGCTAAGAAGTTAGTCAGACTAAGTTGTGGCAGCAACCAAACACTGCCTACAAAATCTGTGGCAGACTAAGCTTAGGCGTGGCAACCTTAGGCAGCGAACCAAACATGCCTGACATGTTACCAACTTCATCATGGCCTCATGGGCCTTAAGGCCTGATAAACAGTGGCATTCTACACATCCATCACATCACATCAAATAGTGGAGGCAACGATTGTAATGACCAGGTAGAGCAAGCCCGTATACCTTAATTTTCCATGGTAACACACGCATATCCCTTATTAAGTTCTGATGTACCACTGGCATGGGTCAACATTTCGCGCTGAGCGTCCGATCATTACCGATTGGGAGCAAAGAGAGGTGGTAGAAATTTGGCCATGGATAGCTTTGATATTGGGCATGCCAACAAAAATTGGGAACAGGATTGGACCACTGTTGGAGTGTTGTTTTCACTTTCATATCTAAAACCTAGTTATTGAGAAAGTTTATTGGACACTCTTGGAGGTACTCTCAACTTCCAATCCCATGAAATAATGGCGGAGGGGGGAAATCCCTTGGTTACTGTTCGAGGAAAAAATTGAAGTGTTGGCAGTAATTAACTTAATATTTTTGGGAGCAATTTGTTGTGAAATGTTGGTTGGAGGGGTTTTTTTTTCTTCCAATAGTTTATGGCAAAGGTTCCATAACCAGTTTTAAGACTTTAGGTAGTTTTGGATATGTCTCAGTGGCTCCTTTATTAGTTGTTGTCATAGTGGCAGAGGCTATAGTAGTTTAGATATGTATTTATTGTTACTTTAGACTATTTTCTAATAGTAAAGATAGGTAAATTTTAGAAAAAATAAGAACCGATAATTATAATTACCAATGATTACAAGATGATGCTATCACATTATTATGACTCTTTTTTCTATTTTATAAGAATTTTCATTATTTTTCCCTAGTGCATCTTGTGAAAAGTACATTGTGTCTCTTTTTAGAACATTAAATATATCCAATGTTTACCATTTGTGTAATAAGTAATAGTGAGATTGATGAGCTCTTCAAGGCCATACAAATTTTTGTAAGATCAACGGATATTTTAGGCTGATATTGTGACACCATAGAGTTCTAATTTGCAATGAATCTATCTACATACAACTAGTACAACTAAAGAGAAGACTTTTGTTTGGTGCAACAAATGAACTTCGGGTCGTCGCCTCCCCTCTGCGATGGCCCTCCGATCAATCATCTATCCTCACCTCCTCCCTTAGATCGTCGCCCTCCCCATGCTTCGTGCAACCGTGAGCCGTCGACCGGTGTACACATGGCAGCTCTCAAAGATCATAAGACTTCTCTCACAGACTAACACAAGTATTTTGTGCAACCGGTTTACACCTGGCGGCTCTCTAGGATCTCAATACTTATTGCTCTGGGCCAAGCACGCTTAACCTCAGAGTTCTTTAGAGATGAGCTTCCGGAGAAAAAGTTGTATTCTATCAATCCTATTAAGCCCTGGGCCAGGATCTCAACGCATCAGGCTGGACTCGAACCTATGACCTCCTACAGTCCTACATAGGATCAAGCTTCCATACCATTGCACCACAAGGTGATCTGTGGTTCTTTTGAGTGATTTTCCTTTTATAATACATCCACGCTGTGATTTTTCTTTATATTTTTCTAGTATAATACAAACTTATATTTTAATTTATTCTAGACCATTTTATTTCCATTTATTTAGAAGTTTATTTTCTTCGTTGGTTTTATATTTCTTCTCTCTAGTATATAGGTTATCATTATATTCTTTTTTATTTTTCTCAATATATTGGATGACTTTGTTTTTTCTCTTGTTTATTCTTTTTCTTCCCTTATTTTCTAATTTTTACTAGATACAAAACATTAATATATATTGGATGGCGGGAGGGCGGGACAGTACTTGACGGCGTGACGGCGGGGGCGGCGATGGCGGGGCACAGCGTGGGAAGCAACAGTGTGGGCGGCCTGGGACGGCAGGGGTAGAGGGGGAGCGGGAGTCGGGAAGGGAAGAGGGAGATGGCGAAGGGTCGATGGCGAGTGGAAGGCTCGGTATATTTGTCCAGTTCGGGGAAGGAAATACCGAGTGGGATAGCTGGCCAAGCAAAATACAGAGTCTGTTGGATCCTACTTCTGGTGAAATTTTACTTTTTTTAGCTAACTCATCATGGATACAAACTCTGTTGGAGTTGCTCTTATATACGTACTAGGGACATACCCTGATGATCGTTTTCTGCATGTTTAGTCGAGTCTAACTTACAATTGCCGTTTATCTCCACACAACCCATGAAACATCATCAGGTCAAGAGGAGATGAAGCAGGATTCGCCTCCACGTCAGTTCTGGCGCGCACCACCGGCGCTCCCATTCACCTCGTCACACACCTCCCTCTCCCGGGAAGAGGAACACAGCTCTGAAATCCAGTAATCTAGTACAGCAGTGGGAGTATTACATGTGTGTTCGTGACGCCATTAACCAATACAAATTTCCATAAAGCATTGTTGATCAACTCTTAACACATGCAAAAAGTTCATATAGTACAATCTTATCAGATGGAGTTCTATTAAGCTAGCTAATTATTCCTCGACTTTTTTTTACCTCACATGGAATTTCGTAACATCAAAAACATCGACCGTACGACACCTCCACTGATTTTATTGTTCATGAACGAAGACGCTGTGCTTCCCTAAGGATCACGGTACTATGACACTCTAAATTGAAGTGATGGTCTCAGTACAATAAAAGCACACCCCTATTTATACTCTCTCGACTATCTCACTCTCTCGGGGCTCCAAGATAAATACAAGTTGATCCAGTGTGCTACCGCCCAACATAAACACAACAATAGAAGCTGCACGGCAAGCGATGCACATAATTCTGGAACTAACATGAGTTTATAGAAATATAGGCATGGCGGACATCGGGAAACAACAAGATGAGGTCATCAGATCATGACACACACTTTTAATCAGCACATGCGGTGCATCTTCATCATGGAGCAGTGTTGGAGGGCTACCTTGTTCAGTTCTGATGATTTCCATATCCCACCTTCCCTCCTTGTGTTCGGTTCTGATTTGTCACTGCCATGTATGAACATTTCAGACCCCCAGCTGAGTGACATGCAAATCGGACATCCTCCATGTCTCAATTTTAACTTGTCCACCGCCACTAGGTCAAGATGAAAGCGCGAGGATACTTGCCTCACGTAAAAAATGGCAAGATCCATTGTATAAAAAGGATGTAAAATGATAGTGCATGCCTGCTCGGAGTCACTTCTTCATGCACCTTGCATCAAGCATAGCACTACTGTTAGGGATGGCAGCGGGTCGGGTAAGGTGCGAGTAAGATGTTTGCCCGCCCGATAGCATACCCGCGTCCTTCGACCTTCGCCCACCCGAAAGGCTGCCCGCAGGTAAAAATTCTTGCCTGTGCCCGTGCCCGACTGGATATCCGCGGATATCGGGCAACCCGCGGTGCAGCAGTGGAGGGACGAGGTCCGGCGATGGATCGAGCAGATGCGCCGCCACCCTCCCGTGGAGCATATGTGCCGCCAGCCCGCTGCCCTCCCATCCCGGTCTGTGCGCTGGCCTACGAGGCTTGTTCCACAGGCCGGGGAGCCGCTGGGGGATGGATGCGTCGGGGCAGCCGGCGGCGACCGGCGAGGGCCAAGGTGGCCGTGCGAACTGCTGAAGGCCAGAGGACGGGAGGGGACTTGGCGAGTGTTGCGCCGGTCGACTGAGTAGCGGAGGCCGGAGGAGCGAGGCGGGGCACCACTGCTTGGCCTACTGCTTGGATCTGGTGTGTCGATGTTTTTTTTTTCTTTTCCAAAACAGGAGTTGGAGTTCTGGATGGATGTGAGAGACTCGAGAGGAAAGGGGACGGGAGTACGGGACAGGTGGATGGATATGGCAACCAGGTGGGTGACGTTACTGTTTTTTTATGGGTTGGGCCAAATTTATGATGCTGGGCTTGGTATTTTAGTGGATCTTTTTCTTTCTTCGGGTTATCCACGAATATCCGCGGGCAAGTTTTTCTACCCGCAATCTATCCGCGGGCGAGATTTCCTGCCCATGCCCGTGCCCGCGGGCGATATTTCTTACCCATACCCTTGCCCATCGGGTACGAAACCCGCGGATATCCATGCCCGCCGGTAAAATTGCCATCCATAACTGCTGTAGTGCTGCCCATCGGCCGGAAGTAGAAACTGCACTACAACCGCCACTTTTAAACTGTTAAACTAGTTAGTTTTGAGAATTTGACATTAAGTAGAACACAATGAATATTTTCACTTTTCTACGGTTCATGACAAAATTTAGATGTACCCTAAACTAGTGAGGAATGATCTCACAACTAATAACATTATAAAACTGTTGTTCCATAACATATATCAATACGTTGACTACATTGTAAATTTCCATTCACACATTACTAGTTCATTAAACCATGCTCTTTTATGTTTATGACAAAATAATGGGGTAATTCAAATATATATTTAGATACTTATATTGCCAATATATATTTAGAATAATTTGGTAATTCTAGGAAAAACAGATCGATCCAATGGCTGTTTTTATCAATGATGATTATAATTTTTACTAAACCATGCTCTTTTATGTTATTATCATAATGACATAATTGGATAATTTTGATACATATTTAAGTGCTTACTCTAGACTATTTTCACAATTTAAAAGTGGGTAATTATAGGGGGAAAATAGATAGATCGGATCACAGCTTTTATCAGTGATGATTAGAGTTTACAAAAATGATGACTAGATATTGGTATTTTTGTGATACTTTTTATTATTTATCTATTTTTACTGTATCTTATGAGAATTAACATGAAGGCTCCTTTTAAAATAGAACAATTGAATAACCGGATGTTTCTATATTTTTAGATTATTTATTTATTATTTTTTTCTAGTGTGTTTTGTTGTAGTTAACCTTGTGACCCCCATAGGAGTCTCTAGTAAGATCGAAAGACTCATTTATGCAATAAAAAATTTTGTAAGATCAACATAGTTTACACTAATTTTTTGAGACTGAAGTTTTTATGTTTCGATGAATTTAGTATAAGAACATTGCATGATGATACAAAAGGTATATCATTATTAATAGGCACAGTATGTGTATGTTGTGTGCTCTATTTTATGTTTGAACACAGCAAAAAAAAAAGAATTTTGGCCTGTGGCCATATTTTTAAATTAAAGGAAAATATCTGGTCTTAGATATTCACAGATGAATGTCTACAACCACAAAGAAACAAATCTGGCCACGTAACTAGAAGATATACAAGTACTTAGACTCCAAGTCTCATACTGAGGAAAACAAAAAAAAAGAAAAGAAAAGAAAGAGATTAAAAAAATCTAGAAAGACAGAGCTTAAACTTCTTCTATGCCCTTCTTCAACCTTGCTTTCATCCTTCTACAACAGCAAACTCGTAGTTTTTCATCCTTTATACGACAAAAAATGGTTGTTTTTCATCCCAATCAGGTACAGAAGTCACGTGAGTGCTAGAGAAAGCATTTTTTTCGAACAAAATTGGGGGAAGGTCCCCACCTACTCATTTGCATTGATCGAAAATGCATAGGTACATATGCTAAATATACCCGGCATTACCGGAAAGAGGTTACAGAGGAGCACAAACAGACACAGAGCAGCAGCAGGGAGAGAGTGTTAACATCGTTGGCGGATTTGTTCTATGCAACTGTCTAGTTGATGAAGCCGTTTCCTGTATCGAATACTCCACGACTCTAAATCATTTGCAGCCTGTCGGAGAACTGAGGCAGGAGAACAATGCACAAAGATGTGAGTGTCAGTTTCCAAAACTCCTGCACAGAGGTCACAATACGACTATATGAGTCTTCCAACTTCCGAATGTTCTTGTGATAAAGAGCAGCTAGAGGTGGCCCCGTTTAGTTGACACTTTGCAAAATGGATAGTTTGTATTTGGTTGCGGACACAGCGAGAAGAAATGAACTAACCCGGTTCTCTAGGTGAAAACTTTTTGCAAAGTTGAGGTAACTAAACAGGCCGAGAAGCATCAGGATCGGGCGTGTCAGATGTTTGTGCTGCAAGGAATGCTGCATGAGATGTGAAATGCGTCGGTCTGGCAGCTCAGTCAGGCTCCGTTGCCGGATGCAGTCGTGAAGGATGCTGAGTTACTGTTCAGCACAACCGGTCATTCGTTGCCTAAAGTGGTCGGCCAATTTTGTGGTAAGAGCAGTATGGACACAAATGTGTTGATGCGTGCAGTGGGAGAACAGAGCTGGGAAGGTGTCAGCAAGAGTGTCATTTAGAATCCATCTATCATGCCAGAAGGAGGTGTGCTTCCCTGTTGCCGACAATAACACATGTTAAGGCACGATTATCGAGGAAGCTCCTCGGAGACTAAACGGCAAAGGTAGGAGTCATCAGTAGAGGTGGCAGTGTGCCTGAAGAACCACGTTTTCCAGGGCAGAGGTGTTGGATCGTGAAGTTTGTGAACAAATTTCATGAGCAGGCTGTGATTCTGAAGTTCCAAATCTCTGACGACAAGCCCTCCACAATCTTTGCTCCGAGTGACACGTTTCCAGGCAACCAAGCACTGAGAGCCGTTGCACGGACTTGTCGTCACCCGTCCAAAGAAAAGCACGACGACGGCATCTAGCTTCTCTCGGACTGTCACTGGTAGAAGATATGGGACGACATAAAGTAAACAGAAAGCCCACCCAAAACCGTGTTCACCAGAACCAACAACCTCCCGCCTCTGCTAGAGAAAGTATTGAAAGCACTATCTCAAGAATATAATACTGAAGACACAACCAGAGAAAGTATTGAAAGCACTATCGTCTCAAAAATATAATGCTGAAGGCACAGCCTTTATCTCAACAATCTGAAGGAATCATCAGGGCGCAAGGCATCTCTGGCCTTGTGGGTAACAACTCTCTATAAATTATATCCTTTGACTACCCCACTCCTATATATGCATAGAATGGTGCCAACATCCAGCTGGGACATAATAGTGCTAAGCTATGCAGCAAGCTAGAGAAAAAAAAAACAGTTCAATAGCGGGACTTCTAGACATAGGCTTGGAAGACATCATGAAACTTGAGGTCAAGATGAAACCTCCCTCTGTCTGCAACAGAAATAGTTCGGACCTCCGAGTTGTTGCGTGTGTTCTCGCGACGCTATTTGCCCTCACCCTGAACTTCCATCGAGCATTGCTGATGATCGACTCTTGTACACATCAAAAAGCTCGTAGATATCACATGAGATGTAGCTCAGGGCTCAGGCTAATTATTCCATAACCCTTCTTTTTTATTCATTTCGCTTGAAATTCCATAGCACGAAACATCATACGAAAGATGGTCCATGCGCCTGACTATTGACTTCTGCAATCCAAGTAATAAACTTTTTTGTTTCGAAAACAAAGACAGGGTAAATGAAAGGATTTTTCCCTTGCCAAAACTCTCCCATCGTCAAAACCAACCATTAATCTACTATTTTCAGTTTTCAGGGAATCGTGGGCCTGAACAATCTATGGGCTTCATTTCGTCAGGGTGGGCCGTAACAGGCTTTGTATCTCCGACTAAAAAAACTGAGTATTATTGTTGGGAAGCCCAAAACAACCTAATCAAGGCCCGGTAGTAATTAAATACAGATTTTACCTCCAAAATTCCTTGCCATTCCTAACATCTTTTTTACACAAGTAAAGCTGGCACCAACACTGGAGAAACAAACAAAACAGCTCAAATATCAAAAAACGAAGCGTACTGCCAGAAAATCAACACGAAGAATGGGAATGCAGACGCCCTCGTGGTTGCAAGTTGCATTACATGGCCAGTTAGAGGACGCAGCAGAGTGGTTACGTCGCTTGAAGCATTAGCTGCTTTATTTGTGGTCAGACACTAGTACAAGTGTACAACTTAACTCACAGCAAAAATATTTTCATCCCAAGAGAGTACAGAAGCCATGTGAGTGCTAGAGAAAGTATATTCATTAAAAGCACACTATCTCCAGAATATAATGCTGAAGGGATCAGGACGCAAGGCTTCTGTGTACTTGGTGTGTAAGAACTCTCTATAAGTATCGTCGAATCGAATGTATCACTCTGTGGCTGCAACCTGTTAAATGGGAAGATGGGTTGAATGGTGCCATCATCCAGCAGGGACATACCAATGCAAGCTACTATGCAGCTAGCAAGAGAAAGGAAAATAGCAGTTCAGGTAGCGGGAGTGTAGACATAGGCTTGGAAGGCATCATGAAACTTGAGGTCAAAAGCACCGCGCGTTGAAGCAGGTTCCTCCTTCACCCTCGCGCGACCATTCACCTCGTCACACACCTCCCTCTATCGGGAAGTTTCTGGTGGACGGATATCATGTCCCTTGCAGACAATTTTTTCATGGTAGCCACTTGCTCTGTCAAGTTAGGAGACACAGCTATCTTTTGGAAAGATCAATGGGATCCTGGTATCTTACAGTGGCGCTACCCTCAACTATATTCCTTCTCCAAAAAATAGAATGTGTCAGTTAAGTCTTTTTTGAACAATTCAATTTTTTTTAGAAACGGGAATATATTTCAATATTCCAGCTTCTGCAACAAGCGATGCATGTAGCTGTTTGAAGTCGAGCTTATTACAACCATAATGAAAAAGACCACGAAAGGTTCGAACAAAGATAGAGTCTCATCCATTATTAACTACTACGAATTATATTACTGAAAACCCACCCATTCTTGGCAAAAACTTCCATGACCGTGGTTTCAAGCACACGACACCCCCATGAAAATTGGGGTTGTTCCTCCCTTTTCTGCAGCATACTCCAATAGCGGATCCAATGTGTCCCTCTGTATATAACCTGCATAGAAGAAGCAACTTTTGTATTGTTAAAGACCAGATCATTTCTACATAACCACATTGCCCAACAAAGTGCTGAAGCCCCAACCAAGACCTTGTACTTTAACTTCCTATCCACTCCAATTAACCAGTCGCCAAACAAATGATGAATGTCCTATTGGAGGAGCGATATTGAAAGCAATTTGTACCATGCGCCAAATTAATCTAGCATTATTACAGTCAAAGAAAAGATGTTGTATTGCTTCCTCCATATTACAATAACAACACTTAACACTTCCTTTCCACTGGCGTTTTGCTAGATTATCCTTGGTTAGCGCTACACCTCGCATCAAATACCACATAAATATCTTAACTTTGAGTGGCAATTTTAATTTCAGATGATATGCTTGCGAGGTAAAACATTCGGGACAGCCAATACTCTATACATAGAGCGAACTGTAAAGTTCCCATTATGAACAACGTCCAACGAAAACTATCCCTCTGATCTGTAAGGTGAACATTTATAACTTTAGCAACTAAAGTATGCCATGCTCTTAAGTTATCGCCCACCAGAGACCTTCTAAACGCGATGTTCAAAGGAGTTGTGCTAAAAACACTCGCAACTGTAGCATTTTTCTTTCTTACAATATTATAAAGATTAGGGAATTGCTCTTTAAAAGGAGAATTATGAAACCAGGCATCCTCCCAAAAACGAACCTGAGTACCATCACCAAGGTTAAACCTGCCCATACTCAAAAAGTCCTTCTTAACCTTCATAAGGCCGGACCAAAAATGAGAATCTCAGGCATATATTCTACTTGTGTGATGGTTCTCTGTCTCAAGTATTTATTCCTAAGGAGTTGTTGCCACATCCCATCTCCATTTATTAGTTTAAAGAGCCATTTGCTTAACATGCATTTATTCTGTAGGTCAAGATCTAGGATCCCCAATCCTCCTTGATCTCTAGGTGTACAAAGAATTCCCCATTTAGTTAGCCTATATTTCTTTTTGTGTCCATCACTTTGCCAAAAAAAACCTAGATCGATAATAATCTAGTCTTTTCAGTATTCCTCGAGGAACTTCAAAGAAAGACAACATAAATATAGACAAATTACTAAGCACGAATTAATAAGTACCAAGCGACCACCTGCAGAAAGCATCTTCCCTTTCCAATTGCTAAGTTTTTTCTGAAATCTCTCTTCAACTTCTTTCCAATCTGAATTTCTAAGTTTCCTATGATGCATTGGAATGCCAAGGTATCTAAATGGATAGGATCCTAAGTCACAACCAAAGACTTGTGAATATTCTCCCTCTAGCTCTTTGGCTGCACCATAGCAAAACAATTCACTTTTATGAAAGTTAATTTTGAGACCAGAAAGCTGTTCAAATGCACAAAGCAGTAGCTTCATGTTCTTGGCCTCTTCTAAATCATTTTCCATAAAAATAATAGTATCATCCGCATATTGTAGAATAGATAACCCATCGTCTATTCAAATGTGGTACGACACCCCGAAACTGACTATTATCTTTAGCTTGAGCAATAAGAATTGCTAGCATATCCACTATTATATTAAATAGAATCGGTGAAAGAGGGTCCCCTTGTCTAACTCCCTTTCTCGTTTGGAAATAATGACCCACTTCATCATTCACTTTCACTCCTACACTACCTTTAGCGGTTACTTGTTGTATCAAGGACACCAACGAGGTGAAAACCCCTTCATTCTCAACACTTGTTGTAGAAATGGCCATTTCACCTTATCATAGGCTTTCTCGAAATCTAGCTTAAGAATGACACCATTTTTCTTCCTCCTATGTAATTCATGAATGGCCTCATGTAAAACCACCACCCCTTCTAAAATGTATCTACCAGGAAGAAAGGCCGTTTGCGAAGGTCGAATAACTTTCTGAGCGACCAAATTAATCCGATTTGTAAGAACCTTCGTAAAAATTTTGAAGCTAACATTTAGTAGACAAATAGGTCTATATTGCTGGATTTTGACCGCCTCAGTCTTTTTAGGCAACAGTGTAATGACCCCAAAATTAAGGCTATGTAGAGGTAAATTTCCTTCATGGAATTCATTAAACAGCTCTAAGAGGTCAGGTTTAACAACATCCCAAAAGTTTTGATAGAACTCTGCGGGGAAACCATCTGGACCCGGTGCTTTATTATGTTCCATTTGGAAAATGGCCTCTTTAATTTCCTTTTCAGTAAAGAGATCTGTGAGAATATCATTTTCCTCCTGGGAGACTTGTGGAATATCGTCAACACTTGTCTCATCCAAGCTGAAATTGTTATTCTCTGGTGCACTAAAAAGCTGTTTATAAAAATTATTGATGTACATTTATAGGCTCTCTTGACCGACAATTACTCCCTCATCTTGCTCTAATTGATGGATTCTAGTCTTTCGATGTCTACCATTTGCAATTAATTGGAAATATTTTGTGTTATCATCCCCTTGTAACAGTTTTGTTGCCTTGGATCTTTGTAGCCAATAGAGCTCTTCCTCTCTAAGCAACTTTGTTAATTCGGATGATAAAGCATGTCTAATTTCCAATTCTTGTTGGGTAAGCATCACAACTTCAGCTTTTCTATCCAAAATGTCAAGATTATGGAGTAAACGTGTTTTCTTCTTTCTATTTTCCCCAACTACATTTTTAGCCCATCCTTTTAAGAATCTACGAAGAGATCTAATTTTATTTTGCCACCGCTGCATAGGAGAAGCACCTCTGGTTTCTCTCTGCCATATATTTGATACCAATTCATGAAATCCATCTCTATTAAGCCATCCCAGTTCAAATTTGAATACAGGATTGTTGCCTCTATGAGATGAATCCCCAGTATCTAATAACAATGGTGTGTGATCAGAGATCGCCCTAGTGAGCGCTGCAACGGTAGAAAGTGCAAATTTTTGCTCCCAATCAGTGCTCACAAGAATCCTATCTAGTTTCTCAAAAGTAGGAACCGTAGCCGAATTTGCCCAAGTAAACTTGCGGCCAGATAACTCGAGTTCCCTGAGATTCAAGGTTTCAATGCAAGCATTAAAAAGAAGAGGCAATCTACCATTATATCTATCATTGTTCTTTTCAGAAGGATTTCTAATTATGTTAAAGTCTCCTCCTACCATTAAAGGTAATTTTTCAACACTACAGCTATTTACAAACTTAGCCAAAAAGCGATCTTTATGTTCGGGTTGAGCTGCCCCATACACAGCCATAAGAACCCATCGAAAACCATCACACTTATTTTTCAAGGTGAATTTAACAAAGAACTCACCTGCCTGGAAACTTTGAACCTCAAAAACTTGAACATTTACCCCTAACACGATACCACCCGACCTTCATACAGGTGGTATCCAGTGCCAGAAGAAAGCTCTACCTCCACAAAGACCATCTAAGGACTTCTACTGAAAAATCTATCCTATGTGTCTCTAACAGAGCAATGAAATCCAAATTTTTCTCAACCGAGGTATCAAACAAAAAGTTACGCTTAGCCAAGTCTCGAAGACCTCTGCTGTTCCAAAAAACTCCTCACATTTAAAGATGATTTGTTTTTTGGTCACTTGTCCTGTACGGGGCTTATTTACTTTAGCTACTTTTGATCCTCTTTTTTTATGTAAAAAGGTAGACAAGACAACATCATCATGAATATTGTCATCCATTATCTCCTCCGTTAAATCACCACACAAGTGATTAAGAGCAAGATGATCGATTTCATAATCAGAATCCTCTAAGTTTGAATGGCTATCCTCACCAGTTTTAGCAATAGGAAAATTGAATCTATTTTTCTCTACATCTTTGATAAGGGAGACAGATGATTGAACAATATGAGATTCTCTACCCATAGAGATTCCTATGTTCGAAATATTATCTGTCACATGCTCATCCGAAAAAGAAATAATAGAATTCTTAAAATTGTTACCTTTAGGGGTTTCTAAGTTCTTTATAGCCGTCATGCATCCAGCTCTCGCGATGGAGTCCTCATCAACCGAATTTTCTCGGCGCTTGCTCCTTCTAAGCGGTGTCAGCATTGCATGAACCTCCATAAGACTTGGTGGTGGAGTTGCCTCCAGGTAGTCTTCCATTGTCACACCTTCCTGATCCCCCTTACCTGCATGCTTGTCCTTTAGCTCCTGCATGGCCTTGTCAAGCATGGGACCAAGAGCCACAGAAGGATTAGCTACAGGAATTACTTCTTTCTCAGTGCTGATATGATCTCCTTTACTGACTTGGCCCACGTCCCTTTCCTTATATTCAGCAGTACACATCAGAAGGGATGCTTGTGTGGCTGTGCCAATGATGTGTGGTGTTACCGGCTGAAACACATGTATTTTGCGCCTCTCCTTTCCCACACAGCTCCTCCTTCCACTCAAGCTTCCACCATTAGTAACTTCCTGCACCGCAGAATTAGAAGCTTCTGTAGCCAAGTGATCATCTGCAGCACCCCATTCATTATCCAGTAAATCATCATCATCCTCCCACCCTTCCGTTTCCCCATCCGCTACCAACCCACCATCAGCCGAGGTGCCTATATTCTGTGTATTAGCACTCTTTGATGACTCAGAAGCATGCTTCTGCTTCTTGTTGC
Source organism: Urochloa ruziziensis (assembly GCA_015476505.1). Taxonomy (NCBI): domain Eukaryota; kingdom Viridiplantae; phylum Streptophyta; class Magnoliopsida; order Poales; family Poaceae; genus Urochloa; species Urochloa ruziziensis. The sequence continues at coordinate 7,463,881 of CM027122.1, forward strand.
TTTCCTCCTTCTCCTTATCCTCATGCCCTCCTGGCCCCTTATCATCTTCATTGTTGCTAGGTGTTTTTTCTTTATTTCCTCTTGCTCATGTTCCGGTGGTTCAATAGAGAACTTTAGCTCAAAAAACGTGTCCCAATGACCACATCCATCTCCGTGGGTACCTCCTTTGGGTTTAACACAGCTACCTTGAATCTACCAAAACTATTTTTCTGAGTGGTAATCATATCTACCCTTTGTGCTGCTCCAAACATCGTCCCAACAGCCCAAATTACTTCATATGACCGAAGCACCTTTGGTAGGTTAAGCACCCTCATCCAAACAGTTGGTAATTCATGGCCAAAGTACTCATCTTCCTCAAATTCTTCAAATTTCAGCGAGAGACCATTCTTCAGATCAGCGGACCCAAAGTTTATTGTTCCCTTGAGTTCATTCTTTGAAGGAAAAGGAGCAACCCAAGTATCTGGCGCTTGTAGCTGTACATCCCAATTAAAATTACCGGGTACCAATCTCTTCAAATGTCCTACTAGCTCCTCCTCCGTTAGCTTTCCTCCTACGACCTTGATCAACGCAGTGATGCCATCTTTCTTTGTCGTAGAATACGGGGCATGTGGAATATGAAAGAAACCCAAGTTATCCACCGCGTAACCCACTGCATGAGCTACCGGTCTAGGTCACTTCTTTATGGGACACTTGGCTGCCACATGTCGCTCTCGCAGACTTGACAAAAAAGTTCAGCAACACATTCAACAGCAAGGTGGCCTCTAGTGCGACATCGGAAGCACCACTTATCTTTGTCCTTGCCCTTGATCGCCACCCCTTCAATGTCCATAGGAGCTGTGCCATTAACTTGTTGTTGTTCAACAATTTCAGCATCCATTTTATCCACTTCCGACGGTCCAGGATCAGTAACCTTCTTGGGCAATACAGTATGCATATTAGGCTGAGGTGTGACCTGCTTGTCAGTCACTTCTATTGTTACATGTTTTTGTGCTGCATGTGGTGTCGGATTCACCACCTTCTGAATGTTCAATTGTGTTGTAACAAAGGAACCTCATTGCTGACCACGTCCCCCTCCTGCTCCCATATGCTGTTGTTGACCCCTTCCAGCAGTAAACCTTCCTCTCCCCCTATCCTGACCACGACCATGTTGCCGAAATCCTCCTCTACCTGTTCTTCCTGCTCCATATCCCTGGTTGAAGCCATGTCCCTCAGTGGCATTTCCATGTCCTGCAGGCTGATTAGACTGAAACTGATTATCACCAAAAATATTCCCTGAACCACGCCCAACCCCTCCACCACTATTGAAGTTTGCAAAACCTCCTGGCTGAAAGCCACTCTGGTTTTGAGGCCTGAAACCACTGGCATTCTGAGGCCGCCCTTGTTGATTATCATTATTGAAACCATTCCACTGCAGTCCTCCTTGAAACGCCGGCGCCCCCCCTTGGGGATTGCCCTGGAAGTTTGGCGGCATGGTACCTTGGAAGTTATTAGACGGCAAAGCACCTTGTGGATTATTGGGTGCACCAAAATTCCAATCACCAGCCATCGGTCCTGCCTGGAACGCTCGACCATCACCTTGGAACTGACCTTGGAAACCTCCTCCATTGCCATGCTGAAATCTTCCATCATTCCCTCCATGAATTCCACCTCATCCATTGCCGTGATGAAACCCTCCATCGTTTCCACCTTGAAAACCACCTTGATTCCCACCGGCACCCCGTCTCCCATTCGGATCCATCGCGCCACCACAAAGAACAGCAGCGTATGATGGACGATGAGGGTGGACGGCGCTTAGGGTTTGTATGCCGGTGTTGGTTTCGCGAAATTGGGTAGGCAGAGTTCCTTTACGTGCCAGTAGGTGTATAATTTTTGCAATTCAGCCCTTTTTGGTAAGAATTTTACATGTGGACCCTTGGCGGAAAAAAATTCAAAAATGGACCCCTAGCACGGCGCCAAAGGTCATGGCGCCATTGTATAACAGCACGGCGCCAAAGGTCATGGCGCCGTGCTGTTGACATACGGCGCCATGACTTTTGGCGCCGTTCTTTGACACGTCAGCTCCACCATCGTCTAGTTAACCTATACGACGCTAAAAATCATGGCGCCATTGTATAATAGCATGGCGCCATGTCTTGTGGCGCCGTGCCGTGTATATACGGTGCCATGACCTTTGGCGCCGTGCTAGGAGTCCATTTCTGGGATTCTTTTCGTCAAGGGTCCAAATGTAAAATTCTTACTTAAAAAGGACCAAATTGCAAAAATTATACCCAGTAGGTGGCCCACCGCTGACTTAAGTCCAACTCGAATCCAGGACCCCCCTGACTGAATCCAAACTTTGTTTCGTGGCCCATGTCCAGTACGACCCGCTACTGGAGTCAATCGACAATTTAAAATTTGAAACTCACCTTCTTCTTCGGGCCGCCGGCCGATCCCATCTCGTCGCCGATGAACTTCCTTTCCCCTAAGATCCTTGATAGGGCAAGCATCTAAAGTTAGCACCGGTGATTCCCTCACTGGTGGAATGTGGCACGCGCCATTCACCACACGGCAGTCGTCGAGGCTCGAACAAAGTTGTAATGATCTTCCTGGCCATGGCTGCTGATCGATCCATTGACCCAGGTGTTGATGCCAGTACCCTTCTTTGTTGCTTAGGATCCTGCAATATTTGAGTAGTCTCATCGATTTCCAGTTGTGTGAATCCAGCCTCCTTCGATCTTCGACACAGAGATGCCGTGGACGGCGATGTTGTTGCTGTAGGAGTTGTTGGCGGTGATGGACAATCATCTTTATCCCAGAAACGAGATCGTGATCCTCCCAACCTTAGGTCTTTCAAAGGATCACTACTTTCTCGTAAGGATTCTATCGATGTCGCCCAATCACCCTCATCCACAGCCACATCCAACTCGCCGTCCTTCTCTGACCCCGTAGCAACTTCCTCAGACACGATGGTAGCCCACCGGCGGCGGATCACCCCGGCCGGCGCTACCCTCACGCGCCTTCCTCTCATTCACCGGCGGTGGATCACCTTGGACTCTGGTTTGAACTCTTCATCCCTTTGCAGGGGAGTCCCGGCCGGCGCTACCCTCACGCGCCTTCCTCTCATTCACCGGCGGTGGATCACCTTGGACTCTGGTTTGAACTCTTCATCCCTTTGCAGGGGAGTAGTTCTCCGCCGCTTTATTTGGCATGTCCATGACTCTTTGGCCCTTGCGCGTTCTCTCTCCTTGAACAATTCAATGAGTTCCAACTTCTGGCTACCTCTGTCATTTATTGCTGCAATTCAACTCACAGACTTGCAAACACTAAGGCCTTGTTCAGTTCCAAAATCCAAAATCCAAAATGAATGTTTGGACACATGTATTACGTACTAAATGTAGTTGAAAAACAAATTGCATTATATAGATGGTCTGAAATCACGAGACGAATCTAATGAGTCTAATTTAGGCCATGATTAGACACTAAATTGCTACAGTAATGCTACAGTAAACATGTGCTAATGACAGATTAATTAGATTCATTAGGTTCGTCTCGCGAATTCCAGACGTAATCTGCAATTAGTTTTTTCATTAGTCTATGTTCAATACTTTAAATGTGAAAAGATTCCATTCCAAAATCTTTTCACCAACGAACTAAACACGGCCTAAGTAAAGTGGTTTTTTCAGAGCAGCAGTTTGATCAATGGATTTACATATGGGGTTCAGCTGTATTTACCTCAAAAAAGGCCTACAATGCTCTTAGGGGAACCTGTCCCGCTTCTCCCCTCTTCAAGTGGCTTTGGAGATCTAGAGTTCAAAATAAGCACAAATTTTTCTTCTAGTTATTTCTCAGGGACAGGCTCAATACTCGTAATCTCCTAAGAAGAAAGCATATGTTCCTTGATTCATACAATTGTGTCCAATGCATTGAGCAAATAGAAGAGAGTCGTTGGTATCTCTTCTTTGAATGTCCCTTCAGCCAGGCATTTTGGATTTTCCTCGGCATTGAGTGGAATACTGATCTTGATCCTTTGGACATGATTATTCATGCAAGAGAAAGATTTGGCAGATCGATCTTCAGAGAAATTGTCATCATAGCATGCTGGGGGATTTGGTGTCACCCCAATAACATAATCTTTGACCATGGAGTCGTCTCCTTTGCTATTTGGAGAAAGTTCTTTGAAAAAGAAGTAAAACTGGTCACTCTACGAGTTAAACCAGCTACAGGGGATGCCTTGAAATCTTATATGAGTAGTCTGTTATAGTGTTTTATTCTTTTTCTTGCTTAATGCTCGTGTAAACCATCTGTAGAGATCCATTTTTTTTAAATATATATAGAAAATAGGTAGGCCCTCCCTTGCTGATCTCCTCAAAAAAAGTTTATGTGTACTCATTTCTTTTATAGGAGTATTTGTGTTACATTCGAGCTGAGAACGATGTAAAATTGGCTGTTTGTGGTTGCAAAGGCCATAAACAATTTTTATTTTTCTAAAAAATCAGATGACTCAATCTAATTATTCGTCGGCCAGTTTTTATTTCACTGAGAATTTCATAGCACGAAACATCATACGAAAAATGATCCATGCGCCTTTGTATTTCTGCATTTATTCATGACTACTATTGACTTCTGCAATCCAATAAATTAACTTTTTTCGAAAACAAAGAGAATGAAACGATTTTTCCCTTATTAGCAGAAGGGCATGTGCCGTGTTTTTTAAAAAAAAAAACTAGCAGAAGGGCTCGTGCCGCAGGCGCGTGTTTTAAAAAAATACTAAATTAGTGATGTAGCCAATATGGACTCTTTAGATTAATCTACATGTATTTAAAAAAATTACTAAATTAGTGACGTAGTCAATACGGACTCTTTAGATTAATTTATAACGCTCATTTGAGAGTAAAATGTAAGATGAACTCTTTATATTAATTCAGAGCATTCGATTATCATAAAATCTGACGGTGTAAAAGGTGTAAGAGTAAAATGTAACATTTAACTGTCAAATTCGTCGTTCTTTTTGTCTAGAATAATAAATTAGCAATGTACTCCCTCCGTCCTGAAATACAAGGCATTCTAGAATTTTTAGGACAGATTAAGGAGGTGGGCAAATGTCCCATATACCCCTAGTTAATGGTAATACAAGACAAGCTTTTCAGTTAACAGGAAAAATATTGGGCAAGTTTTTAATTAAATTGATTGAGTACTTACCAAAAAAAATTCTATAACCCCTTATATTTGAGGACAAATTTTGAAGACTAGGATGCCTTGTATTTTAGGACGGAGGAAGTTGTCAACATGGACTCTTTACATTAGGTGTAGAAGTGACGTAGTCAACATGGACTGTTTTGATTAATCTAGAGCGTTCAATCATCATAAAATCCAATGGTGAAAATTCGTGTATCAGGGAATTGTGGGCTTGAAGATCTATGGGCTTCGTTTTGAAAGGCTAGGGCAAATAGCCCAGTTTATTTTCCAGATGCAGGGAGCGTGGGCCTTAACGGGCTTCCATCTCCGATACAAAAGCTGGAAAGCCCAAAACATCCTGATCAAGGCCCGGTAGTATTTAAATACAGAATTTACTTCCAAAATTCGTTACCATTCCTACATCTTTTTGACACTGGTACTGGCACCAACAGTCCAACACTGGAGAATCGCCTCCTTCTAAATCTACAGAAGCATTTAAAAAAAACTACAGAAGCGAACAAATTAAACGAAACAGCTCAAACACCACCAAATCGAAGCGAGTGCTTCCAGAAAATCAACACGGAGAAGAACGGGAACAAGAAGAAAGCCCAAAACGACCTGATCAAGGCCCGGTAGTATTTAAATACAGAATTTACTTCCAAAATTCCTTACCGTTCCTACATCCTTTTGACACTGGTAAAGCTGGCACCAACACTGGAGATTTGCCTCCCTGTAAATCTACAGAAGCGTTTTTCAAAAAAAAAAAAGAAGAAGAAGAAGAAGCGAACAAACAAACAGGTCAAACACCACAAATCGAAGCAGAGAGTGCTGCCAGAAAATCAACACGAAGAACGGGAATGCAGAAGCCCCTCGCGCTTTCATAGTTACAATACATGGCCAGTTGCCCACTTGGCACGCAATGGCGCAGCACCCACATGTCACACATGACACGATCAGGAAGCACCACCCACTAATGATTGGCACATCATCGTCGCAAATGATTGGGCCGCCGCTGCCGCTGTCCGTCTAAACCCGTCAGATCACGCCGCGTTTAGATGTTTCGCGAAAAAAATTTACAGCATGTCGGGCACACATTTAAAGTATTAAATATAGACTAATTACAAAACTAATTACAGATTATGTCAATTCGTCGCAAGACGAACCTAATGAGTCTAATTAATCCGTCATTAGCACATGTTTACTGTAGCAATTTATTGTCTAATCACAACCTAACTAGGCTCATTAGATTCGTCTCGCGAAGTACACTCCATCCATATAATGAGTTATTTTTTTCGACTGCATTTAATATGTCATGCATGTGAGGGAACGTACTCGAAAAAATTTTCGCGAAAAGCCTGGTCTCCCCTGGCCGTGTTGCTTAAAGCTCGTCAGCTTGACTGATCCAAGAAATTAAAGCAAGCAAGGAACACAATCTCTGACCCAACCAACCAAATCTGGGCGACGACCCATCGGAAGATCCTCCTGCTGTGGCGTGCACTCTTCAATCATTGAGGAAGAAGAAGAAGAATGGAGACGCTGGCCACGACACGCCTGTGCTCGGCGGCGGTGCTCCGGTCCCTCCAATGGCATGTGCCCAGGCAGGAAACAAGCGGCAGGCGAGAGGCTAAGGCTAGTGTGCTGTGCAGCTCGTCGGACGCACGCGGCTGAAGCATGTGAGGACGGTGGCGTTCCGGCAATCACCTCTCTGAGACGCGCGCGGCCTTTTAGGTGAGCTAAATCTTTGTTTTTCCCAACGGCCAACGGGATCCGCCCAACGATTCCTTGGAGGCGTCTGCAGAGGTGGCTTCCTCAGTTTAGCTAATGGGTTCTTTACTTGCTGGTTTGGATAATCATGGGTCAGTGTCAGCATCTGAATTCACTGTGTGTACTCATAAATAAATGCAAGGGCCTTCGTTCAGTTCAGAATGAACAGCGTTCTTCAGACTGAGGATTGAGGACCAGTGCATCCCCATATGACATTTCACCTGAATTTCACCAATGATTGTTGCGGCGACGGCGATATCTTCCATCTTCCTTCCACGCAACGCAACGGCGCTCACGGTTCACACAGCGTGCATAATGGGCGTAGGAAGAAGAAGCCGGCCGGCGGCAGCAACATGGGCGTGTATGCCTAGCATGTGACGCGACGCGAGTGGTATGGATCTTTACATGTGACTGAGTGCATGGCCGGCTCGCATACACGCCGCTGCATGCCGAAGCAGGCGTCCGGCGGCATTGAAAATTCGCCTCGTTTGGGTGGAGCGGCGAGAGGACCAGGAGGAGATCGGCCGTCGACGACAAGGGCCTTGGCCTTGGATTGCGGACATGTGAGCATGCAGCGTCCTAGAAGGAGCTGTATGTATGTGCGTGCTAGAAGGTGCTGATGAGCTAGCAGCTACGATAAGATTGCATCTGGGGGAGAGATCAGCTGACTGATGGCGCTTGCAAAAAGAATGTTTGGGCATTGTCAGGAGGAATCATATGGATGCACATGGCAGATCATGTTTTCGTATCTCCTCCGTCGATCTTTCGGCATCGGCAGGTTAAAGAACCCTCTAGGGGAGCAAATCAGCAGTGCTAGATGCCATGGAAACCACACACGCGGCATCGTGCGGGGCAAACACCTTTAGTTACTGTCCGGATTCATCGTCACCTTCCCGCAAACATATATGCACCAGGGTCACTACTGGGAGACCAAAAGCTAAATACCGGTCCAATCATATATGACATGATATCTTCCGAATAAGCATACAAGTCTTCCTCTCGCATTGAGATGAACTTTTCCACTTCTTAACCAGTAACCTATAACTAAGCTGCACTTGGGAATAGGTTATGTGTAAGTGTATGCCTTCTGATTACGCATGATGACTGCCATCTACCTCACAGTAAGTTCAGTAACAAAGCAGTATTAAGAAGGACTTCATATAGCTAGGCTTTCTCTGTAGTGAGACAAGGCTACATATATACACATCATGATCTTCCATAGAAGTAAATCCACTACAGTGTCTAGTTATCACTGTTATCTGTTTTTTCTAAATAATTTGGTGATCCTCACATAATCCTCTCTCTAGCTTCCTGGACAATTCTCTATATACTACACCAACTTTAGTTCCAGTTTAATTCATTCAGCTCTCTCATGCCTAAATCAATTGGTAAAAAACTTCTCTGTACTAGAAGAAATGTGTACAGGTACCAATAACACTCCAAGGTTTTTATCAACTCGGTACAATGTTCTTGAAAATTGTTAAAGCTTTTTCTTTTTTTAGATAAAGAAAATAGTTTCCGGCCTCTGCGACCGTACATAACCATATACATATATAGTAAAGCTTTCTTATCGGAAAAAAAAAACCAACAAAACCATATATAGTAAAGCTTTCTTATCTGAATTTTGCCTTCAGCTTCAATTTCAGCTAGATTCTGTGCAACCTATAGATGCATGTTACAGCACTGCAGCAGAACCAGCAAAGCGGCAGGACAGAGGGATATTGTTGAAGCATGTTACAACACTGTATCAACCTCGGTAACATTGCAAAAGAAGAATGTACTGCATATATATTGATATATATGGCTTGATTGGTACTCAGATCTGCAGGACATTTGTCCTGCTAAAATCTAGGACTTTTGATTATTTTATCAAGCCTATCTACAATGGAAAAGACTACTAAGCACTTGTCATTAAGATAGAGGCAAAGATGCTTAAGCCTCCCAACTGCTGAAAGCATAGCTGCTAGAAAGCGGTTAGGGGGAATCACAGTAATGGATGCGTTTTAATGATTGAATGGCTGCAATTAGTTGTTCCCAGGCCCACATGCATCTCTAATCTACCTAAGAAAATAGTGTCCCCAATCACCAAACGATGTTGCAGGTGCTTATACAGTCATCCAGCTCCCCTGGCATCCATAATCAATCATGTGAGTGTTGTTTGTAAAGACAATTTTGCAAGCTAGTACATTAAAATTGAGGAAAGGAGGGGCATCTAGAGTGAAGAAGCCCCAGTTTACGCTTCGTCTAATGATGAAACTATAATTGATTGAAGCTTAAAGAAACCATTAGCATATGCTAATTAACAATGTTATCAAGCAAATGCTTATGCGCCTTCCTGAAAGTGCGCAAAATTGATATAAAATGCTAAGTGCGATCAGATTTCTGAATGTCCATAAAGTTGGACGCCGTAAGCAATGAACTATGGTTCTGTTCAAGAAATTTTTATTAAATGTCACTAGACATGTGATTTATAATGTTTGGCCACAAGTTTGATATCAAGGTTACAAAGTTTTCAGAGCAGATTCATTAACTGTAGGTACCAATACAGTTCGTAAATTTGTATACCATGGGTTGAAAAATAATTAAAGAACTGACAAAATTGAAAAAAAGATAAACTATCCATCCATTTTGGAAAGGGAAAAAAGCAACAATGATGGGCAAAGGATGGTTGCGTAGCTATATATAAGGACCTCACTGGAGCTTTCTTGCACCACACCTCTCTCATGCTTCTTTTAAGTAGAGAGAGAGAGAGAGAGAGAGAGAGAGAGAGAGAGAGAGAGAGAGAGAGAGAGAGACAGAGAGAGAGAGAGAGAGAGAGAGAGAGAGAGAGGCAACAGCAATGCCTGGGGGAAGCATCCAAAGGGATCGCATTGATCCATCATTCCTTCCATTCTTCCATGGTGGCCGTCTTCTACAAGCACGGTTGACGGATCATGCGATCCTTTTGGAGGCTTCCTCTAGCCATTACTCCATCTTGGTACTCATTCCCTACTGCTTGCTTAGCTTGATTGGCTTCATCGTCCTTACCGGAAGATGATCAACTGCTACACATCCTTCTTTCCTAAAAACAAACAGCTACATCCTTCACGTCTCCTCCTTTGACTCTTTCCATTCAGGCTTGCCATAAGAAGAAGGTATATATGCAGTAAATTCCTGTTACAGGCTGTGCTTAGTGAGATGTTGGCTAGTTTAAAGATTTCTCGATTCTCATATGCTTGTTCCTTTCCTTTCCTTTCCTTTTCTTTTCTTTTCTTTTGTGATTACGTTTTGCTTCTCCCAGCAAATAAAAAAGAATTAGCATGGTCGGAGTTTCAGGTATATATTACATGCATGCTGATTTGTTGAAGATCAGCATAGATATAGACAAGCTGCGGGAGGCTGCAACACCTAGTGTTGGTCTTCTGTAAGTTATTGAAAGATTTGCTAAGTACAGCATGTTGTTGGATAATTAGGTGCATGGTTAAAAAAAAACGAGGTAACCTTTATGGATGACTGCAGTTAGACCATTCAAACACTATTTTCGGCAAACATTCCAAATATTTGCTACTAATGCAAGTCTATAAAGCAGATCGTACGAGAGTAATGGAATGTACATAGCGAATCATGCATCTTCAAGTATTTTCTTACTAATATATGTTTAGTGTGTGTTGCAATCTGAATTTCTGATCAAATTTTCATTTTAGGTTCTAAGCTAGGGCGTCCAGATCATCACTTGTTTGTGAAAAAGGTTAGCACTTAGCAGCTTCCAATGTGTTTGTGGTAGATTCAAGAACATGCTGCATCCTTCAGTTACTGTCGTATTTAATTAATTTATTTATATAGTGTAGAGCATATATAATTATTACTTCAGATGCACTGGAATAAACTAGTAACTCAAAGGACTCCTCTAGCTGATCATCAGATGCATGCAGGCCCTAATCGTACTATTTTACATTAAATTGTTAGGTAAGCAGCTACGCCTGGAGATAGATCTTGTGCTCATCACATGACCTACGCATATACAGTTAGTCAGTTAGCTAACAAAAATACCGGATCGATGCTGCCTGCCTGTACAGTCGCAGCACTGCCAGGGATGCCCTTTGACTCGCTCGAGATCCAGTCTCCTCTCACACAGCATGTGCATGTACCGCAGGAGCAACCAATACAAGAATGGCGCCGCTGACGAGGAAGATCCCGGTCTCCGGCTTGCTGCCTACAAGGTCGCCGACATGGACGCCGTTGTTGATGCAATCCTACAGGCAATTCCAGTTCGTATAGTGCCTTTTTCCCCGTTGAGTTCTTTTTACATTCTAAAAGTAGTTAAAAACCTCATATTATATATACAAGCACTACATACATACATATCTTTATAATTATCCGGTTACGACATACTTTACTTTAGCTCGCAATTGCTCTATACATTTTTTTCTGTCAATATTATATGAGCCTTACATAGAACCTTCATATGCGTTTGACATGTGTTTAATTGAACCTTTAATTTGAGTTATAATTAACATAGAAATCCGTTATAACTCTCACTTTCCATGTACATATACATGCATGTATATGCAGTACATTTTTAGATAATGGAGAAGAAGATATATTTTCAGCTTCAGAAATCATCTTCAGCCGCAAATACAAAATTAGGCAAATATTCCTAGCACATGTAGCCAAAACATCACAAAATCTGGTGTACAAAAGAAAATTAATTAAAACATAAAAGAAATTCAAAATATCCAAATTACATCTCAAGCAATCTTTTTTCACGGCTTCTTGCTTCATAATGTCCACTCCAAAGGAACAACCTCGCCACATCGGGTGAAAAGTAAAACCGGAGTATGAGCCATGTCCGACATAGGAGAAGAGAAACAACTCCATGTGCTACTTGAAGCTCGGGCCACCAAACTCAACTCTCTACAATCAACAACCTCACATCCACCTTCATAGGTAGTTGAGATATGTTAGAAACCAATAGCTACTGAAAATTCTGAATTAGGAATACTCTGTACATGGTGATACACATCGTGCATACCTTAAGTTAGTATGTTTTCTATATTAACAATGACAGTGATAGGTAATTTATATTATAATCATATTTTGGTGTACTTTAGAATATTCTTTTACAATGTCAAACATAGGTGATTCGATATAGATTTAGGGGTTGATTTAGATAATTTGTAATAATATCATATCTGGGTGATTAATACAAAATTATGGTGTTACTTTAGACTATTTTTTATGATGACGTAAAGGGGTAACTTCGATGAAGATTTTTTTTAACCAAAGTCAGCAGAAGAATCTGCTACCTATTTTTTGTATAATTTTTATTTCAGACCCACTTAATTCGCTCCTACTGGGAGTCGAACCTGGGCTTGCTTGGTGCTACTCAGGTGCTCTAATAACTAGGCTAAAGACTCTTTCACTTCGATGAAGATTTTCACAATGGCAAATATGGGTTGTTTTAACTATTTTCATAATGGTATATGCGAGTATTATTTTTAAAAAATATAATAGATCTGATGACTTGTATTATCAATAATGATTAGAGTCTACTAAATTGGTAGCCGTTTTTATGAAAACTTTTAGTATTTATCTTTTTTGTATCATGTCTTATATGAATTAATGCGGAGGCTCCAACTTAAAAAGAGACCAAGCATGTCTGTTACTGAAGAACACATTCAGTTAACTATCCAAAAGTTTAACATATACATATTAAGATGGTCATTTTTAGATTTACAAAAGAGTCAATATTGCAAACATAGATAGCCGAATCAAGCTCATCTTTCATCAATCAATTTGAAAGAAACAGAAAGTTGTAAATATTTAGAGCACCTGAGTAGCAGCCAATAGACCCAGGTTTGACTCCCTGTGGAAGCGAATTAATTGGGTATGAAATAAAAAATTATTTAAAAAAAGGTTGGGGCTTTCCCTGCTGACTTCAGTCAAAAAAAAGGTTATAAATATTTAATAATTCCCCCTTTATCAATACTCACAAAAATAAATCAACGTACTCTGTATTTATTAACAAACAACTTCTGTGACGCTGAAGACCACAAGTCAGTCATACTTGCATCTTGATAAACTTGTTCCTAAAAAAAAGATCTTAGCAATTTTGGATTTACAAAGTATCTATAAATACATAATAATTGTGTCGTGAAAACTTTAATGTAGTGGTAAAATAAGGTAAGGAACATTTAAAGCTAACCAAACTGAACTTAAAAAGTTAAAATCAGAGGGTATATACGGTAATGCTAGTATCAGGACGTCCGATCCATCGTACGCCCTGATACTCCGTTCCTGTCACGCGCGGATGAGGTACGCGGCCGCGCGAGAGCTTCGGGTTGGGGCACTAGCGCACGAGGCCGGCAGTGGCCGCGCGAGCTCCACGTGGATGGCGGCGAGCTCTTAGACGGCAAGTCCGGGGCGGTGAGGCCTCCATGATGTTGCAGTAAAAAATTTGAATGTTGCAGCAATATGAATTTGATGTGGCAACACCTTGTTTTGATGTTGCATGAATTTGAATGAATGTTGCGTGAAAGAGAGCTTTGATGTTGCGGCGGGAATTTTTACTCCTGCATCTTGATGTTTTGACGTGTTTTAGTACATGTTTTTTGATGTTGCAAATATTGACTTTTATATTGCAACTTACATTTTTTATGTTGCAACTGGTCGTCCGATAAAAAATTCACATCGGACGTTTGGGTGCTAACAACGCCGGCGTACGTAAGATCTTTAACCGTACCGTGTGACTACGAGACCTAACAGTTCCGTTTGAACTAGGTGGTCTATTTCCTTCCTTTAGAACATGGTTTGAACAACAATTACACAACTGATATGTCATATATGTGATGCAAAATCATGATAACCCTAATAAATACCTTTTAATACGAATCTAATTGCACCAAATTTGTGCTATAAAATAATAAATTAACGGAGAAATAGTTAGCAAAAGTCTTGTCCTGATGAAACGAACTATTTAGAATCGAATATGTCCAAGGTAAAAATCATTAGGAAAGTAAGCACTTCCCAAGCAATTGGGTGGACTACCTGCCTCGGGCGTGTTTGGTTTCCCCATTTTCATCAGAAGTTTTCCATCTAAAGAATCGTATCAGTTCATTTCTATCTTTGTGCACGCTTCTCTACTTTCCACCACTTTCTCCTCAACTAAACACGCCCCTCGTGCCATTAAAGATTGAGAAAAGCAGTGCCAATATGTTTCAATCGCGGTCTCGTTTGGTTTCTCTTACTAAAATTTAGCACCTATCACGAAACAAAGTACATATGCATGGGTATTAAATATAAATTAAAAAATAACTAATTACACAGATTGTAAGAGCAACTCCAAGAAACTCTCTAAATCCTTCCTGATTACTAATTTTAGAGATTTTGATTAAAAAGTTACCTTCCAATAGCCTCTCTCTATTGGTTATTCAAACATAGTCACTCTCTATTCTGGATTTCTCGCTAGTAAAATATAGAAAAGAGAATAGCTCTCTAGAGCGCATGCAAGATACAGAGAAGCTGTTGGAAAACATGAAGATATAGAAAACGATTTTTATGCAAATGACTCTTTAAATGATGATTTAGAAAGTGACTTTTAGAGAGACTCTTGGAGATGCTCTAACTATTTCACGAGACGAAATTTTTAAGTCTAATTAGTCTATGATTTGACAATATGATGCTACAGTAAACATGTGCTAATTATGAATTAATTATACTCAATTAATTTGTCTCGTGAAGTACTGATAGAATCTGTAATTTGTTTTTTATTGGTATAATCGAAAATCTTGTTCAACATCCCTCTTACATTTCAATATTACCTTACTTAAAATTTAGCACTTGTATCAAACACCCCGTAGTCAAAATCAAGAAAACGGAACCCTTGGAAATACGACAACTGTCCCTATTCATGACCCATTTGACACAAACATATGTTGACCGAAGATACTACTACTAGTCATCACCAGCTCCTTTCAGTGACAGTACCGCATCGACAAAGCCTTGGACGCCCCTATCCGACGACCCGCCGTCGGCCACCGCCGCGCTCGCCGCGGCCTTCCACTCTCCGGCCCTCGCCCGCATCGCCGCCGCCTCCGGCCCGCTCATGACCTCCTCGACGCAGCGGCTCACAGCGTCACGCGCCATTGGCCTGGGCAGCCGGACCCCGACGCCGTACACGCCCACCAAGAACTTGGCGTTGGTAGGCTGGTCGGCCCATGCCGGGAACGTGACCACCGGAACGCCCGACGCGAGCGCCTCCGTCGTCGAGTTCCACCCGCAGTGCGTCACGAAGCACCCAACGGCAGCGTGCGAGAGCACGCGCCCTTGCTCGCACCACTCCACCACCTTGCACCTGCCGCCGTCGTCGGGGAGGAGCTCCGGCTGGTTGTTGCTGTCGCCGCGCACCACCAGCAGGAACGGCCGCCCCGTGGCGGCGAGCCCCGCGGCGAGCTCGGCCGTCTCGTCCCGGCTCGGTTTTATCAGGCTCCCGAACGCCACGAACACCACGGATCCCGGCGACCACGCGTCGAGCCACGCCGTGCAGCCGTCGCCATCGTCGTGGACGCCGCCGCCGTGATTATCTGGCTCGAAGAGGGGGCCAACGGGTGTGACCGGAAGGTGCGCACGGAGCGCGTCGATGGCCGGGCGCTCGAGCTCGTGGAAAGTGTTGACGAGGACCCAGGACGCGGTGTCGCGGAGGCCGCGGAGGTCGGCGACGAGCACTTGGCGCCAGATGAGATTCTCCGGCGCGTGGATCAGGGCCGGGAGATCGGCGGCGGCCACCGGCGGCAGCCCGGGAACGGCGGCGGCGTCGACCGGCGCGGCCTTATTGGGATTGTTCGACGGGAAGTCGGCGAGCGAGTAGAAGTAGTGGTAGAAGAGCGACAGGACGGCGCAGGACTCGGTCCAGAGCACGGCGTGCGGGACGCCGGCAGCGGCGGCGGCGCGGCCGGCCCACGGGGCGAAGGCGGCGGAGACGACGCAGGACACCGGCCGGCCGGCGTCGGAGTGGCGGCGGAGGAGCCCCGCGAGGGCCGCCGGCGCGGCGTCCTCCAGGTGGCGTAGTAGCATCTCGCCGCCGGCGGTGGGGGAGCAGTACCGGGGGTCGTTTGGGGGCCAGAGGGCGCCGCCCTGGAGGTGCTCGAAGCGGAGCGTGCCGCGGCCGACGGCGACGGCCGCGCCGTCGCCGTGGGTGAACTTGAGGCCGGCGTGGGGGACGGTGGAGAAGGTGACGAGGAGGCCCCTGGAGGCGAGGCGCCGGCCGAGGACGAGGAGGGGGTTGACGTGGCCCTGCAGAGGGGCGGAGACGAGGAGGACGTGGGCGGGCGGAGGAGACGACGACATCGACATGGGTGGGCTTGCTGCTCGTTCGTTGGCTTGCTGCACGGGGCCAAGAATGAAGGACGGGCCTGTTTAAATTCCGTGAAAGAACGAAAAGTAATAAAAACTTTTTTAGGTGAATTTTTTTTGCAAACTTTATTAAAATTAAACAGGCCGATGCGCTTATGATGTGACATGTGATAAGATTTCGGACCATAAAGGCTCGCATTTTTCTTTCGAAGTAGTTTGAACACGACTGATGCGCTTATAAAAACCGAACAACAACTTGATAGTGGATTATTTTCCCTTTTTTTGTGAAGCCGATAGTGGAAGTGTTGACAACCTCATGATGCTTTTATTTTTAAAAAACTGTGAAATAAAAATATAAAAAAATCAAGAAAATCCTATTGATGCTTTTGGTTTTGGGCAACACCTAGCCGTGGCCTTGTCGGTTTTCCTTCTCGGTCCGACAGCTTGAAAAAGAGTTTTTGTTTTTTTTTTGAAATAAGGCAGCTATGGCGATTGATGTGGCCTGGTGAGTGATCACACGATGATAGAGATCAGGACGTGCGGTGACTATTTTGGTGGCCCAGAAGAATTGGGAGACTAGTACAAGTCTACCACTCGCTACAAAAGGTCATGATCTCTCTTGAAGTGTTAGGGGGTAAAGTCCATTTTCTGTACTCAAACTATTACAGAAGTCTCAAAACAGACAGAAGGCACCCTCAAACAATATTCCATCCTTGATCTTGTGTTTGAAACGTGGTCCATTATACATCGGCATGAGCTTCGCGGGAAGATACATTGACTAGCAATAACACATAAAAATATTATGTTAAAAAAACAAATTACATATTTTTGAAAATTTGTTCCATTAATTAATGTAATGATGCAAAAATATATAACATGGTAATGATAACTAAAGATAAAAGATTCGATTTTGAACAAATATAGATATTTATGGTTTGATTCGCAGTGTTGTTGTTGGTTCGAGGGAGGCCTAGTTTATTTCGTTGCTCTGTTAGATTCAATCATTTGCGGCTTTAGTAGGAAAGCTCAACTTATTCCATAGATACTGATAATTGGGATCAAGCATTGCACATAAAACTAACACATGACATCTAAACAATTGATTCACCCCAGTCACCTACAGTGAACTACGTTTAAACACGCACAACCCAACCGAAAGCCAACCACACAGAGAAATCACTTCGTTTTCGCCTTCCCCGTTCAGTCAGCCTGTAACCCTGCCCTGCTCATATCAGTGCTCCGCATTGTGCTCCCCCTTTGTGTCGGGGTAATCGGCCGTCTTCTTGTACTTGTACCAGCTGGCGATGACGAGGTAGACGAGGAAGTTGAGCAGGCTGAGCACGGCGAGCAGCCAGAAGAAGTAGTCGAGGTGGCCGCGGTTGAGGTTGTCCGGGATCCACCCGAGCTTGCCGTGCCTGGTGGTGATGCGCGTCACGATGGTCACCAGCACCGTGCTGAGGTAGTTGCCGAGCGCGACGGTGGTGAGCGACAGCGCCGAGCACAGGCTCCTCATGGCGTCGGGCGCCTGGTCGTAGAAGAACTCCAGCTGCCCCACGAAGGTGAACACCTCCGCGCACCCGATGATGAAGTACTGCGGGATCTGCCAGAAGATGGAGATGGGCACCACGTCCTTGTCGCCGTACAGCCCGTGCCGCGCCACCGCGTTCAGCCGCACGATGTCAAGCACGCCCGCGGCGATCATGGAGAAGATGGAGATGACGAGGCCGATGCCCATGCGCTGCAGCTGCGTGAACCCGCGCGGGCGCCCCGTGATTCTGCGCACGGCGGGCACGATGATCCGGTCGTAGACGGGGACCCAGATGATGACGCTGATGGTGTCCACCATGGAGAGCGTCGCCGAGGGGATGCTGAACTTGGGCCCCATGCGCTGGTCCAGCGTGTTGCCCTGCAGCACGAACATGGTGCTCATCTGCCCGTACACCGTCGCGAACACGATCCCGGTGGCCCAGATCGGGAGCAGCCGCACCACGCTCTTGAGCTCCTCCACCTGGGTCACCGTGCACAGCCGCCACGGGCTCGCCGCCGTCTGGTCCTCGGGCGTCACCACGGCCGCCTTGTCGAGGCACCTGAACTGGTCGGTGTGCTCCAGCTTCCGGCTCCCCTGGATGCCGGACTCCTTGTCCAGCGTCTCGTGCAGCTGCGACTTGTCGGCCGGCACCGCCACGCTCCACTTGCGCACGGACGCGACGAGCACCTGAGCGATGCGCGTGATCGGGCTGCCTCCGGGCTTCTGGTGCCGGTACAGAGGCGTGCCGATGAAGAAGCTGACGACGGCGATGGCCATCACCACGGCCGGGATGCCGAAGCCCCAGCCCCAGCCGACGTGCGTCTGCACGTACACCAGCACCGTCGACGCCACCAGAGCGCCGATGTTGATGGAGAAGTAGAACCAGTTGAAGAAGGAGCTCTTGCTCTTCTCCTCCCTCTTGTCGTTCTCGTCGAACTGGTCGGCGCCAAAGGACGACACGCAGGGCTTGATCCCACCGGTGCCCAGGGCGATGAGGTACAGCGCCACGAACACTGCCGCCGTCTGGGGCTCCGTCGGATGGCACGTCCCGCTGTTGTCGCAGGATGGCACCATCCCCTTTATTGACGAGGCCATCGTCAGCAGCGCCAGACCCTGTTTCAGTCAGTCATATACAAATCATCTTCCTGCTGGCAGTGGTAATGGTAAATAAACCTCATGAATCCATTCATTATTCAGGTAATGCACTTACAATGATGTAGATGATCATGAAGCTGGCGATGGTCCAGTATCTTCCCATGTAGGCGTCAGCCAAGAACGCGCCGATGAGTGGCGTGATGTAGCACGTTCCGCTCCAGTTGGTGACGTTGTTGGCGGCAACGGTGTTCCCCTGGCCTAGCCTTAGTCTTCATGTAGTTCACCAGGTTGGTGCTCATGCCGTAGTACGCCAGCCTCTCGCAGCACTCGTTGGCTGAAAAACCATGAGTGCATCAGATCAGTTGCCACCATCAGTGAACGACAGGCAGAAAGGCAGAGCAACGCAGCAGAGCAAGCAAGGAACAGAGGAGTTACTGACCAAGGATGTATGGGCAAGCGCGCCAGTTGCCAGTGCCCTTCTTCACGGCCGGGTTCCCCTTGATGTCGACTGTCCCGTCCTGCGTATACATGTCCACAGTTTCTCCAACTTCTCCCATGGCTTCACTCAGATGGTGTGCAGCTCAGAGTCAGAGGCCTCCTGTCCTGCGAGCATAATAATGATTCTGTTACTGAAGATTCAATCAAATAGTCCTAGATGCTGATAAGTAAAAAAAAAATCGAAAGACCGATGCTGATAAGTAAATGGAGCGTGCACAAAAAGCCTTGGATTGCCAGAGATAATTCTAGGACAGAAACAACATATAAATGGAATCAATTTAACAAGTCAAGTACAGACATCAAATTTCATTGAGAAAAATCATCTTTTGTTGGCACAAGTTAGTCAAGGAGGAAATGGGCAATTGGTTGAATTGCTCAATTTGGTCGCTTCAGGAATTCATACCAAACAATGGAACACTACTAGAACGCCCATTTTTTCAGCATACTGCCCACTGGTAAGCGGAATTGCCAAGAAAATCCGCACAACAAGCCTTGGATTGTAGATAATTCTAGTATTAGGCACAAATTCTAGTATAATGTAAGATTAGGCACAAATTTGCACCAGAACAGAAACAACATATAAATTGGTTAATTTAAGGGCTCAAGTAGGATTATTTTACAGACATACAAATTTATATTCGAGAAAAATCATCTTTTTGTGGGCATAATTTAATCGAAGGGAAAATGGGCAAATTGCTCAATTTATTTGCTGCTTCAGTAATCCACACAAACAATGGAACACTATGGGTCTGCCCAATTTCTCAGCATACTGAACACTAGTAAGCGGAAATGCCGAAGAAAATCAAGCGGAAGTGCCAAGCACAGCGAGGAAATTGAAGTTGACTAACGCACGCGAAGGGCAACTGGACGCCATGGCCGAGCGAACAGACTCATAAAGCACACAAGAGGAAGAGGATTCAGAATCGCAGGATTCTCCACTCATCTACGGTGCTGCAGCTGGGCAAGACTGAATCAGAATCAGGAAGGCAGGGTATCGCTCGTACCTGCTCGGACGACGAGTACCTGAAGAGGCCGTGCTCGCGCATCCAACAGAGGAACGAGGAAGGTGGTGGCCGGCGAAGATGAACACTCATCCAACTGAGAACTTTGGGGGGCCAAGCCGCCAAACGCAAAGGTAGTCTTTTGATGGCTGATTCCTACTTTTTCTCAGTTCCACTAAACTAAAGGAGGAGGAGCAATGATGGTCTTATTAGCCGCGCAGGGCAGGCCTGGAGCTGGAGGGGGGCCTTCTTCTTTTTCCTCAGTGCAGCGGCTATGGCGACGGGTGTGGCTTGGCGAGTGCCTGTGTGATGGCGGACTGGTGGTCAGTCGACTGCGAGCACGTGCACGGGACCCCTTTTGGTGGTGGAGAAGAAGGACCGGGAGACGAGGCGAGGCGTGGCGCTCACTGGGGCGTGGGGTCCCTTGGAATTTTCCACCTCTTCTTTCTGGCACAACTCGCGGTTATTGACTTGTTTCAGATTCAGTGCTGGTGTTCACGAGATGGCTTCAGCTTACAAGCAGCTGCACGTGAAATGAAATGTGCAAGCCTTCTTTTATGGTTTCTGTCTACTATTTGGGAGCCTAATCCCTTCGGGAGAGACATACTTCGGCCGTGTTTAGTTGATGAAAAGATTTCGGGTATTGATTTTACCAATTTAGGAGTAGTAAATGTAGACGAAAAAGGTGAAAAGTTATATGGATAGGTTGAAAATCTCGAGATGAATCTAAGATTCTCTTTTGATGTGATGGGTGAAAAGATTTCGTTTTGGGACTAAACAAGGGCTTCGGATGTGCAGTCTGCTGAAGGCTCCATTATTGTACAAGTCCACAGAGAATGTTCAGACTGTGGGAACGCTCAAAATGCTAAACTCAACAGTTTTCTTATTTTTTTCCAAATGCACGGAACTAACAATTTGGAAATTGTACGCGGCTGTCAGTAGCGTGGTTGGGTCTCTAATACAAGGAGCGGTCAACTACCGCTACGCAGATGGATACAGAAGGTTGCACGACCACGGGACAGCGACGCCCGGGACAGACAAGAGGAAGGAGAAGGACGCGTACGCCTCGTTCGTTCACACGGCGAGAACGACAGGTGGTTCTACGCGCGATGACAGCAAAGAAAAGGATGGACTTGGGACTGTCAACTGGCCGGAGATCTTTCCTTGGAAAAAAACCTTCCTGCTGTAGCATGGTAACATACAAACGACCTGACGCGACGCCTGATCCAGATCAACAAGGATGGCGTCTCACATGATGTGAGGGTTAGTTTATTTTTTACTTTTTTGAAAAGTTGTGTAGTTTCAATTTTTTATGAAAGGAGTCAATGTAACTGACCTATGAGAGTAGTATGTCAAAGATTATTGGGGGGTGGTGGGCCTTCCAAGAAAAACTTTACTTTTCTTTCCTTTTCGAGTGTCATAAAAAATACCAGTAGCTACAGTATGCTGATGGCGGCGGGGAATCTTTTCAGTGCATCAATAATGCAATCTGTGGCGGATACTCTTGCGCTTGCTTCGTTGCTTTTGCTTAAGCACTTGACCAAAAGGTCTTGGGTGGCCAGATTACGCGCAGCCTGATTGGAATCTATACTAAAAAAATAAGAGAATCCGGTCCACGTATGCATCGCCAGCGGAATAAGTAGCGCGCATGAGGTGAATATACAAAGAAGCTAGAAACAGATGAATATTCATTCCACACCCTAGCTAAGCGCGTCCACATGATGACGATGACTGGCTGGATGATCCGGCGGATGATGCATTGCTGATACCGACATGACGATCTGGAATCCAGTCAAAACCGGTTTGCCGGGCAGGGCCAGGAGAATCATCGCGTGTACAAGTCGTAATGGAATTTGGCAGTTAATCTTGATTGGACTGTTGATATGTAAGATGGAAACGGCGCCAAACCGGGCAGAGCAGGGCACATGGTCGTAGCAGGACAGGTGTGCATTATCAGTGCAGGAGCAGACGGAATGCTCCTCTACCTCGAGTATACGAGCGGAGGAGTACTACGAGAATACGCAGGCTGGGCGCGGGCGGCCGGCTTGGGGCGGCACACGTACGTCAGGTTTATCGAACCTGGATGGATGGACATGTGGTCGCTGCCGCCTTGACTGCATACATACAGGTGCCAAAACAAGGAAGGTTGCTGATGCAAGCCTGTTGCACGCAGTCCACTGCCAGCCTGACGGAAAACAATGCGCGCGGTCTACACTACAGTACTACCGCCGCTCATTGGCCAAAGATACGTACCCCTGGACGCGCCGGCCTAATGGCCTATGCGCGCATATTTTCTCCTTTTTTCTAAAAAAAAGAAAGAAAAGAAAAAAAAAGAACAAAACTCTCGGAGAGAAGAACAGAATCCGAAGGATGAAGGCTATTAAGGTGACACACTACAGGAAATTTAACAAGCTATACTAGAATAACAGTACTAGATCGATTGATGATTCGCTTATGTCTGTTGGCGCGCTTGGAGAACCGATCGATCGGTCCCGCTAGAGTAGCGCGGGCAAGGAAGGTGGTTAGCGACGGATCGGAGTCGAAGCAGGGGAAGGGAAGGGAGGGAGGGAGGAGGCGGCTGGCGGGCCGCGGGCGTACCTGTGGGACTGGAGAGCCGGGGGGGAGCGAGACCGGAGACGGCGGCGCTGGTGGAGCAGTACCAGGCGGCGCTGGTGGAACAAGAGGAGAGCGGCCGACGAGAGCCACAACTCGTATCGCAACTGCCCCCGTACGTTGGCCCGAGGGGAGCGCGACGAGAGCAACAAACTGCCCGTTGCTTTGACCCCGTACTTATAGCCGCGGGCCGGCGCGCGGCTAGGCAGGCAGGCAGATCGACCGGACCCGGACCCGGACGTGAGCCCAACCGCTCAACGTGCTAGTATACTAGGCGGTTGCCGATTGGGTCTCCCCTCCCCAGCCGGAGTTGTGAACGCGGTCGGGCGTAGCCAGCGGCGGCGGTGGACGGACCAAGCCTTGGTTGCGGCGTGGATGGGCCGTCGCGGCTACGCTGCAGAGTACGTAGTTACGATTAATTCTCTCGTTGGGATGTGGGGCGCAGATTGATTCCAGCTACTACTAGTGCCGGATCCTGATGATGGGATGCGCACGCAATTGGGACGGGCTTGAGAGGAGGCGAAACCAATCACAATCGGATCGAGGGGAGGAGAAAGCGAGCCGGGAGGGGACGACTAGCTCATCTCCGACGACGACTGTGCCGGGGTCCCTTTCAGTCTCGAGCTCAAGTTGTGTCCATGCTTCGGGACCGGCCTGGCCTACTACCCCTTGCTACTTTACCTAGCTCTAACGCTATCTCGGCCCAATAACCTCGTGGCACGCCTTCTCACGCACATACTACACTCCTACGCGAATATCTTCAGCCGTCGAGCCCAACGGCAAGCCGCCGCCACGCCACGCTCTCTTCATCCCGAACCACGGCATCTCGCCGCTCTCACCAGCTGGACACTGCAAGCAATCGATACAGCTGCAAGACTGCAAGTTAAAAAAAAGAAAGAAAAATCACACTCTCACTAGACGATCGACAAAAGCTGACGCGGATGCGGGATGCATCTAAAACTTGCCATTATTCTTTATTACAACGAATGTGGGCCGCGGATGTTGCATTTGCATGGACGTGGCCCGTGCCCTCATCCAGGTACATTTTCGAAGAAGAGTTTCGGCGCGTGTTTCACTACGGATTTGCGCTGGTTTCGGTGACGGACAGGTGCGTTGGCACGTACGGAGTACTCCGTGAGGATGCGGCGGGATATACAACCAACGCGGTGACTTGACGGCTATAGATTTTATTGCGGTTACGGATTCCTTCGTTTGTTATCCAATCGTAGCAGCCCTCTTTTTTTTCAAAAAAAAAAATCCAAAAGGAAAAAAACGAACTGTATTGCCTTACGTGGACCTTGAGAAAGCCAGCAGCAGACGGACTGTATTGCCTTACGTGGAACCTCGAGAAAGCCAGCAGCAGGCGGACTTACTGTAAGGCCCAACAGTCCAACACGAACGAATGGCAAGTTGTAGTGAAAGGAGAGGATAGAAAGGCAAGAGCGGTGTGCTGCGCTTAAGGCCCAACATAACAAATCGGGCCGCGGCCGACAAGTCACACATCTTCCTTTTTACAGCTTCAGGCCCAACGTAGCAGATTTTTAGAAATGATCTTCTTCAAGGCATAAATAAAAACTCCTAAAAAGATCTAACTCTCTGTGCTAAGCGAATCGGCTTGTAGTCCAATGGTAGAACGGTACAGTGGGTCACTACTTAGGGCTGGACGCCGAGCCAGCTCGGCTCGGCTCGGACTCACTCGTTAGGCTAACGAGCTGGCTCGCGAGCCAGCTCGTTAGGCTCGAACGAGCTCATGAGCCAAATGTAAATTTAATATTACCACCTCAGCATATATAAATATAAAAAAACAATAATAAAGTTATAAACTTCAAATTCACCATGCATGGCTTGGCTCAACTAGCTCGGCTAGGCTACAATGACTTAGCTCCCTTTGTTAGGACCTTAACCTTCTAGCTTGGTTGGCTTCTGAGCAGCTCGCGAGCTGGCTTGTTATCCAAACGAGCAAAATTAGCAGCTCAACTTGTTAAAAAGTCCACCGAGCTGAGCTGAGCTGAGCCGGGCCGAGTTGTGAACGAGCCGAGCTAGCTCGCGAGTTCTTGGCTTGGCATCCAGCCCTACTCACTACCTATCAGGGTTCAAATCTTGGTGCCTAAGATTTTTCAAGATTTACCGGCGTTATGCGTTAAGTGTTAAGCGGTGTTTCCGTCGACAACGAGGCGCCAATGGTGACTTCGGGAATCTCCAGATCTGTCGGATGCTCAGTCGTTCGAAGGTGCTCATAGGGGGGTAGGGGTAGCGTACGTGTGTTCATAGGGGTGAGTGTGCGTGCGTGTTGTCAGCGTCTGCGTCGTACTGGATAATTCTAAAAAAACTATCTGTGCTAAAAAAATCTAACTCTCATTTAATTTAGTTTTTTTTAAGAAAAACATATGTAGCTATTTTGAGCTGGAAGTAACTAAAATGGACCGAAGCTTAGGCTATGCTTTGCGCATAGAAACTGGCGCAAACCTCAATGCCCGTTTCGAGCCACTAATCAAATTTAGTGAAGAAGAAGTAGCATGCCACTACTTACCACTAGTTCATTGGTAGAGTTGAGGTTTGAGGTGTTTGGTCCGGGAGTTTAAAAGAGACGGAGCTTCAAATCACGGGATGAGGCCAGACACACCCCCTTGGTGCTTATCAGTTACCACACGCGTGGAAACGGCCGCGCGCCATGCTCAATGATCCCACGAGCATCGACGGAGGACGAACGAAGCTGAAGCAGCGGAGCGCACAGAGGAGCGACGGCGGCCCACAGGCCACAGGAGACAGGACCACGCGGGGTGACGGGGACGCGCGCCCGTGCCCCCACCGATGCGGACACGGGCCACGCCCAGCGCGCGCGCTTGCGCTGGGGCTGCAGGCCGCACAGTGCCCCGCGCCGGGAGCCGACACGTCTCCGTGCAGGTCCCGCCCGTCTACGGGAGCCGCCGCTGGGAGGAGCAAGTACTCCGTGCGTCACGTGTCGCCGCCGTGCCGGGGTTTCTCTTTCTCCTCCCGTGACATGCCCTTCTCTCCTCTCGCCCCGCGGACCCAGCGGGCGGTCGGAGGAGGCCGGCGGGGGCCCTGCTGCAGCCACATGAGAATGAGATGAGGGCCGGGCCCAGCGTTCGTGGCCCACTGCTCCTCACGCGTGGTGAGCCCGGATTCTCAAGAAGCCACCGCTGCAGGCGCCTGCAGCAGCTACTGCGACTGTCACTGTTCACCTACTGCAAGGAATATACCCCTCGTCCGTCCTCGGCTCCTCGCGACCTCGCCGCACTGAACTCACCGGTGCTGCTACTTGCGTCATTGATCGTCGGTTTTCTCGAATCCATATCCCCGTCATCCAAAACAGCTTACATTTTTTTCTTTTCTTTTTAGAAAAATCTGATGACCAAATTAGTTAATTATCTCATCAGAATAAGAGCGGGATCATCCGATCATTTATTTGTGTTTTAGGGGCAAAACGAAAAAAAGTGCCCTCCAACACATCCCGTAAACCTTCCCCATTTTTTCGCTCTCCCAATCGCGAGCTCGTCGCTTTGGATATTTGCGTGGTGCCAATCCTTCTCCAGTCGCCCCCAGCTTCCTTTCCCACGCTTTGTGATCCATTCTCGCGATATTTAGCTGCCCTCGCGCGCCAGTTCGACGGAGGGGAAAACTGAGCGGCGGCGGCGCAAAAGGGTTGGAGATGCGTGGCCCAGACCGGTGGAGTTGAGATGCGAAGTGAGGGGCAGGGTCGATGACCACCATGTCCTCCAATGGCAGGCCTAGTAGGCGACAATGATGACCCCCTAGCAGAGCAGTCCCCCCGGCAGCGACGCCCCTCTCTGCATCCTTTGATTTGAGTTAGCTTGTGTTGGGGAAAACGCGCGGGGCCCACCCGCCAGGTCAAGACTAGAAAGGGGAAGGAGCCCGGGCCCGCAGGTCGGGCCCAACTTCCGGAGGAGTCCCAGGAGGATCAGGGCTCTCCCGGGGGACAGGCGCCCACCACGGCGACGTGGGGGGCTATCGAAGGAGTGAAGACGGAAGGAGGCCCACACTGACAAGCCGGAAGGGCCCCAGAAACACCGGGGCTTTCCGGAGAGGAAGGGCACCCTTTCGGGGGAAGCGAAGATCCAAGGAGGACGTCACCCGACGCCATCGGCCCCCCAGGTCACTTTCCCAGAGATGACCTCAGGAGGAAGGACGACGGCGGGTCCCCCTTCTTCCCCGCCGCACGGGGAGTTCATTGCCCCATGGCGCCCCTAGACCGGAGTGGGCTCGGGGGGAGCCCCGGTACCGTACCGGGGGCACGTCGGTCTTTTCCTAGTTTAGAACAAGTCCTCGGCCGTTATAAATAGAGCCTCAAGGGCTTCAGCCAGAGGACAGAGAAAACTCTTGTAAGATCATCTAGCCACTCATTCCCTAGAAGCCCTCTTAGGCGCTCATCCCGCCTTAGGGCCCACAACGTACTGTTTGAGCTTTTGTAACCACCAACAACTTGTTTAGTGATATGTAAATGCAAATGCAGACGGGCATGTGGCCCGGTGGTAACTCCCAAGGGTGGGAGCTTGCCGGCGGGGGGGAGGGGGGGGGGGGTTCGAACCCTTGTCCCGCACAAGCCTCCGATGAAGGCTGCGCCATGGAGCGTTTTTGAAAAAAAAAATGTAAATGCAAATATTTGATAATGTGTTGTTGATCTGTTAAAAATAAAACAGAAGTCCTGATCAAGTGCTGCTCTGAAATTTTAAAAAACCAGTAGCTTCGTCGACTCATTAAGTTCCCATTTTACCAATCTCCAATTGTTGGAGATCATATAGGGACTGGTTTTCTAGACAGGTGCGGCGGCAAAATCCTCCGGTGCGCATGAGCGAAGAGAGCTCATGGCGCATGACGGCGACGCAGGAGGTCGCGAGGGGGAGGTCGGGACTCGGGAGGATCCGTCATGCGTGGGGGTCGGGGGTAGACAGCCCAACTAATCGGCCCAACTATGATGATGTGACATGTTTTAAAATATTAGAGGATACTCCCTCCGTTACTAAATATAAGTCATTCTTGGAGAGTCAAATTTTCTCAACTTTGACCAAATTTATATAATAAAATACTAACATTTATGATATCAAATAAGTACCATTAGATTCTTCATTAGATATATTTTCATAGTATAGCTATTCGGTATCATAAATCTTTAAAGTAATCTCTATAATTTTGGTCAAAGATAAAATAGTTTGACTCTCCAAGAAAGTTGGAATGACTTATATTTAGGAACGGACAGGAACAGGAGGGAGTAGTTATTAGGGTTCTACTGTGTGTTGAGATGTTTTTGGGGAAAGAAAATTTTTGAATAACCCCTAATAAGTTGTTTGGGGAAGATTTTTTTGGCAAACTCTTGGAGCTGCTCTTACCCCTACATTCCAGATTCTAAGTTATTCTTATTTTTTCGAAATGTTATAATTTTAAAACTCATATAGAAAATTCTGGAGCGAAAGGAATGCTGCCCACCAATGAAAACATAACCCTGGTTGCTCAAAGAAAAATAGGTTGAATACAGCCCCTTCAGGCGAACTATGTGCAGGATGGACGGAACAGACGCTAGAAATGAAGTAATTTTAAATAGTACTATATTGTTCTGAAAAGTGGCAACAGCAGATATTTCATAGACTGATCTACCTCATGTAAACTTCATATGGGTTCAAATTTCAAACTTCATATGTAAACTTCATATATTTAGATTCCAGAAAAGCGTTCACTTTTCACGAAAACCTATTCACCTAGAGAACCGTGTCAGTTCATTTCTATCTCTATGCACGCTTTCATAGAAACAATATTTTTTCGTACTTTTCACCTCTTTTCCTCCATCTAAACACACCTCTTTTCATACAAGTCACACACACGCACAACGGTTGCCTCGTTCTGTTTTATTCCTTTCTTTCTGTATCAATAGTCAGCCCTTGTTCCCGTGTGCCGTACAAACCGTGTGTATCATTCATCACAACTCACGCAAACTGGACGCCGTGGAAACGGTTTCTATGTATAACATCTTTCCTTTTAGGTACTTTCCATGCAAATGTTGAGTTTGCGACCTGGACCTGGTGGCGGAGCCAGGCCTCGTTGTTGTTGTCAGCTGACAACGATAGTTTTTTACAAAATTAATGAAAAATCACTGTTACTCAATGTCCAACAAGGAGCTGACACCAGCGTTTAGTGGAGCAGACACCGGTGACTTCATTGGCTGGCTCCGCCCAGGAGTGGGCTGGACCTCCTCTCTGCTCCTAATTCCAGAACGCATATATCAGTCAATAGGTAACCGTGCAAACAAGGCGATCTCGCTTCCAGTGAACAAACCTTCTTTCGAAGTCCACAACACGGAGGATGCTCATTTCTTATAAGAAAGAGGATGTTGATTACTGGACGTAACAACGAATGGACATTCACAATGCAGCTACGGAGTACTGTAAGCAGCAACCGATTATTTTTTTTTAAAAAAAAGCAGCAACCGATGCTAAAAAGAAACAGCCGTTGCCGCGTTCTTGGAGCACAAGGTAGGCGCCAAGCGCATAAACAAACATACAATGGACACGATGACCCAAGAGGAGTCGTAGACATGTGCAGCTGTGCAAGACAAGCATGAGACGATTGAGAACGAAAAAAAAATAAAAAAATAAAACCTGCCAATTCAGGCGTTCAACAGCCAGCATACAGTGGCTCATGGTGCAAGGAAGAGCCATTTATATTCCTTGTTGATTCCTCCAACTTCTATGCTAGTAGTTAGCTCCTCCATAGAAAATGCCCCTATTTGTTTCTCTGACTCCTAAACCATGTGTGTTCAGACGACCTCTAGTCATACCAACATAATTGCGTGTACTATTCTTGAATAACTGTGATCTGTGTAATTTATTTGAATATGCTAGTACAGTTGACTAAAATTAATTTCGCGAGTCAAACTGAACTGTTTTTTTTTCATACTTGTTTAGTCCGTACAATCTGTCATGGTCCCACCTGATCATTCATGCCTATTGGTCACATAATAAGAAACTCTCCTTTTTTTCACAAAAAAAGAAAAGAAAAAAGATACTCTCCTTTTTAAGGGTATATATGTAGAATATAAATTCAAGTTTCATTTATGTTCACGAGAATAGCTCACTGAAAGATGATCATAAGCGAATAATCAACCACAAGTTGCCAAGAGCAGATAATGCAATGATTTTTTTATCATGAGAAAGGATAACTAACTCCCCAGGTTAAATTAAGAAACAAAACAAACTTTTCAATATTATATTAGTCTCTTTCATTCATCCCATAAAACTGGAGCGACAAATAACACGGGAAAATAACCAATTTTCAATTTCGCGTCCCTTTCCTCCTCGTTTCCACAGCATTTCTCCTGGTCATGCTGCGTGTATGCATGATTGGTCAGAGCTCTCTCAGGTGACCGGTATTAAACTTTGTATCACAATTGGCCTCCTGACAGCCTTGCTTGAATTCCAAGCGAGGCGGTTTTGTTTAATTCAGGTGTGCAGGTTCCTCCTCCTTTTGCTACGTGGGGTGCAGACCTGGAACTGCCTGATGAGGGCTTGTTCATCAGATGCAGGAAGCTCCCCTGCTTCCGTTGTACTTTGGCAGTCTTTTTTATGCTTCCCTGTTCCTGCTTTTGTGGCGATCTCATCTGGTTTTGCAGTCAAGCAACAACCATGTGCCACAAAATAACAAGGAAGAGATATAAAAATTAGTATCATAAGCTCTCTTCTGATGCAAGTTGAACTGGAGATATGAACCGATTATGTCTAGTCAAGCGAAGCAAGCTCTTTTTTTTTTCCTTTGCCCCTGATGTAGAATCCAATGAAAACAGCTTGTCAGAAACAGTGGAGCACAACTTTTTGTTCACTTCATTGTCTTCTTCTCTTGCTTTCAAGAAAGATGCCACTTGAAGAGATTCTTCAGTCAAGTCTACAGCACGAGGGTGCCGTAATTTTCAGATTTTTGTCACCTGCAATTCACTTTGTGAAAGCAAAAGGAAGCAACACATCAGTATCGAGCTAGTACAAAGTTATTAAAGAAACTCTCCCTCCTTTTCTTTTTTATTGGACATTAGGATTTCAAAGCATCAAACTTTAATTTGTATGTTTGGAGGGAAAAAAATAGTCAAATTATATACTTATTTAGTGTATAAAAGTGTATCACTACATTGCTATTTCTAAATCTTTTAATACGATATTGATTTTACATAAATTGATAATGCATTTTAAAACCAAATAATGATCCAAGAATACCCTCATACTTTTCAGATCCTTATGCACCCTATAGAAAGAAGAAAAAGGATGGTACTTCATGTGGAAGCATGTTCGATTTAGAAGGATGACTATAGTGGTAGACTAGTGAAATAATTCCTCCATCAATGACATAAGAAGGTTATGTAAACATCAGCTCTAAGAAAGGAATCCAATAAGGTAGCTAAAAAAAAGGTCCATTCCTCATGTTTTGAACATGCATGAAAGCAAAAGGGGTAATTTGATCCCACCTAATGACGTAGGCCGATGTTATTTAGCGAAAGGAGATGCTCAAGTGCTCTACCAAAAATGTAAAAGCACAACCCCTAAAGCAAATTGAGCCCCTACTTAGTTTGCGAAACACATTGCTCCATCAGTCCAACACCATTGCTTCAAACTTTTTGCAAAATTTCATAAACCCACCTCGACGAACTCGATTAATCTTGTGCATATCAGGGCCCAATGCAATGTCTTTGATGTATTTTATCATGAACTTTGAACAGTTGCAATATGGCCTCATCATGGAGCAGATGTCATGCGCGAGGCGAGACGATCAGGTGAGATGGTTTGTGGTGTGCCGTGCGGCACCAATCATTCAGGTCAATGTTCCGAGCCTGACGAAGTTCAGAAAAACCAAGCACAAGCGCACACCAGCTGCCAGCGGCACGGACGACACTTACTGCTCCCTTTGCTTTCGATCTCTGCAATAAAACAATGACCGCCCAATCCCTGGCCAGCAAATCATGCGTGGGCGTTACCAAACGGCTGATGGCAACAGGCGAATGAAAACACTGAACTGAAAGCCATGGCTACTTGTCAACGGCGACCGATCATCTCCATCTCCTTCTGCACAAACCACCAAAAAAAATAATGCCACAACTCGACCACTTCCACGGCCCCCAACTAATCAAAATTGCACAAGCAACTAAAGCGCACAGCAAGCAATGAACCACAATTATCTATAATTTGCTCAGCTGAACGAACAACTATTCTTAGATTAAAAGAATTGGCTCTGAAAGGACACTAGTGGAAGTCACTGACACACCGGCCCAACGTATGCATAGCAACTCGCTTGAGCTTGTGTTTTCACTTACCATTTGGCGTCGACACTAGCCATCCATCGTTGTGCAAATCCTTTTTTTTGTGTATATGCTTTTTATCACAAGCAAAAGCTTAAGAAATACTACGAAAGAAAAAAGAGGTCCAATTAGAGAGAAAAACTTGGGGCCAAGTAGACGGTAGTGGAGGTAAAAGGCGAGGGAAGCCAAGAACAACTCCAAGTGTGCATGCGTGTATGTGCGCACGCACATATATGCGGCCTAGCTACACGGGTATCCTAGTGCTGGTATATAAATACTGCAAAAGTCGGCCACAAGCTCCAAGCCACGGCCCAATCGCCGGCTGACACTCTCAAGCACCTGCCTCCCCCTCTGGATCGCTATCCCTTTTCTAGTGCTCAGGGAAAGCTAGCTCGAGAGCTGGGAGAAGGAAAAACAAATCCTCGGAGAGGTTGAGCAAGAACCGAGGCGGATCGCTTTTTGTCCTCCTCCTGCCAGGGGCTAGCCTGCAGCGGGGGATCAAGAAGGGGCGCTACGCTATCCAGGTGAAATTTTACTGCTTTCGGATGGGGTCTGGAGTTTTCCCGTGGCGTTTCGATGCAGTTTGGTGTGGGATTTGTAGGAAATTACTAGCTGTTTTGTTGGATTAGGTGCGGGCTTTTCATAACTTTTTGCTGCGGTGGTCTAATCGTTCAGGTGTGTGTGATTTGAGATCATAGGATTCACGATTCTGACTATGTTTTGGGGTCAGTTCAGAGGTGTTCTTGAGCCCAATCTAATTCGTTCTTAAAGACGCTTCCTTTCCAGGTCGAGAATCAAGCTAATTGCAATTGATTCCAGTTTTTCGCTCACAAAGATTCCACCTTTTACCCCAATTTCTCCACCAATCCCATATGTTCATCTTATTTGATTTGCATCGACAAGAAATTCCTGGTCAGACAGAGAAAAAAGAAATCCTTTAATTGTTACAGTGCTCTTGGAATCTTTATCTTTGTTCCGAGATGCCCAGAAAAGCAAAAAAGAAATCTCAACTTTGAGCCCTGTGATTCCTACAGTGATCTGAGCTCAGCTGCGGCCAAGAAGAAGAGGAGATGATGCGCGAGACGTACATGGAGGTGCTGCCGCCGATGGACCACTTGGCCTCGCGGAACAGCTGGTATCATCCGGCTATGCGCACCTGGACGCCGCAGGAGAACAAGCAGTTCGAGCGGGCCCTCGCCGGGCTCGACCTCCGCTGCCCGGACTGGGAGCAGGTGGCGCGGGCCATCCCCGGCAGGACGGTCCGCGAGGTCGTCAATCACTTCAAGAGCCTCGAGGTCGACGTCCAGCAGATCGAGAACGGCATGGTGCCCTTCCCGTTCTACGGCGGCGGCGGTGGTGGCGCCGCCGGCTCGTTCACCCTTCACTGGGACGGCAATGGCGGCGGCGGCCCCGGGGACTTCAGGAGCGCGTACCGGTTCGCCGGAGGCTGCGGGAAGCGGCACCCTGGCCGTACGCCGGAGCAGGAGAGGAAGAAGGGCGTGCCATGGACCGAGGAGGAGCACAAGTGAGTATATACAGACGACTTGTGTGTTCTGAGAGCGATTGCTCTGCGTCATGCAGTAGACTAGCAAGATTTTGCACTTCTTCTATAGTTGAATTCACCATCATTCAATAGGGTTTACATCATTGGATTTGGATGGTCATGGTAGATTTGCAACTTGCAATTATTCAACTGTCAACAATTAATTGCATTAAATCGTGGGAATTTTATTTGTCGAGTAGGATCTGACTCTCTTGGACAGTCATGTAGCTTGATGTGTGATGGCCTTAGGCCCAGCAGTAGTAGTAGCTATTATAATTCAAATATGGTGAAGCTACTAAGAATTAATCAAAAGTTACTGAACAAGATCATGCTTTGTTATTTGGCCAGGTTGTTTCTCTTAGGCCTGAAGAAGTATGGCAAAGGGGATTGGAGGAACATATCCCGCAACTTCGTTCAGACGAGGACGCCTACTCAAGTGGCCAGTCATGCGCAGAAATACTTCATCAGGCTAAACTCCGGAGGCAAGGATAAGAGAAGATCAAGCATTCATGACATCACCACGGTTAACCTGACGGATGACCAGCCTCCCTCGCCATCGCAGTCCTCTCTGATCACCAACCAATCCAACGCATCAGCTCCAGCCACAGCGGTAGGCCAGTTCTCATTGTCGGCGGACACCAAGCAACACGGCACTGCAAATTTGCCCTTCAATTCATCAAGTCGGACCCCTGGGATGCCAACTTATGGGATGGGTTTGCAAGATCAAGGTCTGCAGTGTGGCCCTCTACATGATCAACTGGTTGGCAACCAGAGCATGCTGTTTTAGGCACAATCCACTCTGAACCATGGATCAGATGTCTAGTGTATAATATGGTCTTGTTGTAGCTTCAGTACCTGTATTGAAGTAATTAGTCATGGGAATTCTTCGGAGCATAACAGAAAGGGGATCTTGGTGCCATGGTGGTGCATAATTGTTGGTGATACCGAGAATGTAACGGAAAGAGCTTCAACAAAGAATTTGATGCCTTGGTATTTTCAGACGGTTACTTGAGTGGTAGTGCTGACTGCAGGGCGAAAATCATGCATGCTATGAAGTGGACTTGCATTCAATCATGGATCCTGCTTTTGGTGGACATGGATGAGCAGAACCGAATTCTAGATTCTTCTGGTCAGCTGATGGATTGGTAACTTTCATGACCATCTGATTCTAAATTTCTCAGAATGATGCCTTATATTGAGGGTTTGAGGATTCAGATCATGCTGTACTCCAAACATATTTATCCACAGTAATCAATTTACCTATTGGTGCCCTCCCAAATTTGTGATTGGATGAGTTTTGTTTTCTCGGATAAACAAAACTGAGTTTGCAATGAGTCATTCAGCATTACTACTTGTCTTGCTCATCTAGTCAACTTTTGCTTGGCAGATTCATTATTTTTTAGAAGCTAACTTTTTTTTTAATCTGTGGATTGACCCTGCGTCCCTGCATTGTTTGATGCAATTCAGTCCTATGTGGCATTTTCTATTGATGATGCTAGCTCCACCAAACGCCCGTATGAGATTGGCACTGAGTCAGAGTTCCACTACCTTGGCATCTCATGCTTTTCCCGTCCCATCTTTTGCATAAGCTTTTGCAATTCTTTTTGGCCCTGTTGTTTCCCTTGTTCAGAAAGGCATCCACAGATATGAGGCAGATCCTTGACAGCATTGCCCTCTGAAGCCAAGCCGAATGCAACCAGCTTCCGTGGGTGCTTGTGCTTTTCTGTGTCCTGGTGCCTCCACACGCAAGTTGCAGAACAGAGGGCACTCACTGATGATGAGGCACTGTTGCACAGAAGCTTCTGGTGTGATGTTGCTGTTAACTGGGTGGCTTGCTGAACTTGAAGTCTGGACTTCAGGCTAGTTGCCAGTCCATGTCACTTTCAGACCTTCTGATGGCTCGCTCACTCCAACCGATCCGGTGAACAATCCAGTTTACCGATATGAACAGACAAAATGACATTTTTTTTTTCCGTCGGCGGAATTAACTTTCGATGTTCTGACTGTATGAACAAGTGTTTTACGGCGTCGTAATTTGTCGTTTTACGAGCAGCTTGAGTGTTACGGAACCAAGAAGAGGGAGCATCAGCATATTGGGAGACGCCGTGCCGAACATCTCTTGGTGTTGATTCAGTTGGAAGGGACTTGAGAGTCCACATCTTTCTTTTTTGTTTGCAGACACTACTTAGCCGGTAAGTTTTCAGGCTCTTTTCCAACCGTCGCAGTCTTGGCCGCTCATAAGAAACTGCTCTCGAGTCGGTTAATTCTCCTCGGCTGCGTTGCGAAAGCGTCAGTGAAACATCATATCTAACGAAAACGGCTTAACTTCTTTTCCCCCCTAACAAATACAAGGATTGAAAATGTAATAAAGTCAGTAGGATGCGCTACACATTGCAGTAGTTCTCCAAGAATGAACAGGGACCATAATTTTGCCAGAACAGCAGTCGGTCAGTTCCGATGCCAGACTGAACTTTGTTCACCCAGCGATTCAGAACATCATCATCTGTTGTGTAGTGTAGCACTATAGCTGTTAAAAATCCTGCCGTTTGCTTCCACACTTCAGGGCAACATTCGTCTCTTTTTCCCCTTGCCCTCGACAGTTATTGCTCTTGCTTACCTCCGTTGGCGATGAACAGACACCGACACGATCTACAGCATGAGGAAAGCGATTCCACGGCCAAACGCCGAGCACAGCTACTCTGAGATCGAAGAGATCACATACATACAGAGACACAGATGTCGTGCTTCCTCTTTGCCATCCATCCATCTAAGTCTGATTTCAGCATCAACCAAGTACAGAGAGAAGAGAGAGAAAAAAAGTAACACATCAGATAATTTTCAAAAACATATAGTGGCGATGCATGATTGAGCAAAGCTAGCAGATGGATTTGCCGGGGGAATTTGCCGACGTCACATGTTCCTATGGCCAGGAGAGGAGAGTTTTTTTTTGGGAGTAATGGAGGAGAGGGGCAACTTGGAAGGCCACAGTTTGGATTTGGTTCCTCTCGAGGTTAACCTTATCGGGAAAGGCCAAACCGCCTAATTAAAGGGCGAGTTCACACCGGCCAGCAATGTTGCCTGATTGAACTGAACTGGGAGACGCCATCAGGCAGCAGAGCATACATAACCCTAGCCCCTGTTTAGTTCCAAAATGAAATCTTTTCACCCATCACATCAAAGAAGAATCTTAGATGCATGAAGTATTAAACGTATACGAAAAAGGTGAAAAGTTATATGGATAGACTGTAAATCGCGAGACGAATCTAATGAGCCTACTTAATCCATGATTTGCAACAGTGATGCTACAGTAACCATCCGTTAATTATGGATTAATTACCCTCTAATTACCATCGTTAGATTCGTCTCGAGATTTCCAACCTATTCATATAACTTTCCACCCTTTTCGTCTACATTTACTACTCCTAAATTGGTAAAATCTAAACCCGAAATCTTTTCACCAAAATCTTTTCGGGAACTAAACACGGGCCTAGTGAAGATCTCGCAAGTGTCAGCACTTCGAGCTGATTGTGATTGAGCAGGGATTTTATTTTCGAAAAGGAAATTCTGCGCGCGTGACGACTAATGTCGAAAAAGTGCACAACGTGAACGTCATGTGCAGGTCAAACTTTGCGTGTGGCAGAAAGATGGAATCGTCGACTTGGCGAGTTCTCGTCGTCTGATGAGCAGAAAGAAAGCACCAGCGGACGGTGGACGCAGGCCGTGCCGTGCGTGCCAAAAGCCCAAAAGGCATGGCAGTTGTGGACCCTTGCTCGGCCGGGATTCAATTCCAAACAACGACAGCGGACGGGCTGGCACATGCAAATTTGGGTTTGCAAAAGTATACCAAGCAAGGTAACCTTTGTCATAGCAAGTGTAGAAACGAAGCAACACGTCCTGTGACTTATCGCCCAAAGTTATGGTTTCTCTCACTGTTAAGGCTGGCGATTAGTTTCACCATAACTAAGGTTAGTGAAAATATGGCTTGCCTAAATCCTAATGAATTGCCCCAATCAAGTTTAGACATGTCAATATCAGGCTTAAACCTAACATGCTCTTATGGTAATAACTTTTTCTAGCTATCTTGGATTCTCCTTTATTTGACCACATCATCTCACAAACCTATCAAAGTGCGATTCTCAACGCAAACTGGGCTTAGCTGAACTGGTTACATTCTTTATGGTGGAACCTTCTCACTACGACTCGAGTCCATAACTCGGCACGAGTGCTTATAATTTTCTATATTTATTTCAGAATTCAATGACACCCTTGTTTTAGTGACTAGGTGATTCACCGCGCGTTGCTGCGGGATTGAAAGATTTTTTCGATAAACTATAAATCACTATGGTTGTTTAGTTGCTCGTAAAAATAGTGCACTTGTGGAGATTACCTTGAGAGCCATATGAGTTATCTTTATATGAAAATCATAAACTTTTACGCTACTTTTGAATAGATAAGAAAAAATAAAAAGATATATATCAAATGAATAGAAAATGTGTAGTACATAAGAGACAAATAACAATTAATGCATCTTAGTTGGATATTAATGCATCTTAGTGGAAGATGATGAGGTGGCTTCATAAGAGTTGAGTGAAATCCTTAGCGAGGATCTCCAATATATTATATAAGTTATATAGATACGCGGCATGCATAGTGACATCGAAGCGCTCTCATAGGGGCTGATATACGTGAAAGGTGGATGTGTATAGAAGCATCTGCGTGCAGTGTACACTGTGTGTGTGTGTTTTTTTAAAAAGTGTGATGCTAGGCTTGCTTTTGATAAGCCTTTGCGATTTGACACGTATCAACTTGTCCCATTATCCGGCGAACCTCATACGTCATGTAGGACCGGTAATAGATCGTGGGCTTTATGAGCCTGGTTAGGTGCCAAAATGTTGGCATGCCAACGTTTTGACAAGGTAAGAGTTGTTTATATAATTTATTCTAAAATTATATATTTTTGTTTCGTGAGTTCGTATATTTTGTTCAATGTGTACATGAATTGTTCTAATTTTTTGGACACTGTTTGTGGTTTGCTACCAAAATCTTGGCACATCTCACCTTTTTTTGCCAAAATATTGGTAACTTTTGTGCCCAAGTTTTGGCATGCCAAAATTTTGGTACTAAACCAATCAGGCCCTATGACTCAGTCACAATACAACTCAATCCTTGTTATTTTTCATTTAAAAAATATATATTTCTAGCTCAGCTCTTATTAAGTCCGATTTTAAACATAATAAATTATTGATCACTTTACCACCCATACATATATGCGCTTCTTATCCTCTATAACCGATGTGGAGCACCCATTTCTTCACCCTGCTTCTAAGCCTCCCTCCCTGTGGGCCAAAGTTATTGTTACCGTTGTCCGCTATGTGAACACTATTTACCTAACATCATGAGACAAGAAAACATTTCATCTCCAGCACCACGTCCTCACCAACTTTTGTCATTCTAGTTAGCGACATAACCAAATAAATGTAGCACATTTACTGTATAACATTACTCTCTTTGTTCTAAATTTTGACTTTTTTAATATGTGCACAACATAAGGCTATAAATCCATAGAAATCGAAACAATCTATAATTTAGGACAAAGAGAGCACAATATAATTGTATTTATGTTAAAAACGTCTTAGGATAAAAATGGTTTCTTTAATATATGCTATTACAATTTTTAGGATTGAAGATCTGCCATTAAAATTCGTCTATTCGCAATCGTGCCATTACAATTCACTCGTTGTTTGAAATATGCCATTACTTACCCCTTCAACATGTTTCACAAAATATTTGGACTAAATTGCCTCCATCTCCTTCCTCTTCCCTTCTCTCTCATTCATCTCACTCGTCCCACCGGAGCTAGCAAGCGTAGCCATGGCGGCGGGGCACTTGCGTCGCGCGCGTGTTCTGGTGCGCCCCGACCCCGATGGAGGCCTCCCTCTTCTTCCCCCACGGCAGAAGCACTAGCGCCGCTATGATGACCGCAGGTCGTCGCGCGCAGGCCGTCGTGAGTGAGCGCTACCACGCGAAGGGGCGGTGCGCGCGAGCGTCGCCTCGCGCATAGGCCTCCGTGGGCGAGCGTCGCTGGGCGCAGGGCCGGCGCGGGCGAGCGTCGCCTCGCGCGTAGGCCGGCGTGGGCGAGCGTCGCCGCTTGCAGTCCGCCGCCATCGAGCGCCGCCTTGTGCTAGCCGTTGTGCGTAGGTGATGCGCTGCCGGAGTTCTTGGGCGCCCTCCTGCTCCGGCGGATGAGAGAGATGGACGAGAGGGATGGAGGCGAGGGGAAGAGGAAGAAAATAGAGTCAATTTGGTCCAAATATTTTGTGAAACATGTTAAAAGGATAAGTAATGGTATATTTCAAACAGAGTGTGAATTGTAATAGCACGGTTGCGAATAGATGAATTTTAGTGACAGATCTCCAATTCATCAAAATTATAATGACATATATAAAAAAACAAAAAAATGCTAGTGGTAAGCAGGTTTTTTTTTTAATTACACATTAGAACGCGCCGCTTATACCGCTTAACGCGGTAAATCCCAGGACCTGACTACAAGTGGGCAGATGCATGTGCATGTCGGTAGGACTGGATAGGCCGAAAATCTTCCAAAGCATTCAGCCCAGGACGTCCAGAGTGACAAGGAGTCAAGGAGCGCAAGTACACACGCCGGGCAAGCAAAAAAAGCGCCGTTGCCGGGGATCGAACCCGGGTCACCCGCGTGACAGGCGGGAATACTCACCACTATACTACAACGACTGTGTTGGTAACTAACTATAATTTCTGTTTGTATAGTAAGTCTACGTGCTCGTTGTCACGAAACAATCAGTTTTAATTCCGTGTTCAGCCTGATCTGACGTTTTTGAACCGCATGTACTAGGGCGATGCTTATCCCATGCATCGCGTGTCTCAATTTGAAGGTGATGGGCCGCGACGACGCGGCGGTGCTAGAGTTCCGGCCGGAGCGGTTCATGGACGGCAGCGATGGGCGCGACGTCGACGTCACGGGTAGCAGGGAGATCACGGATGAATGGATGATGCCGTTGGGCGCCGGAAGGAGGATGTGCCCCGGCGAGTACTTCGTTGGCGAGAGGATGGTGGGCGAGCTCGAGTGGCCGATGCCGGCGGAGGCGGGAGGCCATGGACATGGCGGAGACGGGCCGATCAACTCATCGATATGTGAGCAAGCACAACAGCATCTTCATGCAACTGATGGCGTGATCATGGTATATATACATGTGCAGTACAATGCCTATCAAAATAGCACATTTTCCCTTTTTGGTTTTGCTATTACACAACACACATGCAATCGATGGCCTTGCCATACCAATCACAATCCAAATAATCTCACCTATCGACGACACTGCACTACGCACCAGAAATTTACAAGGGACGCATACGCATCCGTCCTTCCTTCACTTTGTCTGGATTTCATGGCTGCAAGCCTGCAAACAGCATCCCACGACAGGAGGCCTCAGCTCAGCACTTCGTGTTCGTGATGCTGCGGGCCTCCGGCGCCGGCAGGAACATCTGCGCCAGCCACTGGAGCGGCTGCACCAGCTCGGCGCGCTTCTTCCTCCAGTACCAGATGGCGGCGTTGTAGAACTCGTTGCGGATCGTCTTGGACGCCGCCCTCCAGTCGCACTTTTCCATCTCGGCCCTCGCCGTCCGCGCCATCTCGTCCCTGAACTCCCTGTTCGTCAGCAGCAGCTGGACCTTGCCCACGCAGTCGTCGAGGTCGCCCGGGGTGAAGAGGAAGCTAGTCTTGCCCTCCTGGTCCTCCGGGATTATGTCTGGGATCCCGCCGGCGCGCGCGGCGACGACGGGGACTCCTGATGACATGGACTCCAGGACCACCTGGCCCAGCGTTTCGGACTCTGACGGCATGACGAAGACGTCGCCGCTGGCGTATGCCTGAGAGAGCTCCTCGCCTTGCATCATCCCAGTGAACACTGCTGGCATCCCTTCAAACATCTTCTCTAGCTCCGTCCTGTTGAGAAAATGCAGACAACACATCAACAAACTAATCTAAAAACCTAACAATGTCAGAATACTGATGTTCAGAGCCAGTTATAGCATGAGTAGCACGCATGCTGATGGAAGTTGAGATACATGAACAGGACGGAAAATTAAGAGAGAAATAAAAACAACATGAGGTCGCATTGGTTGTACCTGTATGGTCCATCTCCGATAAATGCAATTCTTACTCCAGGCAGCCTATCCATTACCCTGATCAAACATAAAGCACACTTAGATCCAAGTGGAGAAGTAGCCAATGAATATGATGCATGGAGAAAAAGGAAAAAATGTTCTATTTGTATCGGTTATCTCAGATACATCATGTTCATTGTCAACCAAATATCAAAGTAATAAAATGGAACAAACTAAGACAATAGCTTACATCTTCAGAAAGTCCAAATTTTTCTCACGCCCAAAACGTCCGACGTGAATTATCAGTGGTTTTTCAGGCTCACCATCACTGAAAGAATACATCATATAAACATAAGCTCAATAATTTAATATCAACCTGCTGCATATAGAACAGTAAGGAAGAAATGCTCGTTTTAAACAAAGTTCAGGGAAGGAATAAAATAGGGGATCACCTTAGCCTAACCCGCATCTCGTCACTGCGGAATTTGGGATGAAAGCTTGCAGAATCAACACCTTTGTTCCAAAGGCGTATTCTGTTAGCTGGTTAGGAGGAAAGCACATTGTTAATAACCTAAGATGAGAAGGACCCAAGGAATACAAGCATGTGGAACACCAAAAATGACTTGTACAGACAGCGACCAACCTGATATAACTTGAGCAGTTTCAAAATCCTTGCTGATAGCAGCAGATGGCACCAAGGTTAAATCAGCAGCTCTGTGAAGGAACCCTGTCGGGAATAGCAGGGCCAAATCAGTGTTCTTTCACATGCTGACATACAAGTTAGGAAATCAGAGATGACATGGAACTAGAATGCTTACTTATGATTTGCCACATTGGCTCTACAAGCCAGCTAAATGTATATCTCGGTATGTATCTGCAGGCGAGAAGCATAAATATGATTCAGCGGCAACAAAAATCTGGACCTCTGTCTGTATGCAGTAAAATTTATATATAACTTACACTGGGACATGGGTGTGGTAGGACATGACTAGGGGCACGCTAAGCAGCTTGGCAATAGCTAGAGCCCCAAAAACCTGAAACAGCAATGGACTTCAGTCATATTGAGTAGCTGTGAGATTATGTGAATAGCAGATAATCAGAAAGGTTTGATAATTAATGATTTGATTGTTAAAATAAAATTACCATAATTCCAGGTGAAGATGCATGGATAATGTCAGGTTTGAACTTTGCAACCTCTGAAATGATCCTAGGACTGAGTGCCAGCGAAAGCGGGACTTTTCCATACATGGGACATGGGAAGCTGGAAAAGGATGAGAGCACAGCTGTAAGGTGTAAGCATTAGGTTCTGCCACTAAAAGGCACTACAGATCATGTATTCGATAAAAGAGAATACAAGCATGATTGAGTATCATTAAGGTCAGGTTTGTTTTTCAAAGTAGTTTATTGTGTAACCAATAGGTGACGTATTGTACTTGTACCTGTCCTCACTTATTGCTTCAGTTATAACTAACAGAATATGTCCATTTTATCAAAAAAACAAAACAAAAAAAGAATATGCCCACAACCACAGAACCTGAATGCAGCAGTATAGTATAAAAATGGTTCTCAGGAATATATGTTTTTAGGAACGGCCTAGCACTATAAATGCTCCATGATTTGGACGAACTCTCTACTTCATATAGATGCAAATTTGTATTAGTGTAGCTTCGATAGTTTTGCCATTTCATTTTTAACTAACAGCAAGAAGACTCGGCCTCTGTAGCCTATTTGACTTAATTGCTACTGATAGCTAAAAGAGAATTTCATACAAATATCCTCAAAAACATACCTCCATGAGCCAATAACCTTGGCGCCATGAAATTCTTCAGGAACTCCTTCATGGTTGGTCACAACAATGACCTGCACAACTCACAACAAAACCAAAATAAGCTACAGGTACTAATCTGCTATCCATAACCCTACCAAATGACAGGGGAAAACAAAACTGACCTCATCCCCCATTTCACGCAAGTGTTTGATGAAGTTCTGGAACCGGTTCTTATACCCAGAGATATAGCTGCAGACATGAAAGATACAGAGTTAGTTCCAGTAGTGAGAACATTTTCATGAAAATTCAGTCTAAATGTCTAACTAAACTAAAGTATTTAATAACAAAAGCTCAAATTCCTTTTCTGACAGACCTTATAACTGATTATTGTGATTTACAGATGTATCCTTTGCCGTTTTTCATGAATCCCACTAAGCCCAGCTAATTTCTTTCTTAATCGTGACATTAATTTAACTGAAATCATAATAATCCACTAAAGAACTGTCTTCACGAACCCCAAGTAGAAAGGACATAGCGTCAGAGCTTTCTCAAAAGTGAAATCTTTCAGCGTTTCCAGGGACAATCTCATGGATCCAGCCAAGAATGTGCTGAAGGTCAAGAACCAACCCCCATATAACGACATAACCCAACCAAGAAAAGAAAATACTGCAGTGACAGAGCAGGGTCCGGCGAGCGGAGACTCACGCGAACGGCGACGGCTCGACGAAGAGCGCAACGCGACGCGGACGCGCGGCCTCGTCCAGGAGCAGCGGCGGCGCCTCCTCCAGGTCCTCCTTGGCTTCCATCCCTCCAATCGCCATTGCTCCCGCCGCCACCGCCCGAGGAGGAGACCAAGAAGAACAGAGCGGCAATCCTTTGGGTTTGCGAAAGCGTGCACGGCCCAGCTGCGTATGATGGATGCGTCGGAGCACGGGAGAGGGCGAGCTCGCCGTTGCGTATATAAGCGGAGGAGGAGTTGAGACG
Organism: Urochloa ruziziensis; assembly: GCA_015476505.1. Classification (NCBI taxonomy): domain Eukaryota; kingdom Viridiplantae; phylum Streptophyta; class Magnoliopsida; order Poales; family Poaceae; genus Urochloa; species Urochloa ruziziensis. The sequence continues at coordinate 7,508,608 of CM027122.1, forward strand.
AAGAAGACGGGCGCCTGGGTCAGAATTGCGGGATATTCCATCGGCGGAGGAGAATATTGGAGGGAACCGGCTGGGCTGGGAACTTTGCGAGGCATATGCTCTCTGCTGCAAGATCTCATCCTCGCCTTGATGAGGGGGAGTGGTTTCCGGCGGTCAAATTGCAATTTTCATTTGCAGTAGTTGTGGGGTAAGGAGGGATCAGGGGATCATTGAGCTCTTCCATACAAAATCTTCAGTGATGTGGAAGTGTGCAGCTGAGTTTGTGCGTGGTTTAATACTGCCTACCTTGACTAAATATAGGAACTTGGAGTGCCTCACTTTTGGGGAAATTCTTGAAAACTTACATTACTAGGTGATACCCCGCGCGTTGCTACGGAAGTTTTTTAAACAAATTTTTAAGTTAATTTGAAAGTAAAAATACTAAGGTGATTGCATGACAACATTCTTTTGCAAATGATATTATACATGAAAACATGTTCATTTTGTTGAGAGATAACGATTCTTAAATGATTGATCCTCCGTGTATGTCTACCGCGTGGATTTTATAGCGTGATACTCACAAAGACTAATAACTTGCACGTATAGATGTTATTAGTCACAGAAAATCGATAGAAGACATAAATAGACGATTCTAGTGGATGATGACATGGCGTCTGATGTAGTGGGTTTTAAATGAAGTTGATAGCTTGCATGTTAAGAGAAATAGTTAGTCGGTATCATCTATATATGTTATATAGATAAGAACATAAAGATAAGGTCAGTGCCACTCCTATTGGCAAATATCAGGCTGCCAGAATGCCAGTAAATATTGGCAGAGCAAAACATGTTTAATTGAAACGGAAATAAAAGAATGCAATGACAGATGTAAATAACTCAATATAAGAATTAAGAAATAATTTTCAGAATGCACCTAGTGCTGAAGTTATTATTTATATAATGCTCGCACAAGAGCGTGATTTTTATTTAATCGGCATGGCTGAGAGAGCTTATCGTCGAGTCTTTTTTATCGTCCCAGCGGAGAAGAATATTGCTTAAAATGTTTATTTTGTGCTGTGCCGCGTGTATATGTTGAGGATGGTATATTCCCAGGATTTCTTGGATGCCAACAACTAGTACTCAAATATGTCCTGCAAAGAAATTATGTACTTGTACCGCTGATAAGTGAAAACTAAGTCAGCAGCAGAAATGAAGGTGACTTGTTTCTGTACTTTTTACAGGTTGAAAACTTGGATTTTATATTTTATCGCAGATTGGAGGGGATAAACAATTGAACCGAAATGATAAGACAAAATAAAATTTTGTACTTCTACAACTGAAAAGTGAAGCCCAAGTTAGTAGCAGAAATGAAGGTGACTTGTAATTCTGAACTTTGTGTATCTTTACATCTCTAGTTATGATTTCGAATTATCTCTTGATACCTTCGAGTCACGTTCAAACGATTTTGTGGCAAGCAATTACACTAACTTCAGAAAAAAGAAAAAGAACTAAGAGGCTCCCAAGTGGAAATGGGAAGAGCTCATCAAAGCCCAAGCTATAAATGTGCAATTGAGTAGGCCCAATATACTCCTTTGCAGGGGACCCGTTTATTGTTCAGCCCAGTTTATGACAAAAGAAAAACTTTGCTTTGCCCGCTGCTACTTTACCATTCAAATCCAAGAGCCCTTGTTGTTATTTTTTTTTTGAAAATGGTACAAATTACTCCCGTCAACTATAATTAAATTCTAAATAATACCCACAAACTATAATTTTGTTCAATTTATCCCTTAAACTATGTCATTTGATTCGATTTCCCGCCGCGGCTTGGTTAATTCTTTCTTTTCCCCGCGGTGGCGTCCTGCCCGAGCGGCGACGATGATGATGGCGGTGAGGAGCCCAGGCATATAAGCGAGTCCCTCCCCTTCTCCGCCACATCTCTTTTCTTTGGGTCAGGTTCTAGGTTAGGGTTGGGTTGGTTCTTTCCTGTTTCTAGTTGTTCTCTTCTTCAATTCACTTCTTCTTTTTCTTCTTTCTTCTACCCGATGTAGATCTAGGGTTAGGGTTTCACTTGTCCTCTTGTTTTCTTGCGATTCGAGGTCGAATCCTCAATATCCTGAGGCTAGAACTACACTACTTGCTAGTAGGCTATGATACCAATGTTAGATTCTATACGATCTAGTCGTATGATCTAGTGGGATCTACCAGTGGTTAACATGAAGAACATCGAGATATAGAGGTCGTACCTTCCCCTGTGGAGGCGGTCAATCCGCTGGCAGCCATGCTGGTTCGTCAGCGGAGGTCTACGCTAGGGCACTGACGCACAGTGCCAAGGTCGTCGGTGTGGCGATGCTTCCCACCGCTGCTCCGATCGGTCGAGTAGGGTTTGTATGTGGGGCTTGTGGTGGCGGTGAACCTCGCGTCTCGTGCCCTGGTCCCACCTCCTCTACGTGATAGGGCCCGCCAACCATGTAGGTTTGGACACCCTCGATCAGGGTGCATGGGAAGGACCCGACCCAGTCGTTGGACTGTGCCGGTGGAGATCAACCTAACATTGAACCCATATATAGATTAGAGCTAATGAGTACCATGCAAACCAAGACAAGTCAGCGCATATTATTGTATATGTCACGGTGGGCCATGACGATGCTGCCGCAGCATTATTTTGCAAGTACGTTGATAGCTAGCAATCGATCATGAAGGAGATATAGTGATGCCTTCTTATAGGCTTTCTCTTAGTCCACATGTTATTATCATGTAATAAAATGATTTACCGTACGATCTACAAACATTACAATATGTCGTTTTTTTAATGCTCAATATATCGTTTTGTTAGTTGTCCCTTTGTAACTCTGATTCATTGTCCCCATGATTTATGTGCATATTTAGTAAGCCTAGATAACTCATCCATATTTCGTGGATGTTGCATAGGGCTAAGTTTAGGCTTTGCTTTGACACTATTTCGGGAGGTAATTAACAACCTATTTCAATTATTTCAGTAATCTCCCTCACGCTTCTTTGCAACCTCCATCTAGCATTGCATAAAAGGATCTGTTAGGTGGTTGACGTGGACTGATATGCTTTTTACAGCATTCCTTCAAAAATGAATATAATTTTCACTATGAAAGAAAAAAACCTACATAGGCCCCGCCCATCAACAGTTTCTAACACAGTTTTCCGAGTCGAGCTATCTCTATCGGTCTTTTTCTGTCGATAACCCGACAGGAAAATTGTTTTTTTAATTTTTGTCTGTATTTCGTGTTTTACTGTCGGTTTTCCATCGACAGAAGTATTTCCGTTTCCAGTAATGTTTTGTGGTAGTTTTTGGTGTAGATTTTCAATTCGGTGTCATCTACAATCATCCCATCTTCTTGTTCTAATGTGAAGATGTATTGTCTGCGGTGTTTGGCATTCGCAACCAAATGAGAAAAACCATGTGCTATTATCTCGCCCTGAAGGAATATTTCGACCTTTGCCCTCTCATACTACTTAATCTCTTCCTCTCTTAATAAGAGGACCAGTTTTTCTTTTAGATAATGTTTCATATGAATTTTATTATTTGATAGACTGTTGCTTTCTGCCCTTTTATCTATGGATCCCAACAAAGAGATAACCCGTTGCTTTTCTTTCTTGTATAAGCCATTTGTATGTTTGCCCATCCCCTAAGATGCTGTCTGAGATGTCTAATCTTGCTTTCTGCCGTACGTCTTCTAATAATGGCGACTCCCAGAACTCTCCTTAGCGCCCTAACCATGGGAAATTTGAAAAGCAATATGTGTGATGATAAAACTAAAGAGAAGTGGGATATTAGACACAGCGATCAGGGGCTCGGCATGCTCCGACCCTAGTAGTCCTATACTGTGAGAACAACTCCAGTGCTAGGGGCCCTCTACGTCCTCTCCCATGCACTGTGGACGGCCCAACCGATGCCGGCGGCCTGATAGGCTTACCAGTGTTGTCTGTTCGCCTTGAAACCCAGCCCAGGCCCAACGTCCTTCTCGCACGAGACGATCTGGAAAGCAAAGCAAAGATGTTGTGCAGCCCCAGCGAGAGAACGAGAGGCACGTGGCAGGACACGTACACAGAGCACGGCGTGTGGGCCGGTCGGCTAGATGCCGCCTTGCCGTATCTTATTGGATCTCGCTTGCTGCTGCCGCCGGACACGTACGTGCAGCGCCGCAGGATGACGTCCTCTTGCCTCTCGTTCCGGCCGGCCGGCCGGCCGCCGTTAAACCCCTCTGCTGCTGCGATGGCCGCATTCAGGCGGCGGGAAGAGTCCGTCCGGCCGTCCGCGGCGCGGCAGAGACACGTACATCACGCCGGCCGGCCGGGCCGTGCCCTGCATTTCTGAAGTAGTCAGTCAGTAATAATATAGCAGTACTACACTACGTACATCCGATAGGCGGCTTGCAATGTCTTTCCCCTTCGGTCTTTACCGATGTTTCCGAGGAGTTACGAGTATTTTGAATCGTGGTTTATTTGTGGACCTCGTGCGCTCGTCTGTGCGGGCCTTTCACTACAGAATCCTGAGGTTTGCCGTGTGCAAAATAGCACACGGCAAACACCACGACGCGCCGCCGCGCCCGACCGCGCCCGCTGCGGTCCGTCGCGCCCGTCGGCCAGGCCCCGCTGCCAGCGCCCGGCCGTGCCCGTCGGCCGCGCCGCCGCGCTCACCGGCCAGGCCCCGCCGCACCCGTCGGCTCGGCCCGTCGCCAGCGCCCGGCCGTGCCCGTCGGCCGCGCCGCCGCGCTCGCCGGCCAGGCCCCGTCGCGCCCGGCCGTGCCCGCCGCCGGCCACGCCCGCTGCCGACGACGCCCGTCCGCGCCCGCTGCCGTCCGCCGCTCCCGTCGGCCAGGCCTCGCCGCCAGCGCCTGGCCGTGCCCGTCGGCCGCGCCGCCGCGCTCGCCGGCCAGGCCAGGCCGCGCCCGCCGCCATGTGTGAGGGAGAGAGAGGGAGAGGAGGCAGCGTGGGGATGAGGGGGAGGGGGTGGGCCAATGGATCCACGTGAGTTGCTCTGAACCAATTGGAGAAGAGAGGGAGTGGGGAGTTGGATTGATGACATGGCGAAGTGTGTTTGTTTGATGGTCTAGTAATGTATTTTTGGATAGCTAAATGAGCTCAAACTTAAAAATGTTCAACTAAAAAGTTTTAGATCACAAGGAGTTCTACAATTTTGATATAGAATTTATTTACATCCGAAGTCATTTGAAATTTTTACAATTTGAAAATTTGAAATCGGATGGCTTATAATGTATTTTTTAAGTACTAAACAATCCCAAATACAAAAGTTGACAACTACAAAGTTTTAGATTTCATCGAGTTGTACGACTTTAGTATAGAACTTATTTACATCCGAGATCATTTGAAAATTTTAAAGTCTATGATTTCAAATTGGATAACTTATAATAATATTTTAAAATATTAAACAATCTCAAATACAAAAGTTGTAAACTATAAAGTTTTAAATTTCATCGAGCTATACGACTTTGGTATAAACTTTTTTTTCCATACGAGATCATATATAAAAGTTTGTATTCGAAAAATACATCTACTACCTCCCTCACATACACTAACACATGAATTTCTTATGAGATGTTTAGATTTTGTAAACATCGTTATGATAAAATATGCAAAATCGTCTCAACTTTTTATCACAGCCTCCATGTGTTATGTCATCACATCATAACAAATTTCATGATTTTCAGACTTTATTTTCTTGGGTAATTTGGCTGGTGGACACTTTTAAATGTTGATATTGGCTGGTGGACACTCTTCAATCTAATATTTGCTGCTGGACACTTTTCAAGTTTAGATATTTGCCATAACACACTTTAGAGATTATAATATTCATTTTCAGTTAAAGGAAAGAGATATTACAAAAAATGACCAAATTACCCTTACCTCAAGGGCTCAAACCGCAACACACCCAGGCATCAATCCGTTCCATCCAAGTATCCGACCCACCCGCGGCACCAGGGAGGCCGCCGCCGCCAGCTCAGTTCCCAGGCGACGGCGAGCCTGAGCGCCGCCGTCCTTCCACCCCACCACCGGCCACCCCAGCACCGAAACCCCTCAAAATCGAACCCCACCCACCGGATCTGCAGCCCTGTGCAGTGATTGCAGGCGACGTCGAGCTCAGCCGTCGGAGCGCCCTGCTCGATCTCAATGACCTCATTGACGTGCTGCTGCATGCGCCTATGGATAGCTGCAACTGCGTGGTGGCGGCGTCGCCCCCGCGAGGAAACTGCAGGTGCGCGCATCGCCGCTCGCACCGCAGCTGGACGGCGACATGAGCTGCTGCCCTGCTGCTCGAGACTGCCCACTATGGAAAATATGCAGGTCGCCGGAACCATCGTCCGGCTCGTGCGCAGGACCATCTGAGCCGCGCGGGCCGCCGGACCCTCGAATGCGCGGGCCACCGGAACCGTTGCTCGCCTCGTGCGCAGGCCGCGGAAGCCGCATCTCGCCTAGTCTTGCGGACCGCCGGAGCCAGTGCTCGATTCCCATGGCTCCGCAGCTTCGAATGGCGCCGCCAGACGCGTGTCGCACGGTGCAGATTGATTTTTCCCAATTGGAATTTGCGATTCTCTTTTCTTCATTACGTCCATGCGATTATTGGAACGCGATTCGTGCTAACTGATGAGGAGGTTGAAGGAAAAATTGCCTGATGGAAGCAGTGGAGCGGACATGATAGACAGGTGGGGAGAGAACTAACTCGTGGACCTCACCTCAACAGGGGCAAAAATGTCTTTCAGGCTTTCTTTCCTATAAATTGATAGTTTATTAGCTATAGTGTCTTGGGGCAAATAGGCACAGAAGAGGAGTGTCTTCCAGCAAAGAAGCGAATGAGCGATGTCCTACAGCTAATATTACGTTTCTTCAATGTCCAATCGCCAATTTACCCTATTTTCTTTTATTTGAATTTAATAATCATTCGAGCACACTAACTCATATTGTTTCAACAAGATGTTCAAAATTTCTTTTCATTTCATGTGCAAGGCCTCAAATGGGTTAAATAACATGAATATTATTTTTTCACTCATTTTATTCTATTATTTCAATCACTTGCAGTTCAAATTTGACTCGATTCAAAAAATCGCTTGAAATGTAATTAATTAATTAAATATAGCAAACAAATACAAAAATGTAATAAATTTTAATACGGAGTAACACATGTTGTATGTGGAGAGTAGAAAAAAATTTGATATGAAAAGAGAAATTTTATTTATGAATTTGTCGTGTGCTAAAGAAGACACACGGCAAAGTCGCCTCTTTGCCGTGTGTTAAAACAAAACACACGGCAAACAGCCCTCTTTGCCGTGTGTCAAAAAAAAGACACACGGCAAAACTCTTTGCCGTGTGTTTTTTTACACACGGCAAGTAGCTCTCTTTGCCGTGTGTCCGATATGCCGCACGCGGCAAAGCATGCCACACACGGCAAACATAAATTTTCTCGTAGCGTTTTTGGATTTTTCGTCGTCACCCACTGCTGCAACGCACGTAAGTATAACGTACGAGCTGAGCTTAGAGCTATCTAGCCTGTACGTACGTGCCCACCGCCCACGCCGCGGGTGCAACTTTTGATCGTGCCTGCGCCGAGCGAGCACACATACTGACTAGCAGCTGACCGTACGTCGCCAGTGCATTCACGCCTGCCCAGGTACGTGTATATACTGCATCGATCACGTTCGGTCTATTAACGTCGTCGTCCCTGTGCTCAGTGGCGTTTAATTATTGCTCAGAGACGTACGTACCTGTAACTCCGAAGATGTGGAGCAGCCCCGTGTACTAGGGTACCACACACACCGAACTGGACATGATTTAATTTACACTTCAAGAGATCCGGCCAGTACTACACACAGTAGCCCAACTATAGCCCGTGTTTAGTTCCTACCGAAATTTTTTCACCCATCGCATCAAAAGAGAATCTTAGATGCATGAAATATTAAATGTAGACGAAAAAGTGAAAAATTATATGGATATGCTGTAAATCACGAGACGAATCTAATGAGCCTACTTAATTCAGGATTTGCAACAGTAATGCTACAGTAACCATCCACTAATTATGGATTAGTTACCCTCTAATTACCATCGTTAGATTCGTCTCGAGATTTTCACCCTATCCATATAACTTTTCACCTTTTTTGTTTACATTTACTACTTCTAAATCGGTAAAATCAAAACCCGAAATCTTGTTACGAAAAGTTCTTTTCGTGAACTAAACCGTATAATTGCTGTCAGAACATGAACATATATCCAATCCTTTTTTTCTTTGTTTTAGCACTTCTATTTTTTTTCATGAGTACAAGAAAGACGTGCGTACGTGCACGCACACGCAGTACTTCGCAAGATTCATTTTGGAGAAAAAAACAATGTTTTACTTACGCGGGTTGATTGGTTGGCCACACGTTCTCCATCCTATTTTTTTTTCCTATCAGTGCTGTTTGCTCTATCTAACTCCAAATATATGTCATTCTTTAAAAAAAAAACTCCAAATATATGTCGTTTTTTACTTGCCTCTATACAAGAATTAGCAAGAGATTAGATTACATGACCTTGATGCGCGTTGCTTATACTGTATTTTAGAGTCATGGGAAGAATGATGGTAAAAGGATGCTTAGAAGACTGTAACGAACAGCCCTATTCAAATTAAACCAAACAGGCATACAGTTGGAGGATGAGATGATGGCGTAGTAGCAGCAAGAAGCAAGTGGGGCGGCCACTTGGCTGTCCGTCGATGGAGAGGCAGCTAGGAAAACCATATGGGCGGCCTGCTATGAGCGCGCTGAATTATGGAGGCAGGGAGCTAATACATACACGAAGCTAGCAGCCATCCTAGCTAATCCCATTAGGGCAGTCCCAACCCAGACTCCATGGTAGAGTCTATCTCTATTAATTACATTGCCATGTAAGCATTTTGCTGATGTGGCAAGCAATTTAATGAGGAGAGAGAGGCAGGGACGAAGCCAGGAATAAATTTAGGAGGGGCTGAACAAAAGCACCAGTTGAGATTTAGGATTTTATTTTGTTGGATTGCTATACTAATGAACTTTAGCCTATCCTAATTAACACATTTTAGCTGAAATTGGACAGGAAATGAACTTTAGCCCCTCCTAATATACACATTTTGGTTGAAATTGGACACGAAATTACAGGAACTTCCTTTGACACCGCAGCTGTAGGGGGGGCTTGAGCCCCCCTTGCCCCACCGCTGCCTCCGTCCCTGGAGAGAGGCAAAAATGTAGAAACCAGGTCTAAGTTAGACACCAAGTCTACGCGCAAAACGAGAGAAATCTGGTTGGATGATTGGAGAAGAGCATGATTGAATGATCAGATAGACTCCAAGATACAAAATCTGCATTGGAGACTATAGTTTCTTGTGATAGAGTCTTCGACGTATAGACTCTATGAGTAGAGTCTGGGTTGGGACTGCTCTTAGGCGATCGCTGTGACTGTGAGCCTGTGATCTCGACCTGCATGCTGGCCACTCCTTGGAAGATGAGACAAGATGCATGCATCGTGCTCGAGCTCGGCGAGCAATGCAAGTTGGCGCGTCAAGCAGGGCCGTGCCCTGCCCTAGTAGACGCCCCGACCTGCTCATTTCATTGGCCATCTACGGCAACGTCACTGTGCGCCCCGACCCCGAGCGTCCTTGCCGATACGGACGAGTGGCCCGAGAGCGAGAATCTGTCCTGGCTGCCCGGCTACCGTCGTGTGGCGACCACGCCCCCGCCGTCGACGACGACTGGGCGGGCCGTGATACTGGGAGTAATATTTTGGTTAACAATTAAAATCACAGCGAGGCACGCATGTGGCCACCTATACCAATTGGTATGCTATCATCATCAACCAACCCTCTGCATCTGGGTGATGACGCAGGCGTTATTTTGTCCGATCGGCGGCGGCAACGTCTGCACGCCATAAAGTTAAGTCTCCAGTCCAGGGGCATGAGCGATGACTATCCAATCGTCAGCCAGCTCCAGCTCCCCAGTGCATGCCTTGTTTTATTCACAGCGCCGTTTCTGACCACGTTTGTCAGACTCGCATTGTTTGTACCCCACGCTATCAACCTATCTATGACTATACGGAGTACGTACGTACCTAGCTTGAGGGTCTCTTTGAAACGCGGGATTTCAAAACACATGAATTGGAAATAACCAGAATCAGGTCCTGCTTGGACGATGATAGTCCACAAGAAGAGAGAGAAATAGCTTCAATGCTGAAAAAACAACATAAGCCTTGACGCCATCAAGATCCGGTGCTAAAGTAACATTAGCATCGAGTCTAAAATTCACGAGCACCGGAGACTCTTTAGCACCGTTTGATAACACCAACCGGTGCTAAAAGTTATCTTTAACACCGGCTAATGTTTCTCCCACCTTTAGCACCGGCGCCACGTATCCAGGGCGGATACAAACCTCAAAACACCTTCGCCCGTCTATAAATAGCCCCAAGCGCCTCTCCTTCCCTCCTCACTCCGACATTTCCCATCCCTGCCACCAAAGCGGGGTCGCCGGCATAGGTCCGGTCCGTCGCCCCACCGTACTTGAGCAGGGTCAGCCCGACTCTAGGTGGTGTAAAGGCATTATGCAACCATAGTCGGTTCACCATCCCTGGAAGGTCGTGACGCCTTGGGCCATACCTCGTCGAGCACCATTGCCGCTCACCCCGCCATCCACGCTCACCGCCGGCCATACCCCGGCCGCCACGCTGCCCGTACGAGCCCTAAAACGTCCAGGTACGACCGTTATGCTACACGCCTAAGTCCCTGCACCCACATCCCTTCTCACACCGTTATGCTGCCCAGCCGTCGCGCTGATGAGCTTCGGCAAGCCGCCAGCATTGCTTTGACTGGCCGCCGTCTAGCCCAGCCACCCTGGCCTGCACAACTCGTCCTAACGAACGACTCCATAACCCATTTGCCACTCCAAACCCACCCCAACTCACTCTCCCTTCCCAGTCGTGCCGTCGCTCAAACTCCGGTGAGCCTCCACCGCCGCACGAGCCCCGGTCCGCCCCGAGAACATACCTGCCTACTCCGTTGTGGCCTTCCAAATGCGCCAAGCTGCCTCTTGTCACAAAAGCCGCACCACAGCGGCCAGCGGCGAGAGCTCCGGTGAGGTGCTCTGCCCCGCCGGCGACATGCCTGAGCGGCGCACCCATGTGGTGCCCACATAGCGCCCAGGTGGCAGCCATGCAAGCCTAGGCCCCACCTGCCAGCCGCACCCCTTCGCCACCTCAACCGCCACGCCATCTTCCTAGCCTTTTCGTGCACCCGATCCACTGCACCACACACTCACACGTGTTGGTCCATGAGTCCACCACCCCGGTCCACATCACAGTACCGCATGCGCGTGCCCCGCTGACCGCGTCAGTCCGACGCCACCTGTCAAAATGCTAGGTACACACAGGAAATCGTACCACAAACTCTTGTTTGCCTATTTCCCTACATCCAAAAATTTCAAAAAATATTAGGCATCTCTACAAACCTATTAGAACCATTCAGTTATTTTTCTCATCTTACTAAGTTCCAAAATTCAACAAACCCATTTACAGCCAATAAGAAGCTTCCACAAATGTACCCCAAAAATCTCCATTTCTATTTCCTAGCTCCAAAAATACCAAATAAATTATCACAAATATCAGAATATATTCCGAGCATATTAACATGCTTATCCCCAGAGTCCTATTTTTACAAACTTAGAAACTAAAGGATTTCTCCAAATCCATATTTTCCATTATTACCTTCTTATATGGAAAATATTCCATGAGCCCCTTAACCTTATACACTACAACGCAACATTTATTCCGTGACGGAATCATTCTGTCACGGATTGTCCAATTTCCGTCGCAAATTAATTTCTGTGACGGTTTCAGATTTTGTTATTGATTGAGCGTCATTGATTAAATCGATCGACGATTATTAAAAATCCGTCGCGGATTAAACAATCCGTGACGGATTTTGACCGTCGCAAAACAGCTCGAAGCCCACTCAGTCCAGCCCAAAACCCAGTTTTAACGACAGAAATAACCGTCACGGATTGATGTTGATGTGGCACCTACATGGACGATGACGTGTCTGCCTACATAGACAATGACGTTGCTGCCTACGTGGGCGATGACGTGGCTGCCTACATGGATGACAACATGGACGATGACGTGAATGCCAATGCGGGCAATGACACTGGCAATCATGATGACGTGGCTGACAGTGGAAATTGACTTTTCAGTTTTGGGCCATTTCTTAATGGGCCAATTTTAGAAGTGCCACTTCAGCCCATAAACATTTAAGCCCACAATGATTTCTAGTCACATTTCAGCCCATTAAAGGGTCAGTCAACAATGATTTCAGCCCACAACATTTCAGCCCAACCAATCACAATTCACAAAAACTAGGAACAGCAGAATTCACATAATAATAAACCAATCACATCAGATCAGTTCAGCTCACCAAAAATTGATCAGTTCAGCCCAACCAATCACAATTCACAGAAACCAGGAACAGCAGAATTCAAATAATAATCAACCAATCACATCAGATTAGTTCACAGAAACCTTCTGGATGTTGCTTTTCCTGCTAGTCTTATCTACCAATCGATCTCTCGAACTGCTTCTTTGCTGCATCTAGTTCTCAATCTGAAAAGCAAGTCGCAAAATATTAACGGCAAGCATTATTTGCAATTGAAACTAACACAAGTTTATGCCCACGGTATAATGGATCAAATTCAGAAACAGAAGCCTCGAGTCTCAAGTCTACTGGTTTCAGAGAGAGAAAACTAAGCCACAAGCTAAAAATATGTATAATTATGTTAAACTTCAGTTACTGCTTCTTAAGAGTTTAAAAGATTGCAACAGATCCAAGCACAAGCAAGCAAGCAAACAGAATTGATACAGGTGAATCCAGTAGGAAATAACATAATCGACTTGCTGTGGAAAAGGTGCTTAATATGATAAGGAAACAATACTTTTTTCCAAGTGGTAAAGGTATCCATAGAACTAACCTGGATTTACCCATATGCCACTACTTTCTTCCAATTCAGCAGTCCATCCCACCTTACTGTAAAGCCATCAAGCCTACTGAAATCCAAGAACATTGTTTAGTCATCACTCATCAATAAGCTAACAATGCTGATGCATGTTTTGAAACAAGATGATTCTCATACGATGGTAGTCCAAATTAGAAGTCACAAAGCACATGCATACAACTCTGTTTAAAATTTCAGGTTTTCATAAACTGTATCCAAAGCTTGGGGATGAGTGATGATGCATACACTCAAAAAAATAACAATCTACCATAAACTATGAACTGTTGGATTAAATACTGCTGGCACCGTGGCAATTTTCAACCAGTTCACAACTAGAAACTGCAGTCAAAGACCATCTTACCCTGTAGCTTAATCATGTTCATATCTGACTTAGAACAAGCCACCTGAAGCTACAGAGTAGATCCCTTTGGCCATGATCTCAATCCTGAGAGAAAACATCACAATTCAGTCCAAATCACACAACCATGAGATTAATCATGAATATACAGATAGGTGACTGTTTTCTGAAATCACTAAACAAGAGATTAATGATGAATGTATGCAAGGATATGTGATTATCATTTTATGAATTCAGGTAACTTGCAAGTCCATTGTTCCATTATGCATCTGGTGCAGCTAGATGCTGCCTGAAGCTTTGGTCAAACCGCCAGATGAACCAAGCAATTATATTCAGAACACACTTAGTCAGAGTTGGACTAAAGGAAATGATATCGTTTCATTTGGTCAAAGTGCTATTTCTCACTACCAGAAAAAATAAAGCAGGAGACAATTTGCAGAAAACCAAGTTGCAGAAAACCATTTTATTAAGTTCTAATGTTCATGTTACGTTCAGTCAGTCATAGCACAGTGTTTGGATTACGAGTTTGGACTAAAGACTTTCAGAGACTCACTACATGGCACCAGCAGTCTAGCAGTAAAAAATTTCCAACACAAGACAAGCTTCAGTAACTGAAGACAAATTAAATTAGCACTCACTAATTGAAGTAAATTAGCAAATAAAAATACAAAATCATGGTATTCCTGCCAATCTAGGACACACGGGATTTCTGCCAATCTGAACCTATTCGTGCTATGAAACTATCCAGCTAGCAAATAAACTTACAGTGCAATAAATGCTTAAGGCACAACAGATTGACATAGGAATACTAACCAATTCGTGGCCTACTAGCACAAGTTAACAGTGGAATACTAACCAATTTCAGCTATGATTTATATACTGACTCACAAATGCACAAGCCAAGATATACGAACTGTTACCTACAGTTTAGAATCCTTTCTTTGTATGACATTGTAGAAGCTTTCCTTCTAGCATTCAAAAAATTATTAGCACTAATCCTGGAAGTTGATCTAGGTGCAGTCTGCAGTGTACCCTCGTGTTAAAACACCTCTAATGTACTACAGAACACTAAAAAGATGTAACTAAAACAATTTTTCAAGCCATTCATGTGTATCTTTGTTCAGCTCTGTATCTAGTACCTTCAGATGTCAGATAATACAATAGATGAAGAAATACACGATAGTTCATTGATCACAAAGCATTCCAAGAGTTAAGAGCTAGTGGTTTTTTGCCACTACTAGTTGCTAACTCAGTCAGCCATACTAAATGCAACAGCCAAGTCTACAACTTAAAAGCTGCTCACCTAAATTTTCAACAGATATGCACTAATCTATTGTTTCCAGTCAAACCGTCTCTACCAAACAAGCAATAAAACTTACACGCATTAGCAGCAGCAATATGCACGCATATGTGGGGGGAGGGAGACCGGCAAACCTTGGTCTTGGTCTCGACATGGACGTCGAGGGACTGGACGCGGGTGCTGAGGGACCCCGCAACGCACTTGCCGGCGAAGGGGTTGAAGAAGTGGAGGCCCGGATCAGCGAGGCGGACGAAGCGCCCCACTTCTCCAGCACCGGCACGCTGGCCGCACCTCCCTTGCCTCGGCCGCCGCTCGACCCGCTCCCACCAGCCGCCACCGCCGGGCCTTCCCCGCGCAGCCAAGGTCGCCGCCGTCTACTCGCCCGACGGTGGGATCTAAGGAGCAGCGGCGTCGCCCGGATCTCGCATGGACGCAGCGCCATAGGCTCGTCGGGAAGGGGAGATGGTTGCAAGGAGGGCCAGCGGTGGTGTCCAAGAGGGCGCTGGGAGGCCCTGCTCCGCCAGCCCCAGCAGCACGCGAGGGAGCAGCGAGATCTGCGGCCGCCACAGCGCTGGTGTACAGCCGCGGCGCTGGATCTGCGGAGAGAGCGGTGATGCGGCGGTCGGCGCGGAGCCGCTCGAGGGGAGAGGAGCGGCGCGCGGGGGAGGGGAGAGGAGCAGCGCGCGGGAGGAGCCAAGAGCCCAAAGACGGAAGGAGTGGAGGTGGACTGGTGGAGGCGGGTCCAAGGAGGCGAGGAGGACTAGAGGAGGCTGAGGAGTTAGGGTTACGGAGTTGAAGCTGTATTTATGTGACGCTTCGGATCATCTGAGCCATCCAAAGCTCCATCTAATGGTCAATAATGATATCATCTGATGGGCTAAATCTTTATTGGGCCGAAATAACCTTGTTGCGGTAGACCTTTTACTGCTTAAAATTTTTCTTTTTCTTTTTTTTCAAAGCACCCTTTGAAGTAACTTGCAAACAGTAAAAATCTTATATACCCAAATATATTTTTTAAATTCAAAGTAATTTGTATAAGTTGTTATGTAGGAGTTTCAAAAAAATTTAAAGATATTTGATACTTTCTATCATTTAAATGATTTTCTACGTGTTTATTGAAAGTTTCACGTTGGACTATAGGTACTCCCAATAAAATTCGAAAAATTATAAAAAAATCTTCTTAGGATTATATGTTCCATACTACTCCATATCCAGGAGATAGATGAAAAATTTAACTGACTTCTATGGACAGTTCAAACTTCTATCTCCAAATTAGCACATAATAATTACAATAATATTTGAATTTGGTCAAATCTACAAATTGGCATAACAACATGTTTTAGTCCACAATCTTGTAATAAAAAACTTAAGTAGTTTTAATAAAGTGATGACATATATTACTCACAAATGAATAGATCTTTCACATCGTTTCATACAACTCTAAGTCAAACTTTGAGATTTCAATACCTCATAACATGTGTTCAACTCATATGCACCTCAAGTTTAGACATTACCTTATTTTGACCATAACATTGGCAAATATCAAGTTACATTAGCAACTCTTAAGCAAAAGCATGTTTTTCTATTTGATACTTCGGTGAAAAAAGACAAGGTATATAATAAAATTCTATAAAATAGTAGTTTACATGCAAGTAAATGTCATCAAGTGACAGAGCCTGATTTTAGAAAAAATCAGAAAAAAGAACCACCAAATTTGAAGTTATTATGACCAAAAAATACTAGTTACAAGTTTTAGTTATAGATTAAAAAGGAAAAACAACACAACCAGATAGCTGAGCGTGCCACGTGGTATGTGGTGAAGAACTCCACCATTCCAATGCTGCGACGTGGGTGAAAGATTCCTTAAAATCCCGCTGACTCAAAAAAAAGGGATATATTTCCGAGTTTGTACACATCACACCAAGCAACTCGGTGTTAACCAATCCTCGTCCCAGAACTCCACGTCGCGGGTTCGAGTCTCCGTCCGTTCGCATTTTTGCCTTTGATTTTTTTATAAAAAAGAATACGAATTATTGTTAAATACAACAAAGTGGCATCAACTGCACAATTGATCAAATGGCCTAGTGGTAGTGCTGTACTTTGAACTCTGGTAATCCCGTGTTCGAATCCCGTCCTCATTGATTATTTTTTGTATTTTTTTTGGCGGCAGGAGGTGGCCGGGTGAGCTGGCGGGGGGCCGGTGACATTGCGCGGGGGAGGCTGGGTGACGCGGCAGGAGGCGGCCGGGTGAGTTGTCGGGTTAAAAAAGATACCTATAAATACATTTTGTTACTAATTTTAAACACAACCCATCAAGTAGCCCAGTGGTAAGTCACTCTCTTTCCTAATTGTGAGGTCTCTGTTTCGATTCCTGTAGGTGCCAAGATTTTTTAAAGTGTGATAAATTTCTCTTGTGTAACCAACCAACGATCTGTTTAAGTATATAGAAAAGTACTTCTTCATACCAATAGAATTGGAGTTATAGCCCAGTGGTGCTTTATTTGTCTCCTAACGTCAAGCGCGCAGGTTCAAGTCCTCGTTTTCCCTTTTTTTCCTTTTTTCTTTGCTGGCGGGATTAAATTCCGAACGGGTTGAGTAAATTATTTTTTTTACTAAACACTATCACAACCAAATGCATGGTCTAGTGGTATGACATTTTATTGTTGTCCCTCAAGATCTCAAACCTCCCATTGTGCAACCTTTTTATAAAAAAAATTCGTATGGGAACATGACCATTTCTTTAAAAAAGTTATATGGGAACGGAACATGAAAAATTTTAAATAGTATGTTGTAGTGATAATTTCCCTTAAAACCTTTCCTACAGTAGCAAAGTACATCATCACTAAGGATCAACCAACCCTTACTCTCATGCAAAATATAGCTTTGAGCTAATCGATCAAAAGTCCATCTCTTTAATTTTCTTAATAAATAATCAAATTAATTGTGTACTTGATACTCTGTAAAACCGTGAATTTTTGAGAAACATACACCTAAGATCAGGTTCATCTGTGAAGCAAGGAGAGTCTTAACGTTAAACCTCTCCTTATACCTTAGTACTAGATTCATCTGATAACAAGATTTTACTACACTTTCTTTCAAAAGAAATATGAAACAACTACTTTTCAAACACTAGTGATAGAACTTTGAAAAGGTACTTGATCAAGAGTTAATGGCAACTAAGCCTTCACAGCTATATAGATTTTTCCTATGAGTAAAAGGACGCGGGTTAAGGTGAGTAGCCTTTTGAGAAGCTCCTAGTCCAGAGGATTACCTTGGTCAAGCAAGGCCCGATTCATCGAGCCAGTCTTTCTGGTGAAAACTATGACTATACAAGCCAAAAGGACATAGCCTTTGGGAATGTCCATCTATGTGAGGCCTTGGTGCACACCCCACCAACTAAAACTAGCAAACCATCCCTAAGGTCCAAGAGGGGTAACAAGTATTCTAGAGACGAACCTTTGCATAGCCAAGTCTGGTCAACATGGGTTTACTATGAGAGGGTCTCTAGAATGCATGTCCAATATGCATGATGCTCCCGGGTTGAGATCCGCAATGCAGATGTGTAGTAACCTCTGTTAGACCCCCAAAAGTATTTGTGGATGGAACTAGGGAAGGTTATCCAGGTTTGGACGCCGGTGCGTACGGATCTCGTAGGATAGTACCACCAGAGGCCATGGTATGGGCTATTCGATTGTATGGTCATAAAGTACAGTCTCTATAGAGATAAGAAATATATTCGAATAGCTGTGGTTCTCGATTAAGGACCCACTCGGTCAAAGCTCTCTTTGATTAAGCACCAAAGACTTCGGAAATATGTGAGTCAAGAATATAGTCCAGATATCACCAAATGTTGCTAATGCGCTATAGGAACTTGCAGGGATGTTGATTTCCCCTCCAGGACCAAAACTCCACCTACATATAAAACCAATTCTTTATAAAAGAATCCTATCATCTTATTAAACAGGTTTGAGTCCCATACCCAGAAACTCCTTTTAAAGGTTAAGTACTTGTTGAGTGCAGAAGCCATACTCACCCTTGCTTTTCTTCTTACAGCTTAAAGAAGACGACCTCTTACGTTGCTTGCAACTAGTTAACCAGGTGATAACATCGCTCTACTCTTCATAAATTCTTTCATTATACTATTATTAAACATTCCATGTTGTATTAGTGTCATATTACCAATCCAGGGAGCGACACTAGTTGTACAATGATCGCGGACGCCCGAGGGGCGGTCCCCACAATCGCCATGGTGGCTAGGGTGTGTCGTGGTCAAGGCCATCCTCGCTATGTAATCTGATGATGTAAGCATCGTGGTTAACTTTTTATTATGAACGAATTGATCATTTTGGTTAGATTAGGCTTTATTGTTCGTTTAGCCCGGTATCTAGTTGGTGAACTGCTTAGTTTAGTTCTAGTTGATGAACTTTCACTACGTACCTGATGATAAACTACTTAATTTATTTCTTGTTGAGTAATACCACTATCTGCTTAGTTTAGTTCTATTTAATGAACTTTTGTTTATGTCGGTCAATATGAATATGAGCGAGTACTCCAAGCTACGAATATGTTTTATTTATATATCTGTGCATGATTGTCTAGTTAGCACATGTGTTGTAATATATGAATATCTCTGAAAGTTATCTCGGTTTACTCCTAGTTATGAATATCTCTTAAAGTTATCAATTTTGAAATGAGAATGTCCAAGTGATGTTGAATATGAGCGAGTACATGTGTTGTTATGAACGTTTAGTATGCACGCGTTCATATTCAGTTGAATGTGCATTTGTTGTGTGTGTAATTCGTTCATAACGATGCATATTTAGTACTCCTCATCGATCCAAATGATAGACGTCTACTTTTTTTTAACTGTTAATGAAGTATTCTAATCAGCGCTACTCTAAGCTTCTAGTTATAAGTAAAGAAACGTGATGGCCTCGTTCACAACCACTGCAACTAGCGGGTTTTCTCACGGCACGATGACACTTATTTGTATCGGGCCCATGGTAGCAGACATGTCACCGATGCGAATGAGGATTTCACGATGGCATGTATGAGGGTCGTTGCAGTAGTGATTTATAGCGGTTTGAGATCAGCTCGGAGCTCGGTTGGTGGGTGACTGGATGCTTAGAACCAGTGTGTTGTCACATGTTCCTGTTTATGAATACTCCTATGTCTAGGTACACGTAGTCCTTAGCCTCACTAAAAACAATACGATGCTTATTAACAAAAATATCACTGATTTATTATTGTAGGGTTATTATGTAAAGTAATCAGTTAGTCATTTACCGTAACTATATCAAAACTCGACAGCAAAAAGATGGGATCCAATCCTAATGAACTTACAAGAAACTTATGGACAAGTTGTTTGTACGAAATGATGTTGACGTCCAGTTATAGACAACACTGAATGCCACAGCGTCGGGGCACACAACAATTGGAGCTTTATTTTAAAGTTTTTTCTCCACCGAAAGCTAAGGCTCTGAATTCGTTTGTTATTTTATTTCGCATGCATCCACCACCTCTTAAAACAAAAGAACAAGCAGCTAGTATTATGCAAGAAGCCAGAAGTATATTCCCTTGGTGTCGACAAATTGGACTTCTTTTTGTCACGTGCAAAACAGTTGAAGTCAGGCATGCATGCTATTTTGCGTTGATAATGTCACACTCAAAATCTTTATGTTCCACAGGCTGAACAAGAAAACAATGCATGAACACCAGAACTGTCAAACGAAGACAATGCATGAGCACTATACTGTGAAATAATTTAGAAACCCCTTCTTTTGTAATCGATTTCCTCAGTTTATTATTTGTCCTTAAATATTTCCTTGCTTCTTGCCATGGACCCATGGTTGCATAGATATCTTACGGTGCGTGCATACAGTAAAAAACTACTAAAAATAGGTCCACTATACTTCTTCACCATGGTTGCACAGTCTGAGTCATCGTTCAGTCAAGTTGGCGAACTGTACACCACAGTTACAATACAGACCAAAACATAAAATCGAATTACGACGCACATAGATTGAATACTAGCCAAATCCAAGATTCACCAAGTTTTATTACAAAAACCATATATTCACTGAATAATATAATCACGGTGGTGAAAATTTGGCGAGCTCTCTAGGTTAGGTTTCTTTAATTTGCGCGCGGGTGGAACATGCGCATATATATATCTGGAGTCGAGTCTCCGACTCTGCACCAGTGCATGTAATTATGATCAATTCTTAGTATATTGGTAGGTGGTGTTCCCTTGACACGAGATGCATGCTTTTGGCTACTTCGTCAATCTAAATATCTGACAGCTCTTTGTTTAGGCCATATTTAGATCCAGAAAAAGCGTCTGTTTTTTCACGAAAAGTTATCCACCTAGAGGACTATGCCAGTTTATTTCTATTTCTATGCACGTTTCTATAGAAACAATATTTTCTGTACTTTTCACCCCTTTTTCTCGACTTAAACACACCCTTAATTTGCGAGAAAAAAATTGTGGTAGTACTGGCGTCAAAAGCATGTGTATGTGACTTGTAGCACACAATGCATAGTGTTCTATAAAAATACAAAGAAATACTATGTGAAAAGGAAGAAAGAAGATGTGCTCCAAGATACAGACACTACTAGAGAAACGACCTTTGGTCCCTGGTACGTTAGTACCGGTTGTGTTATAACCGGTACTAAATGCTGAATTTAGTACCGGTTTGTAAGCACAGTACTTCGTGGAGCACATTAGTACCGGTTGGTAACACCAACCGGTACTAACGTGCGCCTCGGGGGTCGGGCCACAACGGCTAGAGGCACGTTAGTACCGGCTGGTGTTACCAGCCGGTACTAACGTGCCTCGACTTGGGGGCCCCGCAAGCCGCTGCACGTTAGTACCGGTTGGTAACACCAACCGGTACTAACTGCCTACGTTTAGTACCGGCTGGCTGGGTATAATACCGCGGCAGGCTTCTTCCTCCCCGAGCCCGAGCTCATTTCTGCAGAGAGCTTGGTCTCTCACTCATGGCGCCATAGAGGGGGGAGTTTTTGCCCAAGTTTTCCATAATTTGTGGATTTCTCCTATATAAGTGCGCCAAAAGGTTAGCAACTTCATTCTCTGTTAATTGACGGTACTTGTGCTTATTTTTATGCTCTATACTTAGAGAAATTTGAAAAATTATGAATGAGAAGGATTTTGGTATTTGTAGAATTATTTGAGCTAAATAGAATCATGACCTTAATTAGATGGTAGCTTTTAGTAGCGAGTTCATACCCTAGATACCTAGATAATGAGCATGTTTTTTGTGACAATATTCCGTATCTTTTTAACTATATTTAATGTTATGTAATGGATTTTTTTAAAAATTTGATTATATATATGTAATGTTGTTTAATAGATTTTTCCAACTTTTTAATTATTACTAATACCTTTTTAACTAATAATTAATGAAATGTTGCAATATTAGTAATGTTGTTAGGTATTTTCTCAATGTTACTAATAATTAATAAAATGTTGCAATTAATGGATACATTTATTTTATAAATATTTTTTATGGTAGGATTCAAAATGGACCGTCAATGGATGTACGGCGGTAGGAACACCATGGCCTGGATTGTTGGCCTAGACGTTTTTCTCAATGTGGCTGAAGCAACCAGGTCCACGAATGGTCTCATGTGTTGTCCATGCCGTATTTGCCGCAATGTGAAACAGGTCATGAAAAGGGATACTCTACACGTTCACCTAACTGAAAACGGTTTCATGGATAGCTATAATGTTTGGACGAAGCATGGTGAACTTGGTGTTTTGATGGGAGACGATGAAGAAGACGACGATAACAACATCCCAGACTTTGCATACTTACATGAAGCCGGTGCCTTTGACGACGATGATGACCCAATGGAAGGGGTTGATGCAAATGTCGTAGAGGAGGAGGAGGCACCCGATGAGTTTGGTCAGGTCTTGCTTGATGCACAGAAAGACAGTGAAACTGCGAGAGAGTCAAAAAAGTTCGAAAAGATGTTGGAGGATCACAAAACAAAACTATACCCAGGGTGCAAGCCGGAACTGAAAAAACTGGGTAGCACGCTGGATATGCTAAAATGGAAAGCAACCAATGGTGTCAGCGACAAAGGATTCGGTGAGCTACTACAAATCGTAAAAAACATGCTTCCTGAGGCTAATGTGCTGCCGTCGACCACGTACCAAGCCAAAAAGATTGTGTGCCCTCTTGGATTGGAGGTACAGAAGATACACGCATGTCCTAATGATTGTATCCTGTATCGCGGCGCTGAATATGAGAATTTACAAGCTTGTCCTGTTTGTGGTGCGTTGCGGTACAAGATCAGGCGAGACGATCCTGGTGAAGTTGACGGGCAGCCAGCGAAGAAGAAAATTCCTGCAAAGGTGATGTGGTATTTTCCTGTGATTCCACGATTGAAGCGTTTGTTCAGAAGTAAGGAGAATGCAAAGTTGATGCGGTGGCACAAAGAAGATCGTAAGCGAGATGAGATGATGAGACATCTTGCAGATGGGTCCCAGTGGAGGAACATTGAGAGAGAATTTCCACAATTTGATCAAGATGTAAGGAACATACGGTTTGGTTTAAGTACAGACGGAATGAATCCATTCGGCGATATGAGTAGCAGTCATAGTACTTGGCCAGTTACCCTATGTATATTTAATCTTCCTCCTTGGTTGTGCATGAAGCGAAAGTTCATCATGATGCCGGCTCTCATCGCAGGTCCAAAACAACCTGGAAACGACATCGACGTGTTCCTAAGACCTTTGATCGATGAGCTTTTACTGTTGTGGAAGGACGAAGGTGTAAGTGTGTGGGATGAGTACAAACAGGAAACATTCATCCTCCGAGCATTACTTTTTGTGACCATCAATGATTGGCCTGCACTTGGAAACCTTTCGGGACAGTCAAACAAGGGATACTCGGCCTGCACCCACTGTTATGATGAAACAGACTGCATTTATTTGAAGCACTGTCGAAAGTGCGTGTATATGGGCCATCGTCGGTTTTTACCACCGAAGCACCCTTTAAGACATGAAGGAAAACATTTTAGAGGCGAGTCTGATAATCGATCTAAGCCTTTGTTCCGCAACGGAAAGCGTGTGTTTTCGATGGTAAAAGATGTGCAGGTAGTATTTGGAAAGGGCCCTGGTAGCCAAGCCGTTCCAAATGACGAGGACGGACATGCACCCATGTGGAAGAAAAAGAGTATATTATGGGAGCTACCTTATTGGGAAATGCTTGAGGTCCGCAATGCAATTGATGTGATGCACCTGATGAAGAATCTTTGTGTGAACTTGCTAGGATTCATGGGTATTTATGGAAAAGGGAAAGATACAGTGGAAGCAAGACGTGACCTTAAAGCGTTGGAACAACGAAAAGACCTACATCCTAAAAAGAAGGGAAAAGACCAGCGATACTTAAGGCCTGCCAGCTACACTCTCAGCAAACAGGAGAAGGAAAGCATGTTTGATTGCCTGAACAGTATCAAGGTGCCCACTGGATATTCCTCAAATATAAAAGGAATAATAAAAATGAAGGAAAAGAAATTCACGAACTTGAAGTCTCATGACTGCCATGTCCTGATGACACAATTACTTCCAGTTATCTTGAGGGGTATTCTACCAGAGAATGTAAGGTTGGCAATCGTGAAGCTGTGTGCGTTTCTCAATGAAATTTCACAAAAGGTGATTAATCCAAGTCATTTGATAAGGCTACAGCAAGACGTGGTCCAATGCCTTGTAAGCTTCGAGATGATATTCCCACCTTCATTCTTTAATATTATGACACATCTCCTGGTTCACCTAGTTAAAGAGATAACTATTCTGGGGCCAGTATTCCTACACAATATGTTCCCTTTCGAGAGGTACATGGCAGTCCTAAAGAAGTATGTTCGCAACCGTTCTCGACCAGAAGGATGCATCGCTAAAGGCTATGGAACGGAGGAGGTCATTGAATTTTGTGTAGACTTTATTGAGGATCTTGATCCGGTTGGACTCCCCGTGTCACACCATGAGGGACGACTCTGCGGAAAGGGAACACTTGGGAGAAAAGCTATAATGGACCTCTCTCAAATTGAAATTTGCCAAGCAAACTACACGGTTCTACAAAGTTCGACCTTGGTGGCTCCATATATAGAGGAGCATAAGGATATTATACGATCCGAAAACCCAAACAAGAGTGAAAAATGGATTACCCGTCATCACATAGTGACTTTCAGAGATTGGTTGAGACGAAAATTCATCGGTGATGGCACGATTGATCAAGAACTTCAATGGCTGGCTAGGGGACCATCAATCACAATCTTGCAATACCAAGGCTACGAGATAAATGGGTATACATTCTACACAAGATCTCAAGACCAGAAGAGCACTAACCAAAATAGTGGTGTCCGTATAGATGCAATAGGAAATGATGGTATAAAGGACATCTACTATGGCGTCATAGAGGAGATATGGGAACTTGACTATGGACCTATAAAAGTTGCCCTGTTTCGCTGCCAATGGGTGAGCCGCGCCGGTGTAACGATAGACAGATATGGGATGACAACGGTGGACCTAAAAAAGGTTGGATATAAGGAGGAACCATTTGTCCTAGCCAAAGATGTGACCCAAGTGTTCTACGTGAAAGACATGGCAAGCAAGCCCAAGAAGAAAAAAATTAAACCCAAGAAGAGAAAACAAAAGAAGCAGATGGAAGAGGAGCAGACAGAAAAGGAGCAGACGGTAAAGAAGCCAGAAGATAATGAGCCTAAACGTCACATAGTTCTTCCAGGAAAAAGAAAAATAGTTGGAGTTGAAGACATTACGGACAAATCAGAAGATTATGATCAGTTAGATGACCGTCCTCCATTCTCAGTTGATGTTGATCCCAGCATTCTGTTATCCAAAGAAGACGCTCCGTACTTACGGCGCGATCACAACCAGGAGACATTCGTCAGAAGGAAGATTAATTTTGTTTCAGCGGAAGATGATGAAGATGAAGATTAATGGCCTCAATTATTTATTTTCTATTAAATGATGTAATGTAATGTGTGTAATGTAATGAGTGTCGTTTTGCATTGTGCAATTTGACGTAATTATCTCAATGTGTGTTCTGTCGATATAATTAACTCAATATGTGTGTGACATTACTATGGACTTATGTAATTTAATTTTCTTTTTCTTTTTTTTATGAAAAGTGTTGATTATTGAAATTTGACGTTAATTAAATAATTAATTTTCGATTTGAAGAAACAGTTATATGAGATTTGGAAGTTATTATTTATAAATATTTTTGCATGCAAAAAATAATTACCTCTTCGTATTTTACAGATTTACTATATGTATGTGAGATATTTAATGAGATATTTTATAAATTACAATAAGTGTGTATTTTCAAATTTGAAATTAAACATGTAATCATCAATGTGATACTACATAATAAGTAATTTGAAAGTGTACGTAGTGCCTTTACGATTTATAATAAGTGTTAAACGAGAATAAAAGTAATATATACAAATAGAAAAAAAAAATAAGAGAAAAACTATACCATTTACAGGGGAGGCAGGTTAGTACCGGTTTGTAACACGGCCCGGTACTAACCTGCCTCACGTTTTCGCTTCCCGCCGGCTGTGGCACGTTAGTACCGGGCCGCATTACAAACCGGTACTAACGTGCCTCACGTTTTCGCTTCCCGCCGGCTGTGGCACGTTAGTACCGGGCCGTATTACAAACCGGTACTAACGTGCCTGGGGGTGGCAGGTTAGTACCGGTTTGTAACAAGGCCCGGTACTAACCTGCCAGGGGTATAAAACCCCAACCGCACTTAGCCAATTTTTCACCGCGCCCCTGCCTGCCGATCGACGCCGCCATCCCGCACCGCCGCCGCGCGCCGTCGTCCTCCACGCCGCCGGCCCGCGCGCCGTCGTCCTCCGCACCGCGCGCCGTCGTCCTCCACGCCGCCGGCCCGCGCGCCCCGCCCGCACACCCGCCGCCGTCGTTCTCCACACCGGCCCCGACGCCGCCGTCGTCCGCGCCGCCGTCCTTCTCCTCCTCCGGCCCCCGCGCGCCCCGCCGCCCGCATCGGGCGCCGTCGTCCCCCCGCGCGCCCCGACGCCGCCGTCCCCGCGCGCCCCGCCGCCCGCACCGGGCGCCGTCGTCCTTCACGCCGCCGGCCCGCGCGCCCCGCCCGCACCGCTGCCGTCGTCCCCGCCCGCACCGCCGCCGTCGTCCCCCGCGCCGCCGGCGCCGCCGTCCCCGCGCGCCCCTACGCCGCCGTCGCCTCGCGCCCCGACGCCGCCGCCCGACGCCGGCGTGTACGTGCTTGCTGACGTCAGCGTTTTTTTAATAGATTTAGAAAAAAATTGATATGTGTTAGAAAAAAATTTGATATGTGTCAGAAAAAATTTACATGTGTTAGAGAAATTTGATATGTGTTAGAAAAATTTATATGTGTTAGAAAAATTGATATGTCTTAGAAAAAATCAACTGTGTTAGAAAAATTTATATGTGTTAGAAAAATTTAATATGTGTTAGAAAAATTTTATATGTGTTAGAAAAATTGAGATGTGTTAGAAAAAAATCAACTGTGTTATACGTCAGCACATTTTTTTTTGTTTAAATAGATTTAGAAATATATCATATTTGTTAGAAAAATTTTAGATGTGTTAGAAAATTTTCATATGTATTACAAAATTTTCATATGTGTTAAAAAAAATTCATATGTATTACAAAAATTTCATATGTGTTAGAAAAAATTCATATGTGTTAGAAAAAATTCATATTTGTTAGAAAAATTTCATATGTGTTAGAAATATTGTAGATGTGTTAGAAAAATTTCATATGTATTACAAAATTTTCATATGTGTTAGAAATATTGAGATGTGTTAGAAAAAAATCAGCTGTGTTATACGTCAGCACATTTTTTTTTGTTTAAATAGATTTAGAAATATATCATATTTTTAGAAAAATTTTAGATGTGTTAGAAAAATTTCATATGTATTACAAAATTTTCATATGTGTTAAAAAAATTCATATGTATTACAAAAATTTCATATGTGTTAGAAAAAATTCATATGTGTTAGAAAAAATTCATATTTGTTAGAAAAATTTCATATGTGTTAGAAATATTGTAGATGTGTTAGAAAAATTTCATATGTATTACAAAATTTTCATATGTGTTAGAAAAAAGTTCAGATGTGTTACAAAATTTCATAACTTACTCGTATCATATACTAGGATAAATGACAAGACGTAGCGAGGATGAGGAGTTGCTTCATAATATGATTCGAGACGGTACAGACCCTGTAGAGTTTGACGGCAGTCAATTTCTTGATTTATCTGGACAAGGAGGGGATGGAGGGAATGGAGATGATGAGGAAGATGATGATGGAGACGACCAAGAACAAGAAACTGGTCTTGACGAACACAATGAGACCGAGGTATACATAAGGATTTTGATCGGGCATCTGGATTAATTTTGTATTAATTATTTTTGTATTAAATAATAGTTTAATTATTTTCAGGCATCTGGATCGAAGCCTCCAAAACGGAAGCGAGGCTGCAAGAGAAAGATGACCGGGCATACCCTGGTCACAGCAGTTACAGATGATGGTGAACCAACGGAACCGCCTGGGATTAAGACTTCTTATGTGAATCAATGTGGATATCTTGTTAGGGAAAACATCCCCATCAAGTACGAGCTTTGGAGGATATCGAAAAACAGCGATCCAAATGTTCAAGTTCGACAAATAGTCCCGGAGTCAGAGAAGGAAATGTTATGGAAACAGGTGACTACACACTTCACATTTCCGGCAGACAAATTAGACAAAGTCAAGAATTGGACGATGAGTAAGATGGCTAACCAGTTTCAGTCATTTAAGAAGAAGTTGAAAGCCAATTTCGTCAAGAAGAATCTCACACCAGATTTTGAGAAGGTGTACCAGAACCAAAGGCCGTTTTGGGATGAATTCGTAGAGAATCAGTTGTCGGCCGACTACCTGAAGCGAGTTAAAACTAACACAGAAAATGCCTCGAAGAAAAGTCAGTTCCACCATCTAGGACCAGGAGGTTATGAGAAGGCGATTCCGAAATGGAAGAAGATGGAAGATGAATTGATACAACGAGGAATCGTACCGCAGACACTCTCGTGGCCGTTACGAGTGAGGTGGTACTTCTATGCTCATGGAGGCAGACTAAACATGGAAAATGGTGCGTTTATCACTAGCGATGCCATAGCCGAAGCGATCGACAGGCTAGACGAAGCAATGAAGAAAAAGGAAGATGGATCTGTCAAGCCTGATCGAGAGAAGGACGAGCTGACTTACGCTCTTGGCAATCCGGAACACACTGGTCGGACTCGAGGCATGGGCGTCGTACCATGGAAACGTGGCTTCAGTCAGGATATACAGACGTACCGAAGCCGTTCCAGAAGCAAGAAAGCCATCCAAGAAGAATTGCGTGAGCTCCATGACAGGCTGGCTCAGGTTGAAACTAGAACAGCCCAAGAAATAAATGAACGAGTAGATCAGCGCCTGGCAGAAGTCCTTAGCCAACACCAGGGACAACCTAGTGCTCCTGCAGGCGGCGAGAATTTGGAGATCAGCCCCGCATCTCAGCGTCGTAGCAGCATTGCTTCCACCAAGGCCGCTGAAAGATATCCCGTAGATGACATCACTACGAGGACGGACTGTGAGCTTCTTTATCTTGTCGGGAAGAAGATGAAGGTATGTGCTGAAGGTGTTGCTGAAGTACCGGTCCCGGGCGAGAAACTTCACAACGTGCCTATTCCCGAAGGGTACGCTAGAGTTTTGGTTGACCGAGTGGCTGGTGTTTGGGCTGAAGACCTTGCGATCCCGATCCCTACAGGTGACGGTGGAGAGGAACTGCGAGATGGGTTGCATACATGGATTGCTTGGCCTAAGGAAGACATCAGATTGAAGCCAGGAACAACAGATTCAGCTGCAGCATCGGCTACGAGGGACCCCAGCATGGATCCACCATCTCCACATGGTCCCGACAACGACATGGACCCGCCCTCACCAATTGGTACAAGGGGCCCCAGCATGAGTCCACCTCAGCCGAAGAAGAGGTACGCCAAGGCTCCAATGCCGCCGGCTCCTAAGCGGCAGAAGAAGAAGAAAGAGAATCCTCCGCCTCCGCCTCCTAAGCTCGCGTACGAGAAAACAGATGAGGAAACCGATGCGACCGTCAGCCAAGAGGTTGCGGATTTTTTTCAGAAGGTTAAGGACAAGAGAAAGCCAAAGCCGAAGGAACCGGTTGACCCGACAGCCGTAAGACACTTTATTAAACAGGCCAGACCCGCGGTGAAAGAGACGGCTTCGGACTACGACCGCACAATCATGAAGTCGTACAAGAAAGTCGAAAATAGAAAAAGTGCATCGTCGTCGAAAAGCTCTCAGTCCAAAGGCATTGCACAGCTGGGACAACAATCGAAGCAATCGATTCCTCCGCTTGTTGTGCTATCAGAGGAAGAACAACAATTGGTTGAGATTATGAAGCAAACCAACCTCACAAAAGCTCAACTGCGAGGTGAAGATGATATTCCAATACACGAGGGAGGCAAGAAAAAACCGTTCGAATTGGGGCAATCACTGGTATGGCCTGAGCTGCTAGCACACCTAGGGACCAGAATGTATGAGTTCCACAATTGGTACATGCGAGAATCTGGAAATGGATTGACCATGTTCGCAGCACGGATCAGAAATTCACCCTATCGGCCGCCATGTGATATGTGGATTGATTTCGAAGATATCCATTTTTTATACTATCAAGATGCCCTTTCCAAGTCTCTCATGAGTGCATGGATTCTGTAAGTATTTAATAAAATGTTTATATTGTACCTCTAGTTGTCAATCCTATCTAACTATATGTTATTGTGTATCATGTAGGATGGAGTATCAACATTGCCGGAAGAAGGGATACTATGGCATTGGCTTCTTGGATCCGGATATCTTACACATGGAGAATATTGCAAATTATCCCAATCGAACGACAACAAATATTTTCAATGCCTTGATGGCACAACATACATGTTCATTGATACTTTTTCCGTACCTCTTCGGGTTAGTCGTAGAACATATTTTACTATTTCTATATTCATTCATGTTACGGTTCTAAATGACATCTTTATATGTACAGGTTTCACTGGATCCTCCTTGTACTCGAGATTAATCGAGGCCGGATTACGGTGTTCGACTCATTGAGAAAGCCGATGAAAGAGTATCAAAGCCTAGTTGATACTCTTAACAAAGCGTGGAAACGCTTTGTTAAACACCAAGTTGGAGTATCAGATACGGACGAGCTTCTATGGAGGCTTGACTTTCCGGTACGTTCAAAGTTTCATATTAGTCTTATTTCATTTAGTCAAACATCGAGAGTGTATTACATAACCGATTGTTCATATACGTGTATATATAGTGTATGAGACAGGAACAGGGAAACAACCTGTGTGGGTACTACGTATGCGAATTCATCAACGGATTTGTAGGCCCGAAGATGATGACGGAAAAAGAATTTGACGTACGTAAACTTCCTACCATTTTATTAAATTTTTATTATGCAAATCTGTTTATTAAGACTAACGAAGATTTTTCTTGGCAGGTTATGGTAATGACAGAAGACCTCATTGAACCGGAACGAGTCAAGGCAGTTCAAGAACAACTAATGGGATTTCTGCTCGATGAGGTCGTGAATCCGAACGATGAATTTTATACGGATCATAGAATAAGCATTGGTTTAATGGACCCTGATCGAGGAAAGGACGAGGAGGAAGAGGAGTTCCAAAAGAAGAAGAAGAAAGATTAGCTTAATTGGTTTTTCTTTAATCGAAACACTTGAAAAGTTGTATATATATGTAATACTTTTTAGAAAGCTAACTAAGTACATGTAGATTATATTATTGTAACGTAATATTACTTTATACGCAAGCGCATTAGAACGGATACGATACGAATACGCATTGTAACGGAAACGATACGAATACGCATTAGAACGGATACGATACGAATACGCATTAGAACGGATACGATACGAATACGCATTAGAACGGATACGATACGAATACGCATTAGAACGGATACGATACGGAATACGCATTAGAAATAAAATAAAATAAAAGAGAAAAAACAGTTTAGTACCGGTTGGTATTACCAACCGGTACTAAACTGCCTCCCCGGGGTGGCGGGCAGCGCACGCAGTTTAGCAACCGGTACTAACGTGCGCGTTTTAGTACCGGTTCTGGAACCGGTACTAAAAGACTGCCACTTTAGTCTCGAAACGTTAGTACCGGTTCCACAACCGGTACTAAACTTGGCTTCCCAACCGGTACTGAAAGTCGTTTCTGTAGTAGTGAGAACCTGGCCTGAGCAAGTACCAGTAAGTACCACTCGAACATCAACATTACCGCGGATGAAACAAAACCTCTCACAACATTAATACAGATGCCAAATTAACTGAAGGCCCTAATTAGCATGAAATAACAGTCCCTCCATCTCCGTAAACGCAAGCTCAGGCGGCAACATAAAAAACACAAACAGACAAGGACACAGTTCAAAAATGGAAACACCAAACCACTCTCAATATAAGCACACATCCACCAAGGACAATCATACCCCAGGAGAGAGCTGGCAAAATAGTAGAACGACCACTGCACTACCATCACCCCCCTGTGTAACCTTCAAGCTAGTGGAACTCCGCCGCGACGTTGACCGCGCGCTACCATGGCGTCCGGCACCGAGCTGGTGCCCTTCGCCGCCGCAAACTCGTCACCTGAACCAGGCGCCGCCGACGAGCTGGCGCCGGCGTCGCGGCAGCCGTCGAGGTTCAAGGGAGTGGTGCCGCAGCCGAACGGGCGGTGGGGCGCGCAGATCTACGACCGGCACGCGCGGGTGTGGCTCGGCACGTTCCCCGGCGAGGAGATCGCTGCGCGCGCCTACGACGTCGCCGCCGTCCGCTACCGCGGCGGCGCGGGCGCGGCCGCCAACTTCCCCGGCGAGCGCGCGTCGCCCGGCGAGCTCGCGTTCCTGGCGGCGCACTCCAGGGAGGAGGTCGTGGACATGCTCCGGAAGCACACCTACGCCGCCGAGCTCCGCCAAGGCCTGCACCGCGGCGCCCGCGCGCAGCCGACGCCGGCGTGGGCTCGGAAGCCGCTGTTCGAGAAGGTCGTGACGCCCAGCGACGTCGGCAAGCTCAACCGCCTCGTCGTGCCCAAGCAGCACGCCGAGAAGCACTTCCCGCTGAAGCGCTCCGGCTCGCCGGAGACGATGACCGCCGGCGGCGGCAAGGGGGTGCTGCTGAACTTCGAGGACGGGGAGGGGAAGGTGTGGAGGTTCAGGTACTCGTACTGGAACAGTAGCCAGAGCTACGTGCTTACCAGGGGCTGGAGCCGCTTCGTCAGGGAGAAGGACCTCCGGGCCGGGGACACGGTGGCCTTCTCCCAATCAATGTATGGGCAGGAGAATCAGCTGCTCATTAACTACAGGAAGATGCAGAGAGAGCAGGACCAAGCCACGGCGGCCGACGCGGTTGCCGTTGAGGCCCGGAGCATCAAGCTGTTCGGCGTTGACATCGCCGGTGGAGGGCGAGAGGCCGGTGAATGGAATGGCGAGTTCATGGAGAGATGACAACATCAGCCTTCTTGATCTTATCTAGCTAGCAGCTAGTGTGTGATCGTGTATATATGCATGGTATCTTCTATAACTTTTCTTGTTTGTTCTTCATCTATTTGATGTAGACTTCAGTTTCTCGTTATTATTGTTATTATCGAAATTAAGAGAGCCAGAGATTAGATTCCTACTCTGCCATATGCATGCTTCTTTATTATCTTGCTGTTTAGAAAATTACACCAATCCCAATCTAGCAGATGATTGCGCTTTTGTTGTCCTCAAAACTAGGATCCTTTCAAGGTTGGTTCTGTTGCAAAAAGGACTGTTTGAGATGTGTTCTACAACGTCCTGTTGATGTTTGTTCTGAGCTCTTACTTTCATCACTTAATCAATAGCAGATCAATTTTGGAGTATATCATAGGAATATGCTACATATTTAATGCGAATTTTGGCTTGGAGCTCATCATTCACACACAAGTGTAAATTAGACTTCTCTGCACATTTTTGCTTCCTGCTGCACTGCAGGTCTATGTGTCAGTAAGAAATCCTACCATTCTGAGCTAGCAACCCAATGCCAGCACGGCGACTCACTACTGTAATCTGTAAAACACCTCGGCTATACCGTCTCCTAAGTCTCCGTGTTAGTAATCCACACGAACGCGACAAGGATGAGGGCTAGTATCCGCATTGGCATCGAAGCTACTTCCTACATTCCAAATTATAGGTCGTTTTGACTTTTCTAGTTCATAAATTTTGCTATGAATCTAAACATAGTGTTTATTTATGTGCATAACAAAGATTATGAACATAAAAAACCAAAATGATCTATAATTTGGAACGGAGGTAGTAGTAAACAGGTCAGTCAATCAATCCGTCATCGGTCTAGGGATATGTCCATAGTCCCTACCAGTACTAATTATGGGCCATCATCATTACTGTAGCCAATCCTATGAAAAAGACAAATCCACACACTAGGACCATAAGGCCAGTCTCGATGAATTCAAGAACATAGTGCTATTTTTTTTAGCAAGAAGAATATATAGTACTATAAATACATATGCAGTAACGAGTCCATTCATCTAAACTATAACTAAAAGGTTCCTCATGTCAAACATTAGCAACTTGCCTCAATTTTTTTCCAAGGTGATTCTTCTCAATACATGTGGCGTAGCTAATCATATGGAGAATTACCTCGCTCAAGATAAGAAGCAGGGATGGCAAAAGTTAAGGAAACCAATTTGCAATGGCATCTTCTTATAATGTGTCGGCTTAGTTAAGGTTTAGTTACATGGTGTAGTTTACTATATAGTGGTCTAGACAGGTGAAGGTGGATAGCTGGTGGACCATACGCTTACTAGTGCGGTGCGTGGCCATGGAACCATAATTTTTTTTGTATTTTTAATGATGATTTTAACTAAATTATGAAGGGCCTTACTATTACTAATTGGATGCATGTTTTAAAGCCTTCGTTTCAATCCTCACTGGATGCGCAAAGACAAATACTAAAAATACTCACAAAAATCAGAATCATCTGGCCATCAATCTGCTAGTTTCTAAGACAGCGGCAGATCTAGAAGAGAGGATTAGGAGGGGCTTGTTTCCTTCATCGTCCACCTCTAGACCCTCCTTCCAAGCTTCCATGTCCATAAATTTGAAGGGGGGGCTTAGGAGGGGCTCCATGGTTCCGGCAACAGTAGAGAGGGGCTCTACCCCGGCCGACCCGATGCTGGATCCGCCCCTGCTAAGACTCTAATCATCGTACTCATTCAATCTACTATGTTTTATAAATAAAAAATTATCCACCTCTGCGATTGTGAAAATAGTATGAAGTTATCCGCTAGACCTATATAAAAATTACTCACTTTGTCATAAAAAAATAACCCCTCTAATCTTCAGTATAAAAAATACTCACGTATACAATTATAAATATAATTAAAATTAATTCTTAAATCTTCGTCTAATTTACCATATATGCCAAAAAAATAAAGTAACATGTATACCTGAATCTAAATTTACTTACATATATCATTCCAATGCAAATTAATGATTCTAAATTACCTATTTATATCATTGTTTATGTAGAATGCTAATTTAATGTATATATGCATGATGGTAGTCACTGTGTATACATATATGAAGGAAGCAACAAAATTATTGATTCCCATGTTAAACATATAGCTCAAACTAGGATTCAAATAATAACTATATATGTGGATGAAAAAATGTATATATTAAAGAGTCCATCACAGATGAATAAAAATATGTATTGTGTTAGGATATTTAACGAATGAGAGAGAGAGCAAATAATTTTGATTCTTATCTATATATAGCCCTAGCTAATTTGTTTATGAATTTTTTTTATACTTATGCCTATCAATATTATTAGTTCCACAAGTTTACATTTACACTTCTACACCAGGCATTATCGCTGCTGGTTTTATTTAACTCGACTGTGATGACCTATTGGTGAAAATACTAGCTTTCTGCGGTAGTGTTACACGAGAGCGATCATGAACCATTTATCTTAGGTCTAGATCTACTAACTGATAGATATTTATTTTCCTTTGATGCATAATCCACTTTGTTTCGGAGTTTTCTGGCATCCTTTTCGCTGTTGGGCGTACAAGTGTACAACTGTCGTGCCTGCTGACTTCTGTGTGCCTGGAGAGCTAGCAGCATGCAGTCCCGGATGGGTAGGAAGATGGGCCGGGCCCGTGAGACAGGTTGGTGGTGGTGTGGGCCGGTGTAAGGATACAAAGTTACAAGGCAAACTATTCTAAAAAAATAAAAATAAAAAACAAGGCAAACCGTCGGAGTGGGATCATGCGCGGCGAAGAGAATCAAATGACTACCAATAACGAGAATGTCTCCTATACTCCCACAATCCTCACAGACTCCCATACTCCCACTCTAAAAAAGGTATCAAAATGTGTATGAAGAAATTAAGTAAAAATATAAATGGGTAGATGATACAAAGACACATGCTCGTGCAAAATTTGAGTAGCAACAAAAATTTGTGCAATGAGAAATAAAAAAGAGAAAATCAGCATGTTTATTGGGTCGGGTGCACTGTTCACAAAGATCCGCAATCCGCATATCTTTACATGCTGATTTAATTTTTTTAGTTTCTCTATGCACGAATTGTTTTTAGTCCCCAAATTTACATGAGCATGCATATTTTCATCATGTAACGATTTATATTTTTAGTTGATTTTTTCATACATGATTTGATAATATTTTTCTTAAGTGGGAACATGGGAGTATGTGAAGGAGTTGGAGCACAGGAGATGGAAGAGCAACTCTAAGAGACTCTCTAATCCTTCTTAATTGCTAGTTTTAGAGATTTTGATTAAAAAGATACCTTCCAACCGTTTCTCTATTTGGTTATTTAAACATGTCACTCTCTATTCTGGATTTCTCGCTAGCAAAATATAGAAAAGAGAATAGCTCTCTAGAGTGCATGCAAGATATAGAAAAGCTGTTGAAAAACATGAAGATATAGAAAACGAATTTTATGCAAATGATTCTTTAAATGATGATTTAGAGAGTGAGTTTTAGAGAGACTCTTGGAGATGCTCTAACATCGACAAGGTATAATATAACCACGGACCTTTGTTGCATTGAGACATTGGAAGTAGGCAAAAGACATAGGTATGAAAAAAAATAGAGTCCTTTGCCTTGTGCATGGCAGCAATGTCCGCGCTTTGATGTTGTAGACATGAGGATCCATTGATTCTCCATCTCTTGTGGGTAGATTAAGAGCTGTTCGTCCTTTGGAGCATCTACATCCTTATTGGCTATCCCTCAGTTGTTAATTTGTTAGGGCTACTAGACAACCATGTGGATGGTGCCAGCTGTACAATGATTTGTATATCGACTATATGGAGACACTTTGAAGGGAGTAGGGACGAGACCTGGCCAGATCTATCACCTACTACCTGATTACCTGAATATGTAGGAACATGGGAGACATCGAACGTCGTTGTGTGAAACACATTATTGTACTGTTTCTCTGTTTTATGAATTATTAGATATAGGCGTGAAATTGCCTAACTCCTTGATCATACAAGGTAGAGGCGTCTGGCGCTAGCTAGTATCTGGATCAAACGTGTCTGAGTGCTAGTAAGGCACTAGCATAAAGAAAAGTTTTTCATGGAACATGCAGGAATCAGGAATGCGCATACTAGTGTTCAAATTAAACTGCGTGTGGGGCCATGATATAACGAACGCTCAGCTGAAAGTTGTGAATGATATGAAATTCAGTTGAAGATGGGTTAGTTAGTAGTCTCGCGGGTCAATTATAATTCAACTTGCCATGCATGACTCGTCACGAGCAACTATATGCACGCCCTGCAGAAGAACGAATGACTAATGAGATCAGATCGGAGAACAGGACATGCGCCTGCGGTTTACTAATTCAGTACGCTGTCGAAAGAAGAAAGCCGACGTTGGCCACTGTTCTAAACAGCAGACGACCGGGCCGTGGTCGTTGCGTGGAAGTACGTGGTGGAACAACGACCACAGTCAATCCGGGGTAGTATACGTGTTCCCCGCGGTGCATGGCCACCTGATGACCGACCGCCGCGTCTTCAAACCGCGTGCGCGCGCGCGCCGAGACGACGACGGGATCGCGCCGCGCCACGCCGTGTGTCAACCACATCAACTCCGATCC
The DNA here is from genome assembly GCA_015476505.1 of Urochloa ruziziensis. Classification (NCBI taxonomy): domain Eukaryota; kingdom Viridiplantae; phylum Streptophyta; class Magnoliopsida; order Poales; family Poaceae; genus Urochloa; species Urochloa ruziziensis. The sequence goes on from CM027122.1 coordinate 7,546,536, forward strand.
AACTCCGACTGAAGAAACATCGAGCAGAGAGCGGAGCACGGGGCGAATATATTGACCGTCCTGGTCGACAGGATCGAGGTCCGAAACAACTCTTGCATTTCGCGCGATGTATAATGTTATCCTTTTTATATATATTTGATCGATCGCGCGCGCCGCTATCCAAATTACTAAATCTGTTTCGAAATGTAGTTCGTTTTACTTTTTTATTCAAAGTTTGACTGCTCGTATTATTCAAAAATATTGGTGCTAACATAGTCGAGATTGAAGTCATTCTTAAAAAACTTATATTAACTAAAGCAATCTACAACAAAATGTAATATTTTATACAAATTTTTGAATAATAATCAATCGCTACACATCCTGGTGGTGATGCGTCTGCATCGAATGGACCTCTCGTCGGCCAGCAACAGTGGGAATGCAGGCAGCAAGTGCCGGCCGGCGACGTCGACGTCGACGGTCTTGCGTCTTGGCAAACTCTCGTTGAAAGCTCAACCTCGCGGCAGCCTGAAGAGATCCATGGGCTGGTCGACCGTACCGATCGGCCGCCAGGGGGACCTCAGGTAGATGCGCGCTCGACGTCGGGCATTCATAGAGCGTCCGTTCTGCTGCCCCGCTCGATCGGCCATGGCCAGGCCCAGCTTATTAGCTAGCTGCCGGCACCAGTGACAGTGCGACATGGACGCCGGCCGGCCGAAGACCCGGCGGCTCACGATTGGCTCCTGGCCGGGCACTAACTAACCGAGACAATAAGCCATCCATCCATCCATCCATCCATCCATCAGCTGCCATCATTGTGGAGCTGCAACGCTATAATTGGGCTTGGGAGGGGCTCCCTGTACTGTACGTCCGGGGCCTTATTGGTCCCGTTGATCCCCTCTAGTAACTCTTCTGTTGGAGACATGTCCAGCACGTCGCACGGATGCCGCCGTAGACTTTCCGGCGCCTATAGCAGCTGCATATACACATGTACATCCTGCTCTGCACCTCACGGCCCTCTCTTTGAGCAGCAACTAACATAGCAGCAGCATGTGTTGGATATGTTGTGGTCTGAAAATTTTAGCACGCGCGCGTGATCTGAATTATTCCCCTTTACTTGTGATACGCAGATAGCAAAACACCGCGCGAAGCATAGAGCTAGAGAGAAAGCGGAGACTCGGGTGAATAATAATGGATATCAATGGCGTATGCATTTCTGCACCGCTATCTAGCTGCTCGTGATTCAGATGCCTATGGCCAGACGACATCCGGGCACCCGGGACCGTGTGCCACATAATGATCCACCATGCATGCGACGGTAGTAACTGATAGGGCATGCAGATCCCCAGCTACGATTCTGCACGAACAATGCAAGATGGATGGCCTATAAATCCAAGGTCCAGGCTACAATTTGTATGCACAGCTGCCAATCGATTCAATTCGCGTGATGCAGATCATGGTCCAGTGGGGAACAGCTTAATACTGCCGTGCACCTGGACCTCAAGGCAATGCATGTATGGTCTCCCTCGATCTCGAGATCTCATCAGGGGGTACTTATGCGTGTGTTCTAACACCACCGGTGCATGTACACGTCGCGGCCGGGAGAGATGCGTGTTTCAATGGCCGAGTCTTCAAGTGGGCATGTGCCGTGTGGCAGCGGCCGGTTTATGGCACGGGACCGCCGCCATTGGCACGTCTTGCTTCAAATTCCTGTTGCCAGGGTCAATCTTGTTGGTGTACGCAGGTATACGATGCATATATACCTCTTTGGTTCTTCATCCGGTCCTCCTTTTTCAACAAGCGGAGAGGCTCATCATAAGTTAAAATTGACATATTTCGACCGTTGCGGAAGTCACGTAGATTCGGACCACCAAGCGTTTTTTCATATTAACGAAAAATATCCGGTCTTAAATATTCACATGTGAATGTCTACAACCACAAAGTAATAAATCCGGCCACGTAACAAAGATAGAAGAGTTCTCACACTACAAATCTAAACCTGAAGACCACAAAGAAAAAACAAGAAATAAAGGAAAAGAAATCTAGAAAGACTAAACTTCAAACTTCTTTTATGCCCTTGCTTCAACATTGCTTTGGTCCTTATGCATCAACACCTCACACTCATAGTCTTCCTAGAAACCTTGATGTTAGTGCCGTCTTGCCTAACAATCATATGTTCCCTGATGAGTCAATCTCTGCCACAAACACAAGCAACCTCACTGCACTAGATCTTTAGAAGAGCCCCAAATCCTCAATTAAGGATCTCATTTGATGACGACCTTGCCACAAGAGTATGCGGTGAGCTTGAAGGAATGGATCCCCATAGCAGTGCCTCTAGGGAGGATGTGACGTTGATTCAACACTACTGCTCATCCGATTGCTGGACTACGTTTTCACTAGGGGAGAGGTGATGCAGGAGCCAACTTTTTTAAAATGTCCTCCATGGAGTAAATCGACATCCACAATGGTTGACATTGCCACTAACTGAAGAACCAAACTAATCTTTCGCCGGTGACTCCCGCACCTCATCCGTCACGCCATCGTCAGGCATCAACCTCGTGCGGATCCAAAATGGCCATATGCCAAGAACGGGTCGCCACACCCACAACCACCAAACGACGGTAGGCAGACCACGGTGAGAATAAATATCCTTTGAAAGATATGTCATCCGCATCACCGTGACGACACCCGACTCCGATGACTAGTAGGGCCACCATAACAGGTGGCGTCAACACCACAACGACGAGGCTCCAAAGACAAAACTTCTTCTATGCCCTTGCTTCAACATTGCTTTGATCCTTACGCATCAACACTTCACACTCGTAGTCTTCCTAGAAACCTTGATGTTAGTGTCGTCTTGCCTAACAAGCATATGCTTCCTGATGAGTCAATCTCCGCCTTGAACACAAGCAACCTCACTGCACTAGATCTTTAGAAGAGCCTCAAATCCTTAAGGATCTCATTCGATGAGGACTTTGCCACAAGACTATGCGGTGAGCTTGAAGGAATGGATCCCCATAGCAATGCCTCTAGGGAGGATGTGACGTTGATTCAACACTACTGCTCATCCGATTGCTCATCCGATTGCTCGACTACGTTTTCACCCCTCTCTATGGAGTAAATTGACATCCACAGCTGTTGACATTGCCACTAACTGAAGAACCAAACTAATCTTTCGCCGGTGACTCCTGCACCTCAACCTTCACACCACCGTTAGGCATCAACCTTGTGCAGATCCAAAACGGCCATATGCCAAGCATGGGCCGCCGCACCCACAACCACCAGACGACGGTAGGCATGCCATGGTGAGGATAAAGATCACATCATGTATAATAGAAACATATGTCATCCACATCACCGTGATGACACCCAACGCTGATGACCGGGGCCATCATAATTGGTGGCGTCAACACCACGACGACGAGGCGCCAAAAAAAAGTTGAGGTCCTGGCTCAGGAAAGCACGAATCAAGGAAGGGAGAGCGCATAGGCTCCCTTCGACCTGGCCACCGATCCGCTGCATGAACGGCACGCCGTCACACCCCTCTCTCCCATCATCGCCCATCCACCATCGTCATCAAGAAGAAGACCACCGACGAAGATCCGCTCGTGGGGGCACCACCATCGCCGGTTGTCGCTACCATGGAGGTCGAGATAGAATCCCGAGCGGAGCGGACAACCTTCCTCGGCGCTGGCCGGGCACCGGGTTCGAGTTGGCGGCGACATAACCACAGACGAAGGGCATCGGGTGCCTCAATCGGCGTCGTCCTTGGGAAGAGAAGAGATCCTTGCGCTCGCCCCTGGCCGGGCTTCCGGCATCGAGCTCCAGTGGCGGCAGGACCACAGACGATGATCAGGGTAGCATCTGGTAGCGCAGTTGGGGGCTACCGCCCAAGTCACCGCAGGGGGCGACGCAGGGCAAGATCCAAACGTTGGCTTTAGGTTTTACTCCCACTGGCATGCACATGACCGGCGAACACTGTTCGCCTAAACGGCCGTTTAGCCCATTTACACACCGTTTAAACGCTACACAGTGCCTAACTGTGTCCGTTTAATCATCAGTTTAGCCCGTTTAATGGTCGTTTAATCCGTTTAATTGGTCGTTAGTCTGTATAATGAGCTAAACGGTGGGTGACCGACTGTTTACCGTTTAGCCTTTAGGATAACACTGCCGACGAAAAGAGACTAAAAAGGATGTACTTTTATGGAGATACATATCACAGGTTTGATATTCGAGACAAGAAAACCATGTACAATTTTTGGTATATTGTCACAAAATGCTATTTGTTTTCCCTTTTCTTGATACATAATTTTTGCTATACATGTAGATCTAGATATAGTAGACATCTAGGTCCATACAAAAATTTATGTACCTATAAAAATAAAAAAGAATAGCAATGTGGAATGGAGCGAGTATAACATAGTGAACTACTTTTGTAAGAAACAAAACACAAGAAAACTGTTTTAGAAAAAAAAAATCATACGGAAATGAAGAATTCCATGTGCACAGGCCAATTTTCAAAGAAAAAAATCAGTTAATTCATGGTGCATTTCTGGAAAAACGAAGTCGCCTATTTTTTTTTAAAAAATGATCCTGTTTCCACCCCAAATAATGCACCTATAGATGCACAGTGCAAATGTTTTTTTTAAATAAACGGCACTGCCACGTCATATAAGAATAAGAAGCATTGGTACATAACACGCCGAAGCGAACACCACCACCACACAAACAACTCACGCAAACGACGCACACAACAAAACGCTACACCACCACAAACTGGGAGAGGAGCCAAAAGTAGCCACTGTGAACTGCGCCGTCATCGCCAACGCTGTGCCACGCAGAATGCCGCGGCCCGCTGCAAGTCCTAAGCGGCAACTCCTAACTCCTCCACCATGGGAGTATCACCCTGAAGCCACACAGGATCGTCGATCTCCCTGCCCCAGTGGATCCTCGGCACAAACTCTCGTCGCAGCGCCGATGAAAGTCACTGATCCTGGCCACTCTGTGTGGAGGCCTCGCCTCTCCCACCACCTCGCACTCCTCTGCCAAGGACTCAGATATCTAAAACTGCTAATAGAGCCACACCTCCGACCAACCGAAACCGGGATCCCCACAACACCCATGCGCGACAACTCAAGACCTCCACCACCCATGGGTCCTCTGCACCATCCTGCCAACACGGGCCAAGCGCACCTTCTCTGCCAATCCGCGAGGGTCTTGAGCAAGACGGGTCTCCAATGCGGCGCCTCCAACGATGTCACGGCGCCAATAGCGCCGCCGTCGCAAGGTTCACACCCTAGAGAACCCCGTGCATTTGGAACATGGTGCCTCGCGGTGGTACCCCCAGCAGGGAACGAGACGCCACAAGGACGCTGCCGCCATCACTACCGACACTAATGTCAATGAAGGCTTTCGCCTGAGTTAGCACCACGCCCGCTGCACACTCTTGGTCGAGCCAGCAAGTTCGCTTCCCGACGTCTCCACATCGCCTCATCCGAATGAAAGCCCGGCGCATTCGAAGCACTACCAGCAGCGCCTCCAACCTTCCAACCCCACCACCACGGCAGCGCCGGATCGAGTTCGCCGACGAGGAAAGAAGCAGCACTGCTGCCCACACGCAGACCGCTGCCAACCCCATCCTCGCCAGGCCAAACCTGGCCCACGAGGGTCGGGGCCAGCAGCAACTGACCGCAGCCGCCGACGCCAAAGCGCCTGCCGCCGCCTTCCCAGCGCGCCGATGCAGATTGCCGCCACAGTAAGGCCGCCACAGCACCGCCGCAGCACCCTGCAGCCCACTGCGCGCTGCCTCGTGAGGCAGCCCTCCACCACGCGGCGCCGCCCGTGCTTGCCGCCGCCGCCGTCCGACGCCGACCGTTGTTGCCCTCCAACACACCCACGAGCACGCGCCCCCACCGCGACGCCCTCAGATCCGGTCAGGGCGACCCCGGATCTGAGGGCCTCCGCCACCTCCGCCGCGGGGATGGCCCGCGCCGGCGAGTGGGTCCCGGGAACGCCAGTGAGCGAGCTTCGGCCGCGTCGCGCCCCGATCCGCGAGAGCCTAGGGGATGGGCCACGCCGCCGCCCACATCACGGGCCGCACGGGCTTCCGGCGGTCCGTTCAGGCGGCGGCGCGGCGGGAGGGACCCGGCGGCGGCTAGGGTTTGAGTGGATGGGGAAGGGGAGGTCGGGAGGAAGAGTCAGGAGCCGATGGTTACAGTGGTAATCCAAATGCTGTTCTGCACAATGCAAGTGTGAGGAGACTGATTATAGAGCAAGAGGAGGCCAGGAGGGGTCAGGTACTGAGGTATCCGATGGCGTGGTGTGTCAAAGTTCAGTGACAAGGTATCAGATGCTACTTTTGATGCTGTAGTGCTGTACCAAACGCTGTGTCGTTGGGGGTACAGTAGTTAACAGCATTAAGAGTTTGAGGACGACGCTAGAAAAAAAACAGATCGCGCCACACAGTTTAGGTTCCTACACACATATGACATATATATATAATTAATAAGATAAGCGAGATACATTATCACTGCATATATGAGTATAACAGAAGTACTAACTGGAATATCGAACAAACTGCAGCTAATCTCTGACGCCGGCCTTTGTCCGACAACGCGGACAGGGTGATGCCGCGCGCCTGGAAATGGAAGGCTATCGGACACGGCCGACCTGACATCCACTTCAGGGTACCTTAAATGCGACCTGCAGCAGGCCGAGACTGCCGCACACCATGCCATGATCTCAAACACTGTTCTAGTATGCCGCCGTCTCAGTGAATGGACAGCACGGTGTGTTTATTTGCACAGCAAGCATTGAAGCACTATGGTTTATGAATTCCATCAAATAGATAATTTTTTGTTGATTCACTAATTACATATTTACATTCACAACACTAATCCATATAACACATGCTCGCACACCTCATCACTATTGGTATTAAAGCCTTTAAAGACCGGGCGGAATGATCTAAACATATTGGTGAAGGTACTACATAGTACATCTCACTGTCTATATATAAGCACTTTTTTTGCGAAGTTATATAAATAAGCACGTTAGAGCAACTCCAATAGACTCTCTAAATTCTTTCTAATGGCTAGTTTTAGAGATTTTTTAATGTTATTTAAACATAATCACTCTCTATTCCGGATTTCTCGCTAGCAAAATATAGAAAATAGAATAGCTCTCTAGACTGCATGCAAGATATACAAAGGCTGTTGAAAAACGGAAAGATATAGAAAACAATTTTCATGAAAATGACTCTCTAAATGATGATTTAGAGAGCAAGTTTTAGAGGGACTCTTGGACATGCTCTTACCCACCACTAGAGAATGACAGAGGTAAATATATGTGAATACAATCGCAAACCCAAACGGGGATCCCTGATTTACGGGTACCCGTGTAAGTTTCCAAACTAACGCGCGACAGAAAACGACAACCTCCGACGTCTTCGTCCTCCCCCTAATGCTACTGCTCGTTTGTCGTGTGCGCTGCCTCCCCCGCCGGCCTCCTTCCCCACTCGCGGTCGACGGCTACCTCACCGCTGCGCCGCCGGCCCACCACCCGCGGCCCCGCTATTCCTAATCATTCCGGCCATCACCCCCGCCGCCGGCCCACCCCACCGGTTGTCCTCCGCCGCTCGGTCGGCGGCGCGCTCGCCGCCTCTCCTCCACCCATCGCCGGTCCGGCCGCCGCCCTGACCATCCCTCTAGAGCCAGGGACTTCTCCTCCCCCAACCCTGACAGTCCCAACCCCGGAACCCTAACCCTAACTCCGGCGATCGCCGGTCTCTTCCAACCCCAAACCCGAGACACTAATGGCCGCCGCCTCGACCACCACGAGCTCACCCGCCCCCGTCGACGGCGTCGCCACTCGTCTGGACGGAACGTTCCGCCGGGGCGAGTGTCAAATTAGCTTCGCGGACCCAAACCTGTATGGACAGATTCAAGGGATGGAGCTCAGGGGGGGAGGGCACGGGTTGTGCCTGCTTATTGATAAAAAGGAATAAGTTTGGATTTACCGTAATAATATTTTCATCTGTTTGGGTACAATATATCATCACCTGTTTGGTCAGTTCTATGCATATGCATGCATTTATTATTTTTTTTTCTTTTCAACTTCAATCCATCATTAAAACTTTTGTTCGCCTCGGAAGTCATCCTTTACGCCTTTTACTATCACCTTTTCTCGTTCATTGCACAATCATCTTCCAACGCCATGACCTTGAGCTACACCTTTCAAACAGAGTGCAACATCTGCATTCTCTTGTACCATTTTCACTACTTTGTCTCTATGGATCAATCCTCTCATATCAGATATTATCTCTTTTCATTCTCATTACATTTAGGTTTGTTTCTATGCTTTCCTTTTTTTTTGTCTTTGATTTCCGTAAATTACGTGGTTAGATCCCATACAATTATGGCCGCTACCCCCAACACCCCCCCCCCCCCCCCCCCCCCCCACACACACACACAGAGACAGCACATTTGTTTTTTTTTGATGACTCAAATAGACCGATATAATGCTCGATCTTGTACAAGTTTATTTCTTTTTCTTTCCATTTACACCTAACTATATTTTCTCTTATTTATCATGTTTTCCATGAAAATATTATTTGGATTATTACAACTTTGGTCTCTAATATATGTATATACAGTGTGCAATGAACTTATTAGCTACTTAAGTTATTACGGTGTATCTTTTGTATTCGAGGTTTGTTACGGTGCTTGAGAGGAACCGGTGGTTCCTTCCCTCCAAATAACTGCAGCGTGCCAGCGTCGAGCTGCTGGCTGATAAAACTCTGAGTTTCAGAATTTCAAGTGCTAATTAGTGCCATCTGAATCTCTGAATTTCCAAGTGCCACTTTATCCCATAATATGCTACACTCAGCAATGTTGTGAACAGAAATAATCGAATTCATTCTATGTTTACGTATCAATTTCTAGACGAGCACACAAGCCTTCTTGCACTCGAGTGCAGGCCTGAGCCAGAGACGATGCAGACCACGAGCGTGCAGAGCAACGCTAGCGGCAGCGCGGCAACGCTTCATGGGTCTCGACCCACTCGCGGACAGTGTTATCCTAAACGCTAAACGGTAAACAGTCGGTCACTCACCGTTTAGCTCATTATACGGACTAAACGGCCAATTAACACTAGAAGAGAATGAGCCATCCGCGGAACACATAAACATGGGCCATTTTTGAACCCGGTGCTAATGGGGCATTAGCACCGGGTTCAACAGCTAGCAGCAGCGCGCAGGCGCGTTGTGCGCGCGGGGGCGTGAGGGAAAGGATTTAGCACCGGTTGATGGCAACATCCGGTGCTAAAACCCACCCATTAGCCTCGGATGCAGCCACCAACCGGTGCTAAACATTTAGCACCGGTTGGTGGCTGCACCCGATGCTAATGGGTGGGTTTTAGCATCGGGTGCAGCCACTACCTGATGCAAATGCTGGGAGGCGGGAGCATTTCAAGGAGGCATAGCGTAGCTTGTTCTCCCTTCTATTTCTCATCCTCTCTTCTTCTCTCCCCTCCTTAACCTTATCTTTTCTCCTTTCTGTTCTCTCCTCTCTCTCTATCGCTCGCAGGAAGGCCGGCTCCGGCGGCGCGGCGCAGGAGTTGGAGCTCGGGCGCGGGCGCCGGAGCGCGGGATGGGGAGCTTGGGCGCCGGCTCCAGCGGCGCGCGGGGGGCGGAGCTCGGGCGCGCGGCTCCGGCGGCGCGCGAGGGATGGAGCTCGGGCGCAGCGGCGGGGCGGAGCTCGGCGCCGCGCGGACTCCGGCGGCGCGCGGCTCCGACGGCGCGCGGGAGGTGGAGCTCGGGCGCCGGCTCTGGCTCCGGCGACGCGCGGGAGATGGAGCTCGGGCGCGCTGGCGGCTGGAGGCGCTGGCGCTGGATTGCGCGCTGCGGCGCCGGAGGACCTGCCGGCTGCGTGCGTGGGTGTGTGATTTTTTTTCCTGAAATGCAGTAGATGTTTTGTTGAATCTCAGTGTATAAGTTGAAATCTTGTCGAATCTCAGTGTATAAGGTGAAATATTGTAATCTAGTTCTTCTTTTCATCCTTCTCTTTCTCCTGATCTCATCTTTCTTTCTACTCATTTCTTTCCTCTCTGTTCTTGAAGAAAGACAAGAGCGAGAAAAAGAAACGGTGGTCAGAAGGAGAGAGAGGAGAGAGAAGGATGAGAGTGGAGTAATTTATTTTTTTTGATAAATTTTCTTTGGCACCGGGCATAGCTACGAACCGGTGCTAAAAGGAATCTTCTAGCACCGGGTATTTGACCCGGTGCTAAATGGTCACCCCTTTAGCACCGAAAGATTAGCACCGGTTGAGAAACCGGTGCTGAAGGAGGTTTCCCAACCGGTGCAGATGCGTGATTCTCCACTAGTGTAAACGGATTAAACGGCCATTAAACAGGCTAAACGGATGATTAAACGGACACAGTTAGGCACTGTGTAGCGTTTAAACGGTGTGTAAACGGGCTAAACGGCCGTTTAGGCGAACAGTGCTCGCGGATATGGAGTGGTGGACCATGTCGATGCCAATGAGTGGCAAGAGCTCGCCGACCATGTAGTGGCTGCTGCCGACGCCGTCGAGGCAGGCGAGAACGCCGATGAGTGCCTGGTGCTCGGGTGGCAGACTGGGAGGTAGGGGATGGGACTGCTGAAGCTAGCGAGGAGCAAGGCGAGCTGGTCGGAGCGTTCCGGGGGCGTTGGAAAGAAAAAAAACTAAAACACCCTTAGATTAGTTTGTAAAATTAGTTCCTGGCCCACAAAATTGGAGTACCGACCCACATTTTGAGTTCCTTGTAACAGGTACCTTTCAATATTAAACCGTTAGATTTTGGCCAACGGACGGTTGTAATTATCTCCCAGCACCATAAAATTGCTATTTGTATTTAGCTAATTTATTTTAATAACGGTTAATGTGGGTGACGAAAAAGCAAGTACAGTGATATTTTGTCTTAAACTTTCCTTAACGAAACGGTAGTAATGGGAAATTTATAAATAGGTATTTGGGTCTTTAAACGAATACCTTTTCATTGATGCCATTGGTAAGTAATTTGTAATCCGAGTGTTTTATTAATTTTTCATAATAGCGGTGCTGGGTAATTTGTATTTTTTTTCCTCTAAGTACATGATATAAGTTATAGGCTTGGACAGCAAACGTAATTAAAGAATTATCTTGGCTGACCAATTAATTCATGCAAATGACAGCTAGTTCTGCTTATCTGTTTTTCTAGCCACAGCAGCTTGTTCTAATTTATTCTATCTTCATCTCCTTTATATAATACTATAGAAACAACTAAAATCAACCACTTATCTACTCCGTACGAGTGAAACAGACCGTCAAAAGGACCTGTAAGAAGGAGAGGGGTAATAACTATTGACCTGTAATGCGTACATGGCGAATAACACGGACGCATATGTCCTCTAGTGCCGACACACCAAGAGACAAAAGCAAGCCAGCGGGCCCATGGACGATCAGCCTGCTGTCTGCTGCACCTGCACCCACGTTTGTCAGCTAGGAGTACTTCAGTCGGCTGTTGTACTCCCTCCATATACAAATAGAAGTCGTATTAGACAATAATATAGTATCTAAAATGTAACTTTGACTTCTTTTTTATAAAAATATTTATTAAAAATTAACATATATATTTTTTTATAAAAATACATTTCGTGAAAAATATATTCATATGGTTTTCACATTTTCAAAATCAACGACTTAAAAGTTATTTATAATTTATATAATCCTAATGTCTAACTAAAATCTTATCCTAAACGACATCTAAATCATATACGGAGGTATATGTATATATAGCTCCTTGTTGTTGGGATCTTGCACACATTGCCTTTCTTTTAGCACAGTACTAATGTAATACGTAGTACAATGCATGGCTTCAGTATCAAATCCAACAAGGCTGATCTATCAACTATCGGTTTAAGTAACTCATTTCTTTTCCTTTTTTCAGATAGAAATAAAGCACCAGAAGCCAAGGCTTTACGAGTACCAATACCGCCAACAGTCTTGTGGCGAACGGAGATCAAAGTATGCCCTATCTTGGCAGCAGCAGCTGCAGCAGCGTTGCATTGGTTGACACTATTCTCGTTTTGGTACCTGCGCGATTCGGCATTGGTGCGTCGTTCTTCATGCATGCTTCGAGTGGCAGGCATATGCCCTGCAGCGCTGTCTGAACATTGCACAGCTGAGAGTAAAAGCCGCTGCCTGGCGCCTGCTTTAATTTGTACGAGCGCCTGGTCTCCGTTGATCTTTCATCGGCCGGCCTGCGTACGACCCTTGTCGTTTGTTTCAGGCTTCGTCCTCTCTTTCTCGGACCACCACATTTTTGGCTGCATTTACCTGCAGCTATACGTACCCTGCTCCTTTTTTTCGTGAGATATAATGAATTGTACTGCATGTGGTCTTTGGCGCATGAATGGACTGCATGTGCATGTGGTGCCACTGCGCCCTCCCTGAGATGTACTGCTACAACTGTAGTATTGCGTTAGTGGCCATTGCCCCTTTGAGTGCGCATGCGACCTTAACTCCAAGCGGTTAGGGCTTCAAAAAAAAAAAACTCCAGGGGGTTAATTAGAGCAGCGGTAGAGCTTGATAGCAAGTGAATTAAGCTGAAATCTTGACTTTTTGCATGCTGTATTATTGAACATATTCATAACTATATGGAGGTACAAAATGTCTGGGACTAGCACACTACCCACATTGGCCTATACAAACACTACTACAAAAACATGTGTCATCTGCCACCGTATATCTATCGTAGAAACAAAGTCGGCAAGTTTGAAGCCTCACCCTATTTTTTGCATATTTTTTTATTTCATACTCTATTAATTCGCTCCCATGGAGAGTTGAACTGAGTCTGTTGGGTGCTACTCAGGTGCTCTAACCACTAGGCTAGAGGCCCTTTCACATCATTACCGGTTCATCTATACTAAAAAGGACGGCGAAATTTTCGTACCAAATCTTACGTGTTACTCTTTACCCCTTCGACCCCGTCGGATTTTATGATGATGATCGAACGCTCTAGATTAATCTAAAGAGTCCAAGCTACATTACTCCTACACACGTCGAATTTTATGATGATCGAACGTTCTAGATTAATCTAAAAAGTCCATGTTGACTACATCATTAATTTACTAATTTTTTAAGGAGCGTGCCCTTCCGCTATAATAACAAACGGCTGTGATAATGTTTATGTAGTAGTGAAAGCTCAATCCTTGGATTAGATGTCGACCAGTCGGGCACTAGCTCAAATAGCTGACAGGGCAAATTATTTTCTAACGGACTCTCAATGGGACATGTTGCAAATGAACAAGGTAGTAATTAAAAAAATTCCTTATAAGCATACTATGCATCGTGCTAAAGGCAAACAATGTTTTTAAACCGAAGTCAGTAGGGGAATACCTAACATATTTTTTTTTAATTTCATACATGTTAATTCGCTCACACACGAAACCTAGGTCTGCTGGATTCTACTCACATGCTCTAACCACTAGGCTAGAGACCCACAAAGGTAAGCAATGTTACAAAAGCAAAATGATCTTTCAAGACTCTTTGAAAGCAAAATGTTACACACGGAGTCGAGTTGTTGCCGGCGCGAGTTGAGGTCCCAATCCAACCCGTCGGTCATTGTACTTCATTTTTCTTTCTTTTTGCTTGCCTGGTTATGGCCTTCCAGGGACATAATCTTGTATTTTTCTGCTATATCAATAGAAACACACTCATCAAGTGTTGTCCGTTCAAAAAAAAAATGATCATTCGTGGTTCTTCTTCCTTCTGTCACAAATAAGCGATGTTTTGAGCATCAAAATAGTCCTCAGAACATGTGCTAGAATTTGCAACCCAAGTTGAAATTTGATTGCGGACAACCGAAAACGTCACTTATTTTTGACAACTGGAGGAAAGCATTTTTGACTTGGGGGAGAGTATTTGCTGGATAATAACGCCTAACATTATAGAATCCTTTGAAACTCAAATTACCGCACATGTGCCGATTGATACTGCTGTCCTTTACAGAGACCAAACCAATTAGACCGAGATAATGTAATATATAATTTTTAGCCCAACAAGTGATATATATATATATATATATATATATATATATATATATATATATATATATATATATAATAACTAGCAGAATATTTTGATGCTGACCGGTCTTTAACGATGTGCACCCGATCGAAAACGGAAAGGGTAGTTTTAGGAACATATACTGCTGGCGAATGGTGTGGCATGCTAAAAACGCCGTGGCATATCTCATTAGCCGCCGTTAGTTAAATATACTCGGCTCACCAGCCGGCTGCATGCATGAACGGTGGATGGTTCTAGACGTTATCATCGCACACATGGTATTATAGAAATGAACCAAAAAGTTTGGCAGGGAGCGTGTGGCGAGCTAGACTTGACCTTGAAACTCTCTTCGCCTTGGCGTGGGAATTTTGACACGAGAGCAAGAAAAAGCGACCCCTTCAACGTTGTTTTCTCTTTTGCTCTTCCAAGTCCAATCAAGCTAGAGAAGAAAGGACGCCACCAGGCACCTGTACACACACATGCTGATATTCATGAATCTGGCGAAAGTTGCTGCGTCAGCTGCATGCTGTGCAATATACTAGCTACTACTCCCTCTCTTTATACGTACCAAGTATTCTAACTTAACGTTTTGGGATTGACAGTTACCCATAAAAAAACAGAAAATACATGATTCGGCACATGGTATGGATACATGCTTGAGCATAGTGGAGAGGTTGTCCATCTAGAAAGTCATCTATGCATATGCATCCATGCTAATCTGAATTGAATGGACCCGTTCGTGGACACCAAAAACACAAGGCATTCATTCCGGTGGACGAGCTGAGACCATCTCTTTTGTCCATGGTGCCACTGTGGACCACTCATCCACTCCCAAAATTATGCGACAACTAGCTTTAGTTTTAACACCCGGGGTTGGGGTTACTTTGTGAAGCTGTCTGTTCCCTTTGTTCAATTACTACTCGTGCTGTAGTAGTAATTTTTGTTAATATATAATAGGTCGTAGAGTCGTTCGTGGACCGGAGGAATGAATTGAAGGAAAACATTCAGGACAATGTATGCAGACAAAAGCAAGAATTAAGTTATTTTAATTTATGTGATCATGCTTATATATATGATGGTACTAGCTAGATATGGAGTTTTATATACTGTCTTAAATGGTAGTAGGAACCCTATGTCACAACAGCTCATAAAATAGTAATTAGCAGCATTAGAATTAGATATAAGGTACGGTTAAGTGTTGACTATTTCATGCATCCATCGTACATAGTATATGGTCATCCATCAAATTTTCCCCGGCTATCATAACATCGACATGTACCAGAGAACAGTTTTTCAAACAGAAAACATGCATGTAACAGAAACAGCTGCATGCCGACTTGCTTGTTGCTCTCAGAGGAGGAGAAGGGAAAGGAAAACCAGCGCAGAGAGAGATGCATGGCCGACCTGCTTCGTTTTCTAGCTTGTTGCCAACAGGGACAAGTTGCATAGCAAGAGGGGCCGAGTACCACGGAAAGGGGCACTCGCTTTCGCATTGCAGCAGCTTGCTTGTGTGCCGTGCCCCAGAGGTGGCGACAAAACCATCATATGCTTGCAGCTTACTTGGAGACCTTCACCCTCCGCCCCAGCTAGCTTGTACGCCGGTTCGATCCGTGGCTCCATTGCGCGCGTAGCTGCACACAGTTTCTCAAAGGAAAGCACACGTTACGTCTTTTTCAGAGAAATGAGAGAGTGACACTACTGTAGACGCAGGCACAAACACGGCAGCTAGCCGTGGTTTTCTGTTTTCTAGAGGTTTCGGTGGAGCTTGGAAGTTGGAAGGGATCAGATCAGAGGTTGCATTGCCGTTGTTTTGCCCAAGTTGCTCGACAGTCCGTGCATATGGTTTTCTGCCGCGTGCTTTCGGAGTGTACGTTGATAGCCAGCTGCTAGCAAAAATTGCAGTGCATCGCACCTTGTCTATGACCATGCCAGAGCCGCTTTTCTGTTAGTACCTCTGGGCATATATAAGGGGTGGTCATTATGATGATCCTACATGACACAAGTGTGACACAATCCATCTTAGTATCCTCCGTGTACCACTTACAACCCCCAATCCAGTCATATGAGCTATAACACCCTAAGATGGTATGTCATATCACAAAAGCTTATAAGATTGCATGAATCTAGTCTAGGTACTAAAGTGGTATTACTAATACCTGCCATACCCAAATTAGAAGAAGAAGAAGAAGAAGAAGAAGAAGAAAGATTAGGCTCCTTTGGTGGAATAATTTTTCGTCCATCTTGAGGCCCCGTTTGGTTCTTCCTACTAAAATTTAGCACCGATCGCATCGAAACAAAATACATATGCATGAAGTATTAAATATAAATTAAAAAATAACTAATTACATAGATTGCGACTATTTTACGAGATGAATTTTTTAAGCCTAATTAGTCTATGATTTGACAATGTTGTGCTACAGTAAACATGTGCTAATGACGGTTACACTTAATTAATTTATCTCGTGGAGCACTGATAGAATCTGTAATTTATTGTTTTATTGGTAATCGAAAATCTTGTCCGAACATCTTTCTTACATTTTGACGTGACACCTACTAAAATTTGGCACCTACTCCGTAGATCCAAAAGTCCCTAATTTGAATCTTTGACTCAATACAGAGGCTCGTAGTTACACCTAATTATTATTTTTAATAGTAGATGATACGCGCCTGTCGACACATGCCAAACCCATAATTGCAAATTGAAATGACCAGGTATTACATCTACTGCTTCTTCTTAACAAAGCTAGAAAACGCAAACAGTAAATTTTAAATCAAAGGGAATACTACAAAGACGCATGCATGGGATTAATGGAAACTTCCAAGGAGCTTGCATCTTTTTTCCAGAAAACGCCTCAAAAACAAATGGAGCCGTGTCGTCCGTGCATGTGTGCGCAGCGCACGACGCGAGGAACCACCGAAGCGATAAGCATCAGAAAATAGCAGCAAAGGGTAGACGACAAGACGCCCAAATGGGCACGAGGCGACAAAGCTACTCTGTATGCTGTAGGAGGGGGGGGGGGGGGGGGTGTGGACCCGGGTGCCTTTACAGGGGAGCTGAACTAGCAGCCCTCATCTCTCTCTACGAGCCTCCTGTCACCTCATGTGATTGCTGGAATGGCTCCACCCCACCACTCTCTCTTTCCCACTTGTCCATGTTGCTCCGTCAAATGCTGGGCGCACACGCGATACGCACCAAGGCAAATGTTTTCTACCAACGCGAATCCTAAGCATGCATGCAATCCGTCCCGTGGCGTGGCGATAACACCTTCGGTCTATGCGACCAAGCAACTAATAAAAGACTATTTATTTCAGATGTGGGTGTGCTAGTTTTTAGTACGAAGATTTTTTTTTATGGATGTGCAGCAGAAAACCTCTATAATTGTTGCAGTAAATAATATTTCAGCTATGAAATTGCACAGTACGACACAACAACATCAAACGAACCTTAATATTAGGCGAAAGGCTGATGATACCTAACTGATATCGACTAAAGAGTTCATAAAAATGTAATTGATATGCTCAAACAAAATAATTTTTGCTTAGTGCGAGCTATCAAATAAATAAGCAGATACTGATAGCGAGTCTCATGCCCTTTTGTCACTTTGTGCTTAGAAATTTATAATTAAATTGTATACTTGAAAATGTAACAATCATTAAATGACATGAAGGTTAGTGAGGTGCTGTTATTTGTAGGAACCTCATAAGTATATCAAGATATAACATTACATTATTTTTTTCCAATTTCTTCTAAGGTACACAGTGGTCGTCTTTTAACTATGCTACACACCATATACTCTTTATATTTGTTACTCTAATCTACATAATTGTAACCAATATATTGTGCTGTTATCAAAAAAATTACCAAAAAAAGGCAATATTATTTGGTTATTATTTGATCAATCACTATCCCCATGCTACAAGTTAGTAGTTTAAGGATTTCAGAACTCAGAAGTTAATTTAATTTCTTGATACTAGCAGAAGGGCCCGTGTCACAGGTGTACGTGTTTTACTAAATTAACGTAATCAACATGGACTCTTCAGATTAATCTAGGGCGTTCGATCATCATAAAACCCGACGGTGTAAGAGTGATGTAGGGCTCTTTAGATTAATCTAGAGTGTTGGATCATCATAAAATAAAATCCGAAGGTGTAGGCATCGTAAAAGTAAGATGTAAGATTTGTATAACCGTCAAATCTTTCGCTCTTTATAGTATAGATAGATATAGATTTATAGTATAGCTATGACACGTAAGCTCACATAACTAAAGGCATGTACAACACGAGCTCTTTATCCTCGGCTTCCTGAGAAATTTCCTGTTGGATATTTATTTTATATATAAGTACAAAAGGAAGTCCAGTTGCCAAAATACTTGGCGCACCCTTGTTTCTAAGAATCTTCTTCTCTGGCATCCACCAAATTAGTCAGTTGACCTATGTCGCGTCTTTCTTCCATTCGCCGAATCCTGCGTGACCACACAATTTTTTCTATGTTTTTCTCTTTTGTTTTTGAGCCACGATGATCATATATACCTAACTTTTATTGCCCTGAAATCTCAGTTGGATTTAATTACCTTGTTATCCAACAAATATATTTAGTCTTTTTGCGAGTCTGGCATCATAATCAAGTTGCAATTGGATCAAGTTGTACAGATGAAAGGATGACGTTGCGTGCATATTTCCACATTGACGACACACATCATGACTTTGTTCATGCACGTGCACGTCAACAATGATTATACTACATAATCGTACTTGCATTGTTTATGTCACTTGTACTGGTGGCTCTTGATTTCTAGGCTAATAACTTTACAAATAATCATAAAGCATATACTCCTACTGTACGTGCTACTTTGTTAAAAAAAATATCTCTTTTACTCCTACAAGATGGAAACCATGGCAAGCAAGGTGGTTTATATTTTGTTTTGCTTGAGTGGGCAAAGATGGCCACATGACAGTTCTTGTTCCTGTCATGCACGTACTACAGCAGAATCACATCCATTCTCACCCACCCGCCTTTAACCAAGTGGGAATTACTGACTGAGCAGTGTTTTCTAGGGTATGGATTTCTTGCATCGAGGCGCAGGAAAGCATCCCCTGCGGCCTGCCAGGCCGCTGTAAAACACTTATTTTTAAGAATAAATAGGATAGATTAATTAGCCAATATGGTTGGTATTTATCTTTGCATACACATAACTGCAAAACTTTCTTTTTCTCGAAGTTTGTGCATGTGTCCACTGCAGCTCAACTGAATTTGTTGGTAGCGAGTGCCTTCACAAAAGAAGCTTGCTTGGTCCGAAGAAAAGTCCGCGCTCCTTTCTTCCTCTTGGTACCTTGTACTAATGTGAAAGCATGCCGCACAAAGACTTGCTGAAAGATTGAAAGTCCTAGCTAGGACAGACAGAAACGAGCGAGAGCATGCATGACTGGAGAACGACACAGAGAAAGAAATCAAACTGAGTGTTTTGTAAGATATATTTGTACACAAACTAAATTGAACATACCTGAATGGCTCCCAGGTTGCCAGTACTAAACTACCTAAGAAATATAAATAATACATTTTTAATTGGCAAAAAAAATTAGGGGAAATAGCTAAAACGCCACACCTACAATCATGAGTCATGAGGGGTTTCCAAATATATAGCAATATGCACACATATATTTTTTTAAAAAAAAAGTAATATACAAATGTAAACTCCTTACTGTTTCTCACTGCACCTTTTATGTGTTTTCATATTTCCTTTTTACGCACTAGATCGGCTAATGTGGTTATAGTTTCCTCCAGCAACACCTGAGTCGTCGCACATAACATGAGGAGATGATACTAGACATTTTTTGCATGCATTAGTAATTAATTGTAAAAAAGCTCGTCCAAGTAAAAATGAGATTTGTGCATCAAACTATGAGAAGCTCTTTCGTGAGACCAACCAAATCACCCATGAGTGTGGTCAACGGGAACAAGGAGGGTATTTGTAAAACTTACAGGTGCTAGACTGTAAGGAACCAATAAGGTGCAGGTCGTTGCGGTAAAGCCCAAAAACCTGCTAGTGATGGGTGTTTGCAATTTTCACTGGTTTTTACGTAAATCATCCATGGATATATACCAACTTGTAGCTTTTACTCTCTTTAATTTATTTACGTGTGTGATGTTTGATGGTAGCACGCAGCCTACTGTGCATATATCAGGTACATTGCACCAGTCATATACGTCCACATCCGCAACCAAGTTGACGAAAAACAAAAGATAAAATCCCCCAACCACATGTGCCGTACAAAAAACCACATGTAATATATGGAGTCTTTTCTGTTTTTTTTTTGCAGGGTAATAATAATATATGGAGAGCTTGGTCCAGACAAGCAAATTAAAATGCACAGACCCAAAGCAAGACTTAGCAAGAAGCATGAACCAATTGAAATCAGCTAATAATAAGTACTAGCCTCAAATTGAAGCCCTCTCAAGATATGTAAAGATAATATCTATATATTCATGTGTGTATCCGCACACATGTGCATGCATGCATCCAAAATAGAAACATACCGTTGGCTATATATAGACCGACGCTAGCGTACCACACGCCACGCCGCAACAACATCATCTACCATCTAGCTAGTAGTATTATCATCATCACAACACACGCCTTTGTTGCCGCGCCGCAGCAGCCCTAGCAAAGCTAGAACTTGTAGTAGAACGCATGCACAGTAAAGTCTTATCAATAATTCCTCACTGTTCCTAGCTAGCGAGAGAGCGGCGATTACTACCACAGGCCAGCTGCCGCAGGGAGAGCACAGAAGAAGCAATCACACACGCCAAGAAGCCAAAGCGAGAGAGGAAAGCAGCCAAACACACCACCCAAGCTGTAGCTCATCATGGGGATGGTGGAGACGGAGAGCATCTGCCCCACGGCGGCGGCGCCGGAGGGCTCCTCCTCCTCCTCCCGCTCCACCGGCGCCTCCACGGCCACCACCGAGTCCGGCGCCGCGCAGCACCACCCACCTTCCGAGCCGGCGCTGGCCGGCGGGGGGCACGCCTCGCCGGCTTCGGCGGACGAGCAGGCCGTCACGTCGGCGCCGGCGGCGGCGGTGGCGCAGGGGTCCTCGCGGTTCAAGGGCGTGGTTCCGCAACCCAACGGGCGTTGGGGCGCGCAGATCTACGAGCGGCACGCGCGGGTGTGGCTCGGCACGTTCCCCGACGAGGAATCCGCGGCGCGCGCCTACGACGTGGCGGCGCTCCGGTACCGCGGCCGCGACGCCGCCACCAACTTCCCCGGCTCCTTCTCCACCTCCGGCGCCTCGGCGGCCGGCGAGCTCGCGTTCCTGGCGGCGCACTCCAAGGCGGAGATCGTGGACATGCTGCGGAAGCACACCTACGCCGACGAGCTCCGCCAGGGCCTGCGGCGCGGCCGGGGCGGGATGGGCGCGCGCGCGCAGCCGACGCCGGCGTGGGCCCGCGCGCCGCTGTTCGAGAAGGCCGTGACCCCCAGCGACGTCGGCAAGCTCAACCGCCTCGTCGTGCCCAAGCAGCACGCCGAGAAGCACTTCCCGCTGCGGCGCTCGCCGGAGGCGGCGGAGACCGGGAAGGGGGTGCTGCTCAATTTTGAGGATGGCGAGGGGAAGGTGTGGAGGTTCAGGTACTCGTACTGGAACAGCAGCCAGAGCTACGTGCTTACAAAGGGATGGAGCCGATTCGTCAGGGAGAAGGGGCTCCGGGCAGGGGACACCATCGTCTTCTCGCACTCCACCTACGGCCAGGAGAAGCAGCTCTTCATCGACTGCAAGAAGACCACCACCACTACCACCAAGGCGCCGGAGCAGGAGGAGAAGGCGAAGGAAGCCCCCCGTGTAGTCGTGAGGCTGTTCGGCGTGGACATCGCCGGAGATGAGTGCAGGAAGAGAGCGCGGCCGGTGGGGACGATGGGGTTCGAGCAAGGACAGGAGTTGTTGAAGAAGCAATGCGTGGCGGCTCATCACCGATCTCCTGCCCTAGGTGCCTTCTTGTTATAGCACCGATCATATGCATAGTACTAGTATTCTAGTTCTTCTTCTTCCCCTTTTGTTCTTTCTTCGCCGCCTGTTTGATCTGAATCGGATTTCTAGTAGTGTCTGTTCTTCGTCTCTTTTGCAAAGAACTTATGTCAGTTGTCAGTCAGACGACTGCAAGAGACGAGTTGTATGTACACCATTAGGAAGTCTTGAATTGATATGGTAGTAGTAGTAGTAATAATCCTACAAATCATGCAAGTTTGCTTGTGCCATCGTCGTCGTGTACAGAAGTAATAAGTTCATTCGACATGCTAGACATCAAAGATGTGATTTCTTCTTGTTTTGCTGCTGATAGATTTCATTCTTGGCAACATATCTAGCATGGTTAGCTTTGCTGTGTGCATGAATAATTAGTTGACGTTGCAACATTGGAATCGATCTCTTGAAGATTTTTGAGTCAGTTCCACTTATAATTGTGCGAGATTGATGTTCTTTCAGTCATAGTGACTACTATATCTACTTAGATCACACTGCTCCGCTGCTGTCTGTTGATTCAAGTAAAAGGGTGAACTTTGGGTATGATTCATCTTGTTTGAATTGATAGCTGGAGAACTAATTAAACATATCGCGCCCAATCAAGTTTCTTTCGATCAACTTCATTTTCTTTCATGATCATATATAGTTTCGTACTCCAAAAGGATACATCGGCGGCGTTGTTCCTACTGACACTACGGGAAACTCCGCTTTTGCCGAGTGTCTGAAGGTTTCCCGTAGTGTGATGTATCTACACAGTACAAAACTCAAATGTTGTTCATTGTTTTTTTTTTCGTATATAACTCTTGATTTTTCTTGTATCGTATGCCATGCCAGCTATCCCTTTGTTTCGATTTGTTTTTGGGACTCATTTAAGCTTTCAATGGTTTTCTATGTGCAAAATCATGTACGTACTATTTGTTCATACATCGTTAGTATACCTGCAGGGAATGCAAAGCTACAGTAATGTTTTGAGTTATTCTCCATTGTCTATTATTACACTATATATTGCCCTTGTGTAGTACATTTGAATTATCCGATGATACAATATCAATATCTCATTTTGGTTCCAAATATTTGTAAAGAAGATATATCTCTGTAAGCCTGCCTGTATAGGAATTTCTAGGGGACCACGGTGAATTTCTTATATGGCCCGTATACGTTTATCCCATGAATGTGTATACATACATCTATTTATGTCTAATAAGTGTAATGAAAGAAAGAGGCTGTTTTTTCCTCTTCCTTTTAATTTTTTTTGGAAAGTAATTTGCTCTTCACACATATTTAGGCCCTGTTTGGATCCACCCGGGTAATCCATTAGCTGGTTAGCTGCAATTAGCTGGATTGGAACAGCTAATTTGATAGTTGCTAATTAGCTAGTTAGAAGGGGATTAGCTGCAGATTAGCTAGTCCTGTTTGGATCTCTACCGGCTAAAATTAGCTAGCTAGCAATTAGCTGGTGGATCCAAACAGGCCCTTAGCCTTGCATCACTATATAGACATCCTTTTGGGCTCATACGACAAACTATTTACACTAAAGCCTCTCTCTAAATAAAGTGACTGCCTTTTAATTAATTTTGCGGGCACTCAAAGTAACACTCTGTGTATTCTTCAAGATATAGTTACAGGTTATGAAGTATGGTATACATTTACCGCAAAAAAAAAGTATGGTATACATTCTTTAGGCAATGCTTTTGAAGTTATCTACTTTAATTTTTGTATAGCCACACTTGATGCGACTTTCTGTTTTGACGGCGCGCAATTTTGCATTCCTTCCTAAGCTCTAATGGGCAGGAGGAAACAAAAAAAAAGCATAAAAACTGTATTTATCGTTCATCAGATGGAGTTATCTTCTTATTCTGAACTCACCAAAGAAAATTATACTAATTTTTGTGCATCAGATGGAGTTATCTTCTTATTCTGAACTAACCAAAAGCAAATTCTACTAATTTTGTGTACGTGTACTCCACTCAAATTTTTTTTGAGAAGCTAATCTTTTTCTTTACCCTTTGGAGTTTCGATTGGCTACCTGCAGTCTATCTGGGAATATTTCTTCAGTTTACAAATTTTTCTGTGTCCACGCTTTGTAAAATCAAGAAAAAATTTACTTATGTTATCCTCATCATGAATGTTGGCATCAAGCCTCTTAGCTTTGTCGTGCTAGCTGCAGATGAATATATAGGCGCTGATGAGAGTCGTCACAGCAATATGGGTGAGGAGCCCATGCTTTGATTAATAATTTGTCTTAAAATATGTGAGCTATCTGGCACAAAATTGATATTATTGGATTTGGGATTTAAGACCACTTTCTACTTATAGTGATTTTATAACCTATTATAGTATCTGTTTGGTAGAGCTCCTCCTATAAGTGAATCATTGAGAGAAGTAATTATCTACGACTCTCTAACTTATAGTAAACTTTACAAAGGAAGGGAATCAGAAGAAGCTGATTTTTCAGCTCTCGGATAACAGGATCGCCTTTGAATCACTTATTTGTAAAACTAGGTGATTCCCCGCGCGTTGCTGCGGGATTTAAAAGAGTTTTTCGATAAGCTATGAATCTCTGTGGTTGTTTAGTTGCTCGTAAGATAGTGCACTTGTAGAGATTACCTCGAGAGTCATATGAGTTATCTCTTGATGAAAATCATAAACTTTTATTTTACTTTGAATAGATAAGAAAAAAATTAAATAATAAGGTATACATCTAATGAATAGAAAATATGCACTACATAAGAGAGAAATAGCAAGTAATGCATCATCCATCTTAGTTGGATATTAATGCATATTAGTGGGAGGTGATGATGTGGCTTCATGAGAGTTGAAAAAAATCCTTAATGGAGATTACTTATATAAGTTATATAGATATCATTTTACAGAGCCTGGAAGCTACTCTTAGAGCACCGGCATCCATCAAACAGGCCCTTAATAAAACATTATTAAAAAATTGCAGGAAAAAATTGGTCAGTCAAAATTTTGGACTACAAAAATAGGGAGAGGGAGAGGGGGATACCAGCTTTAATTTGCAGGAAAATTCATTAATAAATTAGACTGGATATAGACCGATATAAATCCTATTAATTAATGCCTTACTTATCAGCTTAATATCCAGGGTTGCCCAATATCTCAGCAAAGACAAAATGAGTTGAAATGAGAGCAAAACGACAATGTCCACTACTCACATCTAAAGATGGGCATCTCATTATTAGTATAGCAGAGGTGTGTGTTTGATGCATTTATGCAGAAGCTAGCACGCTTTGGCATTTCAAGATTCTTTTTTTTATTGAAAAATTCACACGCGCACACAGGCACACAAATAGCGAGCACACCTTATATCATGATTCACAAAAATCTCAATTCTGACGTGGGATTTATAACTTTTTTTTTGAATCTAAAATGACTATCTAGGTTGGCATTATTACGATTATAGGCAATAGAACCGCAATTAACTTTACTGTTCTAGTAGTTATAATTCCATGGTTTTGATCTTGCTCATCAGGCTCTGATAAGAATTAGAATCTGCCCGTTTGGGAACCACAAACCAGCTGTCATGATAGATTTGGTTGACCAGCAGTAGGTTGCAGAATCTGGAGTGGTGTGTGTTCTGGTCCAAAGCTCGTCAAAATTGGCTGAGAGGTCGCCTGCTCATCATTATATTCTGAGAAACACACCCGCTAGTGTATCACTTGTTAGTGTAAAATAAAGTCGTCAGTCAGTCGATGTATTCAACCTTAGCTTATTTCTTGTTTTAATCGTATTATTAAATCGTAAAGCGAAAATGGAAGAATGCTCATCGTCGATCGGACAAACATTAGCATTTCACATTGATATCACTCCTTGCAAGTGATGCCACTTGCATCCATTATCTATCTGCAGCTAGCTAGCTAGCCAGGCCAACTTGCATAAACAGAACGAGATGGCTGGCTGGCTAGGTTCATCGCACTGATATGATCAAGTACATTGAATATTTCAATCCTGTTAAGCTGGGCAACTTCCTGCGCAGTATTTGTAACTGCTCGCCCGGCCTAGTTCTGTACGAGTCGCATCAACATTACCTCGCTCCCCTGCTGTCTAGAATAATAACATAGATTAATACATATATGCAAGATCAATATACATATAATGTACCAACTTGCTTGTGGAATTAGATTAATTATGATAGTTGATCTTCCTTTCTACGCACTTCGAGGGAGAAGAGAACACATACAGCCATCCTGTCTGCTTGTCATCTTTCAAACAAAGCAGCCTGCTTGTGGCAATAGTTTACTGTGCATCCACATGTTGCACATTTGAAAAATCCTCTTTTTCCGAAGAGCAGAGGGTTTTTATTTGGCACTATTGCCGTATATTGTTGTCCAAGCACCAACCAATTGATGGCTTGACGATGCTCCATGATTCCATTTAAAAAAATGATGCTCCATGCATGTTGAAAAGTCCAAGGATCTAGAAGACGCGTGGCCACCATCTCAGAACATTCCTCAGGTGACGTAGGCCCCAGCTGATAAAGAAGCTTTAGATGCATGCCTACGAGGAAATGTCAAATGTGCTTATGCCAACATGGAATCAGACACAACATATACCATGTTATGTGTAAGTACTCTTTTTCTGCCCAAAACAATGTATGAACTCAAAAGCAATATATGTACATATACGTACGTGTTCAGATCGTTACTCAAACTACATGTGTGTGTATACATGCAGCTAGCTGTTTGTCGATAGTGTACTGACAAAATTATTAATGAGTCATCAGCTTTCAGCTAATAAGTGCCTGCGCCTGAACTGCAAGTGCAAGCCAATGCAAGTGTGTGCGTAGTGCAGTGTCCATCTCCATGGCTGGCCATGGCCAGGCCTTCTGCAAGTGCGTACGGCCGGGGCGTTTTCTCCATGCTTGTAGGCGCCTCCGAGAGGATGCGACAACACTGCAAATGTAGGGCAATGCATGTGGGTCCTTTCGCTTCTTGTTTTAGTAGCTCCGAGAGCCAGCAACGGCAAGCAACTAGCTCACCAAGTTGAGGCTAGACGAAGGAAGATTGCGAGACTTTTCCTCCGTTCATTTCGTTGTTGGATTCTTCTTTCTTCTTCTTCTTCTTCTCGTCCTCCTGCCCCTTTTTGCAAGTTGATCAGGAGCACGCGAGTGAATGGCGCCGTCCACGCGTTTCTTCTGTTCATTCAGCCATGACATTCCTGGTGCAGTCAATGGTCAATGTTCATAGGAATCGCATGTGCACGTCGCAAATTGTTGCGCCGGTAGTCCAGCGAGAAATTGAATAGGTTAACCTGCAGCTTGCACTACTTTGTTTTTTTCAATTACAAGACCACACGCGCACAGACGCACCCACCGCTAAGGATGCATTTGTTCCCCAAACTAACACACTTACGAGTGCGTATTTATCTCACACCTACAAAATATTAAGTATATATCAATTAATGAATTAAACTACTCGCGTTGTGGCACACTGAGATTTGAGCCCTGATGAGTAGAGCCATACCCTCACGTCTCCGCAGGTCCTACGTTCCTCATAAGAAAACGTAAAAGAGTTTAGTCCGTTCAACGTTTATGTGCTTTCAGTTTGTTGTTTCAGGTCTTAATTAGCTTTACATAGCAAATTGCATTAAAAAATTGTAGCTTCTAGAAAAAGGGGATAAAGCAGCAACTCTGTCAAATAATAGGAAGAATAAGGGTGCACACATGCACACAAAACTGTGATCATGCATATGGATGCACATGTAGAGATGACGACTGGTATATAAATCTTTTGTTCCCATTAACTGCAGTAAACGGTTATATGCTCGATCAGTGTCTGACTCGTCAACATGCATGGCTACCATGAGCACGATGCGAAATGAGCATTCACTCATTTTGAAGATAAATATATGTATGAACTAAAAAAATAAGTATTCCTGATGTCGATATGTGTTTGTTAATTTACTCTCTAGATTTAGTTGTTTAATTGATGAAGTTGGGAAACAAACTAGCTAGGAAAGTACTAATTCGCAATGATACTGCTACCATGACATCTGACATCCTCGCACATACGGATTTTATTTGTATGCCATGCACCAAATAAACTCGATTCATTCTTGAATTTACTCCCCCCACATAGTCTCTATATTTGAAATTATAAGGCTTTATCTGTTTCGTTAATTAGGATATAACCTTTGATCAATGATTATACTTTATTAATATACATAATTTGTGTGGCACAAAATCGATGCAGTTCGATTCGTGCTTTACAATATTTGCATCACATATGAAATATTAGCTAGTAGAGTAATTCTTGGTTAATGTCTTGTCACAAGGAAACGAAATATCTCTTGTACTACATCCGTTTCAAATGATAGGTCGTTTTGACTTTTCTAGGTTTATAGATTTTGCTATGAATTTAGACATAGCGTTTATCTAAGTGCATAACAAAGACTATGAACCTAGAAAAACCAAAACGACCTATAATTTGAAACGGAGGAAGTAAAAAAACAAAGAGTATATCACTCGCTCTCTCAGACCCGACAATGGATTATTATCTCGTCATATATTGCAAAGTGAATGCGACACTACTTAAGCTCCGGCAGTAGGAACACACTCATCTAGCACCCCAACTACGACCACATCACGATACCGCGGCCTGACCACGAGGGGCCGGGGATCAACCTTCAACCCAAATGAGTCCTCAATCCTCATCATCAGAAAAATTCGACTTGGACTAGGCAAATCAGAATGCATGCATGGCTGAATATCGAAGAGAGGCGTTCAGAGGCAATGTGGATAACCACACAAGCCAGCCAGGCAGGCAGACAGTGTTGCATGCAACTTGTGCGTGCCTTTCCAAGGGTGAAAAGAGAACCTAGACCAGCATAGCTGGTTTGGCCCGGCAGGACACGCCCAGAGCACACGGTTTCCGACCGGAGCCGGAGCCGGTGCCCCAACAAGTGGCCAAGTGACCGGCCGGCCGGCGGCGGCGGCGGCGGCTCAAGTTTCCATTCCAGCTAGCCAGCCCTCTTGCTGTTGCTGGGCATGCAACTTGGAACGGTGGCAAAGTGTCAACTGAGGGCTGCTTGCCACTGGGAAGTGGGCATTCCTAGCTATCTTGATTCTTGTCCCTAGCTTACCCCTGCTGCTAGCTGCTGCTGTTCACTGCGCCTTGTTGCATAAAGTTGCATGGTTCAAAGAACGCAGGATGCCACTTGCACATAGTAGTACATGAGTACTCGTACGCCTTTGTGTTCTTTATTTTGATCACAAGTGTGCAAGTTAAAGATTACAAGGTTCAACGGATCTGGCTCGTGGCTGGACCTGATCCACGTCAGAGGGGTACATGCATGTCATTTCTGTCGTCGATGGCGTAAGCCATTGGTCGATCGGTCACTGCTATTGGTATGGATAAGCATTGTGTTCCTGCCGGTTTATTGTCACTACATTTATGTGTGTCAAATTAAATAAATTTACATGTGTAGCTTGCTTGTCACAGAGAGGAAGACCCTGCTGTTCATGCATTGGTGGGTATTACCAAGTTCCATGCATGCATATGCAGATGGAAATGGATGAAGTAGTGGTCCAGTGCACGGAATCCACCATTTCACCAGAGAGAGGACAATATAGCTTTGGAAGAAGGAGTGGGTTGTAAGATTTCCGTTTTGGAAATGACTTCTCTCTTGGCTTGTCTTTGTCTTGCGCACATGTAGCCCGTGCATTTGTTTATATCCATCATTTGAATACGAATATTTGTATATGTACTTTTATATACAATACATGTATATAAAAATACTGGCATTCCTCGACGATGCATGCATGCATGTATGAGAGCGAGAAGAGCACAAATCATGACACCGACGGGCAGTAGTTGCTTGGTGGAAAACATTAGCACGCATAATAATTGTATGTACTCTATTGTTGTTATTCTGTACGCCCATGGATGTTGCTGAGCTGAGCTTGATCGGTCGGCTCTCTGCGATTTGTTTATGGTACACCGATTTGGATCGATGGAGCACGTCATTGGCGGCTGAACCTATTTTGGCCACGTTGTGGAATTCGCATGGTGGGGAATTGAAAATGAAAAGAATAAAGCGTGGAAAGTCCAGATGTTTTCCACGATACAAGACTTATTAGCTATAGCTAAGGTTCTAGACCTACTTATTATTAGTTTCTGAAAAGGATATGACCACCTTTTTAAAACGAGTCAGGTGACAACGATGGGATCATATGTCTCTGTCTTTTCCCCCGGCACCAATGCAACTTGATTATGGTCAAGGTCACAAGGTGCATGAATGCACGTGCTGATATACATATGCTGCCTGTTTCATTTGGCCTCTTTAATTCCTATATGGTGAGTTTACATGACTCAAATCCGGATAGGTAGGTTTCGCGGCAAGAGTGGTGCATGCTTTTCGATAGATGGCGTCTACGATATACCTGCAGACAGATCGAAAGTTTTTTTTTTCCCGCTGTTGGAGTGTTGGGTTACCTTGCATCGTTATTATCGATCCATCGTTTTGTAGATGCTGCCCACTGACACGATGTGTTCAAGGCTTTTATTTGTACATCCTCTGCGTTCTCTGTGTACCAAGCTCAGCTGCATCTCTGTGTACTGCAACTGCACCATCACGGACATCATCGATGCAGCCATCTAGTGTCGGCGTACACGGACGAAGCCCAATTTTTCACCAGATCTCAGTACAACCGCCGCGACTCAGCGTTGTCCACTTTCCGAATTCACAATGTTTCAGCCCCCTTTTTTTTTGTGCTAAGAATGTTTCAGTCTCAGAACATAGAGTACCACTTAGACGCAGCGATAAATAATGCATGATCAACAGGAAAAACTATTGGTTTCAACTTCCAAGCAAATAACTCCGCAGTGTGTTGTAGCAAAGATCAGATAGAGAGACCCAGATAACTAGAAATTCCTGCACACATAGACCCAGATAAATAATGTCCGATATAGAGAGACCCAGTTTTATATAATCGTACAATATCATAGGCCAACATAGCACATGCTTTCAAGCCCTACATGTATGCTCAAAACAAGGAAGCAGATGAAGTGATTTTGTTCATCAGATGATGTGATTTTGATCATTCAGATGAAGTGTAGTAAACAATTTGGGATGTGAGAATTCAAGGTGATCTACCAAGTCCTCACTGAAAACGCATACATACCTCTAGTAAAAATGACCCGGTAAGTAAAATCAAACTTACACATGAGAAACTCGCAAAAAAGTATTCCAACAATTAAGAAAGACAACTATACAAACAGAACAGACTGCACCACAAGGACTCCACGTTAAAAATTATTGTTCCTTAGTACACCTGTGGAAGAATTCCAAGTATGTGTAAATTTGAAATAAGTTGACAATAGAGGCGGCATCCATAGCCCAACGCATGATAAAGCCAGAGCCATGATCAACCTTAGTTGGGCTACCGAATGTACGATCCTGTGAATCCAACTTGCATGTAGAACAATCAAAGTCATAAACAATATACATTTCTGTGGTGCGGCCGTGCATGGGTGAGTGCCCCCATGCAGTGCATCAGCCCTCCTCGCCAAACTCCTTGGTGAACCTCTCATGCACCTCTAAGTCCTTCTTGCTAACTGTCGGCCTCTGCCTCGCGAGGACCTTTTCAAAATCTGTCCTGGAGATAGGTGGTGGAAGGATCTACATTTGAAAGACCAAAACAGAGTAACTTGCCTCAGTAATTCAACAGGGAGAGCCTCTCTAACACGACAATTTAAGAATGGACATCTTATGTTACCTTCGCGGCGAGGCCCTTGGATGCGAGCTCCTGCATGGTGGTCTGGACAGCACCCGGTTGCTTTGGTCCACATGGCATCCACATGTCACCGTCCGCCCTGAAGAAGAACATGGCATCCTGTGTTTTGCGCACAGGTTCAAATAACACGTCCTTCACCTGTTGATGAAACACAAACATAAGATTCCATCGCATGATACAGTATAGACATATGTCAGAGTTGTGGATAGATACTTACACAAACAGCAACATCTGAACCAGAAAACCCATCTGTTCGACGGGCCAAGCTCTCAAAATCACTTTCTGTTAAGCTGTGGGGTGTATCCCCGAGGTGAACCTGCATGAATTGAAGGTTCCAAATGTTAGCCAGTGACGGTCACCATTGTAACAGGACAAATTTACATGGCATTGGATAACTGTCTGTTAACCTTAAACATATGCTGCCTTGCTTTCAAGTCAGGTAGCGGAATGTAGATACGCTTGTCAAATCTTCGCCGCACAGCCTGCAGCAATGAATGTGTGTTAAAGAACCAAATAGTGCTTCACAAAATAATAAGTTTTTTACCCTTTTCTGTTGTATAAAGCTGTAAACAGTCCAATTTGTATTTGGAACTTTTTTGGTTACCTGGTCCAGAGAATAAGGTGTATTCGTAGCAGCAAGAACAAGAACTTTATCATCATTATGGCCAACACCCTGGGAATTTAGTAGAGACAAATGATAATGAAAGTTTGGCATTAAAAATTCATAGAATGAAGTTCTGAGATTATGAAAACAAATCCCCTAAAGAAATAGAGACACAGAGTGTTCAGATGATTTTAGTTCTACTTTTTTTTGTTACATTCAAACATCTTGTCTACATTAGAAGGCTATCAAATACAGTGGTTATAGTGGTCAAATAGTATTAATAACAGCAACCTGTTTAGAGTTGTATCAGGTAGGAACACTCAATGGATACACGATTATACATTTTGTTGAAAAATGGACAATAATGTAGTGATAACGTCTACAAGTGCTAGAGAAACCAATCTTAAACGCAGTATTCATTCAAGCAGATAATGTGTTTGAATACGGGAAACAGGAAAGTTAGCTTAGATTCATTTCACATTATGATCTACAGCCCAGCTGACAGTATCAAAATTATTTGCAACCCTAGTTAGCAATTATAAGACATTAAGCTTGTGCCAAGAACCCCAAAAAATGGTGCGTAGTACTTAAAACTTAAAAGGTGGTAGCTGACTAGCGAAAGTCTCCATATGACCTAATAAGCTTGGTAAGAATCTCGAGAACCAACAAATTGGCCAAAAAAACAAACAAGAATGCTACTTTCTTCTTTTTTTGCTTTTATTTCTCCATGTAACAGTGAAGACAAACTGCAATATCATTGATCACTCATAACTCCAGAATTGGCAGTAAGTGGCTCATTATAAATTTATACATCTCCCACAGACTTGGGCAGTTGGTTGCAAAATCTTCTTCCTTCTCTTTTCATCTAAATATTACAGCATTTTTTTGGGGTGGTGTGTGTGGGTGGCGGGATTGGGGGGGGGGGGGGGGGGGGGGGGGCATGTCTCAACTTTTATCCCTGTGACCATCCTAAGCAGAACATGCCCAGCTAAGCATTGCAAGGCTCAGCAAAAGATACTATGCATCGCATTCGAAAAATGTTTGCAACGTTAATAACTCACCTGCATTTGCACAAGAAGTTCAGTCTTGATTCTCCTAGAAGCTTCGCTTTCATTGCCTTCTCCACGTTGACCACATAAAGAATCAATTTCATCTATAAAGATAATGGAAGGGGCATTTTCACGAGCCATTTGGAAAAGGTTCGCAACTAATTTCTCACTTTCACCCATCCACTTTGAAACCAGATCTGATGAAGATATACTGCACGTAGAGCAGCAAAGTGTCAAATATCATAACGATACCACATGAAAAACAAATTATAGTAAGACATCAGTATTGCTAACATCCATAGATCAATCAAGTTCAAGAAAGAAAAATGCAAGTTCAATCAAACTAATTTATACTGCATTTGTATATATGCAAATGAACATTCCACTTCCTTTGTAACAAATTTGAATCTGTTACACTGCCTGTTTCAAATAAGGCATACAGGCGCTTTTTTCCCAATCTTCAAAGTATAAGGTGTCATTTCTCTCTTTTGTTCATCTGCCCTCCCTTTCTTCTCAAGGTTAATTAATGACCATTCATAATAACAGTGGCTACCATTATCCTAGGCATTAACACCAGGGATATATCATATAGTCTTTCACCTCCATCCTTCACTCAAACCAGCTAATACATGTGTTGCATGAAAATACAAATTATACAGAAAATGGAAGGAGCAAAAACATTTTTCCAGACCTAAACTAATGCATAACTCTGGCTAATGTAAATACTAAGAATATTTGTTCCTCATACAAGAAACAATATCTCCAACTACATGATTGGAAGAGGATAACCACCAGTTTCTGCACATTCCATCACTATGATAAAATTGATACATTTAAAAGATGAGTGGCACGCCTTGAATGTTCAAGCATCATCAGTACATGACAAAATATTGGTAACCAATAAATCGCATGCATGTTTTGGTATAATGTTCAAGATTGAGCCACAGTACCTACATGTCACTGAGTCTAGTTCAAGATAATTTAACAGTATGAGCTTATGCAAATAACCCATGCTACGACTGGTATTATTTAAAGTACCCAAAAAGGATACATGACCAGAAAACAACAATGTTAGCAGGACGTCAATATAACCAACTCTACCGTAAGATACACTCTGGCAGTACATCAAGGAAACCACAAGTGATGCTATAGATGATTTGTAACTCATTTTACTCCCTTTTATATGAACATATATGATGCACCTGTTGAATTGAAGACGCATACCATATAATGAATATTCTAAGAAGATTATGAGCAACAAACGGAAACCACAATCAAGCATATGCTCAAAAGTGTAAGCTCTGCTGAACTTCGGGATGGTGATGAAGGCACTCAATCTACATAAGAAACTCAAAGTAAAAAACAAATAAATGAGATGCTACAATAGGGCACACCTTTCAAGACATAACTTTCCTAGTTTTGCAAAAGTTATTTGTTTTTGAGCTAGAAGCTCTCTTGCCTGCATCAACCATCAACATGCAATTTTCAGGAAGGAGGCATCTGCCTTGAAATAATATTACATGTATACACTCATAAGAAGAGCACCTCCCATATTATAATAGGGATTTATGAGTCAAATTGTTTAATAACCATCTGTCTAGAAATGTCATGAGCACTCAACAATAATCTAACAAATGAGAATTCAAGCAAAAAATATTCACCGCACAGAAATTGTTAGGTGTGATATAGTTCTTCAAATTGGTTGCAGATGATAAATTTCCTCAAAGATGCATGCTAGCAATGGTTTAGACACCCCCGAATGCAAAAAATGCATGCTCTTCTTATTTCTTTTTTTATTATGATGGAGCTGCATGATCTTGTTTGCATATTAAACACTTCTTTTCACAGTTTTACTGATATGGTGATAAAATCTATAGTTGCACCAGTGCACCACAAAAAGTAAAAACTGCATTTATCCTCCATGATGGAGCCAATAGAAAAGAAGGAAATCGTATCATCGCCACAAAAGATGTACAAAAACCGAAGACTTTACAGTGCAAATCACGTACTTTATGGCGATCTATACAATGTTGCATTGTGAAACTATAGCAAGTTGCAATAAAAAGGGTTCCATACCCAATTTCTTTCAGGCAAAATCATTAACATTTTTATCCTTTTTAATGCCCATAGAAATCAAAAGTCTGTATAGTTCATATGGACTGTAGTGTGAACTGTTCTCGAGAAGGAAAAAAAAAACCTTGATTCTCTATCCCCTGGCTAAGAAAAGGTACAATATGCTGAAAATAAAGAGTTATGCAATGATTTTAGGTACTCAAGAAATAGGTAAACGATTCCTAAAATTTATTTATTAGGCTAGGCACAGCCATTCTACTAAACATACAACCAGTAGCGCTGAGCTATAAGGTAGAAGACAGTCGGAGCTCAAGAGTGGTCAAAATTCTGTTTGTCATGATCACATGATGTGGGTGAAACATAGTATGATCATCAAGATAGAAATTAGTCGAAGGAAGCATAGCAAGGGATGCACAGATGTGTTTGAAATTTTGAACTCAGATAAGAAAATAGCATGTCCCACAAAGACAAATTGAAGTGAACCAGCGGAGCAGGGAATACACAATCATGACTTATCTACCTGAAAAACGTGGAATCGGCCTCAGTTGCGACAGCTTTTGCCAAATAAGACTTTCCTGTACCAGGGGGGCCATACAAAAGAAAAGCCCTCCAAGGTCTTCGCTTGCCTACAGGATAGCATTCTGCGTTAGTATATACTAATTGACGACACAAAGATATCTTAGACTTCCTATGAGTTCATACACACAGTATTCTTTTCATCATCATGTATCACATAAGCAAAGAGGACACACCAGTTATTAACAGTAAAATAGAGAAACAGATACAGATAAAATGCCCATGGTTGAAACAAAAGGCACGTACAAAGGCAAATGGCTCACAACCAAACAGTCTGAACTGGGAACTAAATTTTATCAGATCAAGCAATTCTACATTTGAATCAAATAGTCTTGAGAAAAGGGCGGCCTTTGGTGCAGTGGTAGAGCTTCACCGCCTGTGACCGGAAGGTCCAGGGTTCAAGCACCAGCCTCTGCACATTTATGTGCAGGAAAGGCTGTGTGCTAAACAACCTGCCCCCAGACCCCGTATAGTGCGGGAGCCTACGGCACTGGGTACGCCCTTTTTTTTTAATCAAATAGTCTTGAGATTTGCTACATCTCGGAACTTTGCTGTAAAACTAGCAGGATAATCGTAGAAATGTATACATGGTCAAAATAACATATACATATTTGGTCCCTCTTGGATTGAATTCATACTTTCAATATAGAATGGGTTCTGGTTTTACTCCTAATTGATTGTGGTGTAGGCAATTGAGGATGATTGAGGAACCAAAAATAATAATGATGATGTAATTCGTCAAACTTCCCTACAGACACACAGCCTCTAGAAGGGGTCCCCGAAAACGAAAAATGTTCCACAGCCTAAAACCATCATCTAAAATGAAAGATAATCATAGCACCCTTATCAATCAATATCCAATAATCTCTATCGACAGCAGTCATCGATATTCACTACCTAACAATGCATGATTGGATCAACCCTAGGTCACCCAATCCATCTTGATCGGGATAAAGATCTGCAAAACCTATGCGGTCCCATAGCGATTGCCATCCCCAAACTTTTGTCAGGGTCCAAGATAAAAATTGCTCTTTTAGATGCAGCCACTCACCCGTGAAGAACTGCGGGAACTTGACGGGCAATATGACGGCCTCCTGCAGCGCCTGCTTGGCGCTATCGAGGCCGGCGACGTCGTTCCACTTGACGTTGGGCTTCTCGGTGATGATGGCGGAGTTGAGCCCCGCCCTTCAGCTTGGACTGCTCGGAGTCGTCCCCGCCGTTGTCCCCGTCCTTGCCCTTGGTCTTGGGGCGCGTGGCGACGGCCGCGTCGCTGCCGTTGGGCCCGGGTCCCGCGCCGCCCTGATCAAGGACGGACCGGATCTCCTCGGCGCGGCGGAGGTACTCGGTGAACTTGGCGGTGATGGCCTCCCTGATCTTGGGGTTCTTCTCGTACTTGAGGTGGGTCTTGAAGTAGTCGAGCGCGTGCATGTACAGCTCGAACGCCTTGGCATAGTTTCCGGCATTGTCCTCCTGGACCGCCTGCTTGACGAACTCGATCGCCTGCTCCTTGAAGTTGCTATACATCGGGGGAAGCCCAAAGGCGCCGCCTTGCGGCGGGCACCCGCGGATCGGAGGGGGGATCGGCCGGATTGGGCGAGGCGGCGGCGGATTCGGGACTCGGGAGGGAAGGGGAGCGGGGCGGCGGGCGGTTGCTTGGTGCTGGGGTTTGACGCGGTGAGGAGGAGAAGACGGGATGCGGAGGAGGAAAGGGGAACGAAGACGAGACGAGTTGGGCAGAGGTAAAGAAGGGAGAAGCGTGTTTTGGCTGCGATTTTTATTTCAAGATTTATTTTTCTAGCTTAATTATGGAGGAAAAAGAAAGCCGTTGTTGTTTGTTACTTAGGTCCATTCTTTCTTTTGTATTCTGAGATGAGTCCTTTCTTGATGGTTGATTTTCTGTTGGAAACAATAAGTTGTTTTTTAAAAGTGATACGATGCGTATTCATTCGCTAATGTTTTTTCATTTGTTTCAAAATACAATAGATAGAAAAAGGGTGCCTATTAACTGATTTTTCTTAAAATAGTTATGCAATGTTTATTATTCTCTTACTAGCTTAGCATATATCCATAAAAACGATTGATTAATGTGGATGATGTAAAAAAGATGTTAATGTTCCAAGACCAGCGATCCTATGCTAATTGAGTTTCTAGATCATAATGCTAACACGACTTCTTGTTTATTATATTAGTAAGCAATCATAGCTTGAGTTTTCAACTCAAATTCACAATGAATGTCGTGACAAAGAAAGCTAGAGATGGTATGAGCATTGCTTACATGAATTCTTGTCTTGTTTTTAAGATGGCACGCAATTATGTAGCATGTGTTTTAACGATTCGTGACGTATGGAATGTTTCATTTGGATTTTATTTCATTTTTTAAACATATAAAAGGTTAGAGAAACGTAATACTTTTTTTTTGACAATGATCATTGTTCCTAATAGGAAATACCAACAAGCCGCTTGACATTACATCATTCTAAACTTCTCCTTACTATACAACTACTCGGATGCGACAAGATTTTTTTTATGTGTTATTTGTATTCTTCGACAGATGCACATCCCCTTCTTGCTCTAAGATCCCCCAAACTGCTACACATTGGTGCCACCCCCATTTGCGATAGAAGGGGTTGTGCTCTAACTTTTGCGAAAGTAGCTAAAGCCAGGGCCCCGGGTGGGCATCTTTGGAATATTGGGCAACGGGAGGCGCGAGCATGCAAAACGGGTAAAGAATCATCCAACGGTGGACGTGCCCACATCCATACGGCGCGGCGGCGTTCCAAGACAGTCAGAACAAGGGCCTTCAATAATTAGTCCCGTCGAGCTACGACTTGCACTGGGCCCCGCTTGCCGTGTCAGCGAGCGACGCCGCGTCGGAAGAACGGCGGCCGCGTTTCTTTCGCGACGGTGGCACGTATGGATGGAGATGGATGTCCGGACATCCGAAACATCCGTATTCGTATTCGATAAAAACGTAAATATGGATATCCGTATTCGTATTCGATTTTAATATGGATGTCAAATGGATATATCCGAATTCGATTTCCAAAAATTTTCTCTATCCGATTCCACATTCGTATTCGAGAAAAATCCGAAACATTCGGCATTCGACATTCGTATTCGAGAAAATCCGAAACATTCGACAAAAATTAACTTCTCTTTTTAACTAACTATTAATTATAAATGATATAAACTGTTTAATCAATTTAAAAATTATCTACATGATAATTACTAATTATATTGATTATAATATTACTAATGGTATATAAAATAAATTTTAATTAACTTTAAGATGGAAAATCATATCAATTTTAACTACTTTAATTTATTTATCTAATTAATAAATTATATTTTACTTACTAATGTACTATTTTCTTATTAAAATATTTTATATATTATGAAAATTATTTATATTTATATTTGTATATTTAATTATTCAAATATATATAACATACATGAGATATATACACATAATTTACTCTTAAAACAATCCATAAAGTGAATTAATACACACTAAGACATTTTCTGTCAAAATCAGCTAAACATCCGAATGCGAATCCGAATTCGAACTATTCGTTTTGTATTCGTATTCGATAAGATTCGTATTCGTATCCGAATTCGAATTAAAATGTGGTAAACAGTGGTATCCGAATTCGAATCCATTCGTATTCGATCCGAATCCATCCTTAGTGGCACGGACCCACCCGGCCGCCTGGCCCCTGGCAGCTGGTGGAGCGAGCCGCCACGGCGTCGCCGCGCCACGACCCTGCGCGCACGAGGCAGAACAAGCAACCAGCAACGGCAGCCGCGTTGCACGGCGTCTGAGACTCCGCGGCCGTCGCGAGGCTAACCGTCCGATCGTGCCGACTGCCGAGCTAGCCTAGCCTCATATACCATCGTGTGTATGCCTAATTGCGCCTATGCCTAGTCATTCAGAGAAGCTACGGGGCATAAACTACCATGGCTACATCGATGCTGAATCATGGACAACAGACCTGCTCCTCAATGAAAATATTTGTTCTAAAGATGACGCTGC
The DNA here is from genome assembly GCA_015476505.1 of Urochloa ruziziensis. Taxonomy (NCBI): domain Eukaryota; kingdom Viridiplantae; phylum Streptophyta; class Magnoliopsida; order Poales; family Poaceae; genus Urochloa; species Urochloa ruziziensis. Next base: position 7,586,698 of record CM027122.1, read on the forward strand.
AATTTTCATCTGTGGTGTATGGTCGGGCAGGAATGCAAGGCACACATGGTAAAAAAAAACCTGGGAATCTCACGCCCGTGGCAAAGACATGTTCCAACAATGCTAGACCAGCTCATGTGTTTGCATAATGCTCCGGCTCTACATACGTCTACAATCACGATGCATGATACCTCAAAATGGTTGGCTCAAAATCAAAATATTGATGGCTCGTTCCATGATACCTTTCATGCAGGTGCAGGCGGTAACCTCCTTGATGTGATCACAATTGTGCCCGAGTCCAGGTCCGAAACAGCAATGGCGTGGTGATTGCGCCCGAGTCCAGGTGGTAACCTCCTTGATGTGATCACAATTGCAGCTTTGGGGGCGAGAGACGGACTGAAGCTGGCTGAACGACTACAATAAGGTTGTAGAATTGGACATATTCAATTTGGTAAACCTCCTTCAATCCTAAGCTCGACAAAGATCCTGTGTTGCGGGCTTATGGCAGGAGATTCAAGTGCTTGTAGATTCTTTGTAGAAGCAGCTTGTAATGTTTCAAAGTCACTGCCAAGAAATCTCCTGGAGATGCTCTAACTGTAGTAAACTTGAAGCTTACAATTGAAGCTTGGTAGATTTTTTGCTAAATTATAGTAGACTTTAGAAAGACTCTTGGATAACTGTAGAAGCAGCTTGTAATGTTTCAAAGTCACTGCTTCTACAACAATAATTACCCTTCCACGCGCAATTACAGGACTTTAGCGACTCAGTTCAGTTGCATCTGCCTCAGTTTGAAGCTACTAGATAGCAAATCACTAAATTATCATAGCAGAGCCCCTCACAGAGAGAATCATGGAATTAGCGATATTGGTTTGGACCATAGACATAGAGTTCAAATATCATAATAATATTGACTCGGGATTCTAAGATACTGGAATTACGACGAGAGGAACATAGAGTTCGATCCACGACGCGAATCCTAACAAGATAATATATGAGTTACTACTACCAGTAACCAGCATAGTTGCATGATAAATCGACCGTCTTGTGAGCTCAGTACTCCCACTTGCGCAGGTCCATGCCCTCCGGCGGGCTGGGGTCGATCTTCTTGGAGCCGACGTCCTCCCAGTTGGTGGACAGCACCGTGCCATTGGACTCCTGGAACGACTTGGTCATGGCGCGCCGCATGTCCTCGTCCGCGTTGCTGAAGATGTCCTGGAAGAACTTGTTGGCCGCCGCGTCGCCGTCCAGCTTCTCCTCCTTCTCCGCCTTCTTCACCTCCGCCTCGATCTTGTCCCAGTCCTTCCTTCCCTTGGACGACGGGTAGCTCGGCCTCCCCCCCGGCGGCGCCGCGGCGGCGGCGGCGGTGGCGGCGGCAACGAGCCTGGGCTTGCCGGTGAACTCCAGCGACGGCCACGCCGTCCCCGGCTCCGCCTTGGCGAGGCGGACCTCGATCTTGGTGGAGAGGACGGCGAACCTGCACTTGTCGGGGACGATCTTGCCGAACAGCCGCGGCTGCAGGTGGTACGCCGCCTCGCCGGGGACCTCGACGGAGACGCTCAGCAGCTGCTCGCCGAACTCCACCGCCACGTGCTCCGCCGCCACGCCCTTGGCGAACACCGTCACCACCACCTCCGCCGCGCTGTTGTAGAAGTCGTGCCTGTACTTGGGCTTCATCTCGGCAGTTGCCGGCAAGGCAGGCGCGGCGGTGGCGGCGGCGGGGCTCACCTCGGTCTCCATTGGCTTGGGCGCCTTGGCGTCGATCTCCTTGATCAGGTGGGCGAACCGGGCTTCGGCGGGGGCAAGGGCGGCGCCGGCCTCGGCGGCGGCGCGGGCGGCGCCGTACTGCTCGAGCTTGGCGCAGGCGTGGGCCCTGCGGAGGTGCGCCCGGGCCATGGAGGGGTCGAGCTCGGCGGCGATGGCGGCGTCCGCTGCGGCGGCGGCGAAATCCCCCATCTTGATGTAGGCCTGGGCCCGGTCGGCGTAGAGCGCGGCGGCGGAGGGGGACGACCCCGCTGCGGCGATGGCCTGCGTGTACAGCGCGGCGGCGGAGGCGAAGTCGTCGTCCACGAAGGCCTCCCTCGCCTGGTGCTCCAGCTCGGTGGCCGTCGGCGGCGTCGCCATGGGTGCGGGTGCGGCGGCGGCGGCGAAGTCGGCGAGGGTTGATGGATAGATCCCGAGTTCGCCGGGATTTTGTTGGTCTCTATCTGTCGTGGGTTCTTGACCACGACGTCGCGTATTTTGTAGCCTGCAGACGCGACGGTTCGGTTCGTGCACGATGGTAACACCACTCCGGGTAATCTTCGAATCGAAGTGTTGCCAAACTCCAGCTATTCAGCGGAAATTTATTTCTTTTTTCCCGCAAATTTAATTTACCAATCAGTAACTACGAAGAAAAGTGAAAGGTTTTGATTTGTATGGAAAAAAGGGATAGAAAAAGATTATTTTTTCGAGAAAAATCTGCCTCTGGTGGATACCAACCTTCGCACGAGTGGACTGTGGCCTATCCAGTAGCCGTTCCATTCCATCCACCTTCCACCCGTCCGCAGTACACGCTCTCTCGTCGCACCCGTACGCGGCGGTACGCCGGAGCATGCTCTCCACACACGCCGCCGGCGGGCGGTTCCGCTGGGGCGCCCTCCCCCGAAGGCTCCGTCCGCGCTCTTCCCTGGCTTCGCCGCCGGCCTCCGGCGGTGGCAGCGGCGAGCCTGAGTACGTTTCTGAACTTCGCCTGTTCTTTCCCTGAATCTTTTTACTGCTCTTTTTTTTTTCATTTACTCAAGGAAGTGTGTGTACTGCTGCAGAAAGGAGAGACCTTTGCTTGTGGAGAGGTACCGTGACGGCGTCACCAAGAGGTTTTCACTTCTGAATCCTAGATTTTGAGAATGGCATCTGATTTCCCTACTGTACACCCGGACTTGCAAAGACATTGCCGAGCGCATTTTTGAATCGGGGACGATAAGTTGGAAATTATACCGATTTTCTCATGTTTGATCGATGTGGTGGGTAGATATATGTCGGATGGCAGTTCTAAGCTACAAATTCGTTTGGAGAAGCATGAATCGCCGGTGAAAGGAGTGGAGGATGAGAATGCGGATTCTTTGATCCCCCAGGCTATCAGGGACTTTGTACTTCCAGCGGGGTTTCCAGGTAATACTTGACAGTTAATGTACCAAATTGTTTCATCGTGAAAAAATTGGCTTTAAAAGCTAGAGGAACTAGCCAATGGAGTGAATTCTTGTTGTTTCTATCTGTTTTGTAAATCGTATTGGCTGGGAGTTCTAGATATCAGTTTCTTCAATTCGGTGCATTCTGAGAGAATTGTACCTTAACATTGTAGGAGTAGTATAAAGTAAGAGGCATAATGGCTAATGCTAGTATTCTGGTCTGTGGTACAGCTTAGTTTTGCCTAAACTTCTGAGTTGCTATCAAGTTTTGCACATTTAGCTGTAGTCTAATGTACTGTAACACAAAAGGTCACTGTAATGGCCAGGGCTTAGAGGAAGGATAGAGAGGAAAGGTGTGGCGACATCCGACATGGAATGGCCATGGCTGGCTGTTGGGAGGCAGTGGGTTTTAACCCCTTCGTCCTTCTTATAATCATATAAAAGGGTAACTTGCAAATGTGACCCTGTCCTTACTAACTTACAAGAAACAGCTATTTTAATAAAAGATATACTTCCTAATCTAAACGGTAACATGACCTAAGTCAAGGTGGCAGCACAAGCATGGTGATGCCTGCATGCTAGGGCCAATTTTTTGTGCCTGCTGCTTCTGGCTTGTGAGAGCATGGCTAATAAAATAGACAGCTTCTGTGTGCTGTTGCCATGTCATCTAGAGCCATCATTAGTAACCACTCATATAACGGTTTGGCTATGCATTTACTCTGTTTGTTGCTTTGGAGCACATGTAGAGGCTGTCTCTTGCATGAGAGCCCACTTCTCTCATTTTTCCTTGTCTTTCTTCTACACACACATAGGCAAAAGTGCCATGTAAGCAGGCTATAAGTCCTGTATTATACTTGCACGACAGATGTGAAACTATATACCACCTGGTAAATTGACTCGTTTTGGTTCTTTGTTTCTTTATTTTAGGTTCTGTTACGGTGGACTACCTGGAATACATGCTATTGCAGTTCCCAACAAATGTGACAGGATGGATCTGTCATGTACTGGTTACGTCAAGTCTTTTGAAGGTAGGAGTACTTCTTAGTTTTGTCAAGTGATCCAATTATGTAAATGATATTTTGTCACTGAAACGCTTTTTTAAATGATGAAGAAAAAAATTATTTACTACAGTGTATCTTATTTCACACGTGATAATCAGATTCGTTATTAATATAAATTGCCCAATAGGATTTCCCCTACTGTTTTGGCTAAAAATCATTTCATTATTAGATAGTTCACATAATAAGGTAGACAATAGGGTTAAGCATATGCTACCAAATTAAGGGGAAAAGGGGGGAAGAACTCCAGTTTCAAAATGGCCTTACTTTCCATTCAGCTTTTATGGTGAGCCTGATCACTATGTGCTTTGATGAACAAAATTACAAGGAAATGTATTACCTGATTTTAGCTGACTTGGTTACTACCCGTGGGAGCGAATTTCAAGCTAAGGTTAAAAAAATCCCCTCGTCTGTTGCCATAACCAAAGCACAGGTCAAGGCCCGGCCCAGGTCGTATCTGTGGTTGGCTTGGGCTCTCCTACCTAGGGATAGTTGCAGAAGCCATCAGCCCAGTGGTTGTCTCACAAGGGCTACGGGCCCCTGTGTAAGGGTGGGGCAGAGGTTCGGGGGTTTTCTCGACCTGCGTGAGAAGGTCTTCTCTCTTAGAAAAAGCCCGGGGGCTGTCTTACCCCCCGCAGGTCGAGTTTTTTTTATTTTCAAATCGTTTGTAATACATTAGTTACAGAGTAATGCTTGTTTTTCAAACAATTTGTGTTAAACAATATGTTAGGTATCTAGTTTTTTAAGTATACTCTTCAACCTTGTGTCACCATCACTGATTAGCTAATAATTGTAGATTGGTACAGGCTGTAGGTGTGGGGTCCTTTACAGGAACTTCTGCAGCTGCATCTGCTGCTGCTATCAGGTCATAATCGTCTTTGCTTTTTATATAGTTATGTGTGCTGTTGGAAAGTAGAAACCTTAGAGCCATTTGTGTGGGGAGAAAAAAAAACTATATTGTCTTTAGCTTCCTCTGTTCTATTCTTGTTTGGTTGTGTTAATTATACTCCTATAGACCAGAAGAATAAGTTTATCTGTGTAGTCATGACCACACAGGAAATACATGTAAGCACATGAAAGCATGTGATGCAAATGTGACTAGTTCATTTCATCTTGTGAGCATAACTAACTTGAACCCTGTTGATTCAAATTTTAGATGGGTATCAAAGGATGGCATAGGAGCCTTTGGGCGTCTTCTCATTGGTACTATTATTATGTTTTGCCATTTTTTAGAATGTACTGTCGAGGAAGACTTATGGATGACAATACTTAGGTGGACGCTTTGGAACACTTTTTGATGATGACCCAAAGAAGTGGCGGATGTATGCCGATTTCATTGGAAGTGCTGGAAGGTTGGCACTATGTCGCTTAAAATAATAAAAGCAGATCTTAGTCTAATGAAGAAACAAAATTCACTCCTAATATTATCTGTAATGTTTAACAGCATCTTTGAGCTCGCCACTCCGCTGTATCCAGGTTACTTCCTCCCACTTGCATCATTGGGGAATCTTGCAAAGGTATTCTGAAAATATATCGTTCTCTTGTATTTAGTTGTGCAGTAGCAGACATTTAGTGATCCTATTGGCCTGTATGATCATTGACTCCAGATTTTTAAGCAGGCCGTAGCAAGAGGATTTAGAGATCCTTCCTTTCGTGTTATCCAAAATCACTTTGCGCAATCTGGAAATCTAGGAGAGATTGCTGCTAAGGTACCTACTACATTACAATATTTTTCTGATAGGTAGCTGTGTCCTAATATCTTCTGAACTGCAGCGTTGGTGCTGTCACATCCTTTGATCTGATTCGATCAATTTTGTATAATGTTATTTTCTGTATGAAAACAGAAAAAAGTAATACAAAATGTTCCTTTGGATCTGACAATAAAAATGCCTTGAAACTCTTTGGGTTATGTACTACATCTTTTCCTGTTAAGGGTAGTAGCATAAGAGATCTTGCAAGAATATTTTTGCAAAACTTCTTTTTAAGAAATGATGATGTATTTCTTTCAGGAGGAAGTATGGGAAGTAGGAGCTCAGCTATTAGGCCTTTCGATTGGTGTATTTATTATGGTATATTCAGATCATTTAAGTTTATTTGCTGTTTATACTGAACCGCTTTTGAGTATGCCAACCTATATCAGTTCTGTTATTGCACCAAAGAAGACATATGCCATTATTTTTGCTATTCATTTACGGTTGCTGTTTTATACCAGGATACAGCAGGTGTAAAGTCATCATACTTAACTCTTACTGCGACATGGCTGAGTATTCGTCTTCTACATCTTTGGCTGCGCTATCAGTCCCTATCAGTTCTCAAATTCCGCACAGTAAGGTGCTTGACTCAATTTGTGTTTTTTCTTGATGAAATAAAATAATTTAAGTAGCTGTTGAAGATTTCCATGTACACTAATGCATTATAGAAATGGTAGCATGGTAGCATCTGTGAGTATTTTATTGATCCCTATTTTTCTCTTCGTGGTAATATTGGTAGATAAACCTAAAACGTGGTCGGATTCTTGTGAGATCACATGTTGCCCAACATACAGTTCCTGGTGACATTTTCTTCTCTTGATTATTATGACATCTTCTTGGTCGTTTTTGAGGCAGTTCTATTAACTTCTTGGTACTTAGTGTTTTTTCCTTTGTTATTTTAGATTATGTTGTTTGCAACGAGGAAGAAAACATTTTAACATGGGAGGGATTCTTGCATCCAAAAATTTCTTTTGGTGTGCCCATTGAAAGAATGCTTGGTGGCGAGGAATCCAGTGACAAGGTATGAGTAGTTGCATCAACTTTGGTAGATTCACCGTTTCCAGCCCTGGCTTTTTAATTTGTACTTGGGCTTCCTTGAAAGTTAACTAGCAGCCATGACAAGAAATCATGTCTAATGAATGTTCAGTCATGGCTAACGTTTTAGGACTCATTACAATCAGCCACTGCATGGTATCCTCATTTCTTTTCTTATTTCGAGAAAGGGTGTTTTCCACCCCACCTGGCACCTGATTGACATAACACCCCCCCCACCCCCCCTCCGACGGTTTATGGTACTTTTTTGCTTTCAGTGCATTGCAGATTTCATTGATCTAGCCTTGAATCAACTAAAAATTGGTCAGAACATGCTACTTTTTGATGAAAATGTGTGGTTTATTCAGTTAGCAACCTTTCATCATTGGATCATTCCAAATATACTGAAGTCTGCTTCTGTGAAACAATAATTTTAATGGTGCTGGTGATTGCCAATGCCAACAAGAACCAGTAGCTTGTCTGTAACTTAGTTGAAATCAGCAACAGTTGTAACTGGTAAACTACAAGCTATCCAGAAATTTATAGTTACAACCTGTTTCATAATCCAACTAATGGATTTTTGGTATCACTTGCTCGGGCATTTTCCAACCTGTTCACTCTTGAATCTGCAATGTCATTTATCGGTATGGATCTTTTGAACTCGTGGACAGGTGAATAAACTATTGAAGTTGTACAAGAATGAGAAGTATGTTCTCTTTGTTGAGCAGTTTGGATCAAGAGAACCAACATTTCTTGTTGTGTTCAAGGTGATCTACTTCTGAAATAGCGTATAAATAGCTTTGCATCAGATCATCAAATGCATATCATGTGTCTACTTCACTTATTTTCAGGAGGCAGCAACCAGCATGTCTGTCCTGAGGAGCCTTTGGCAGGCACATTGGCTTCAAAAAAATCAGCAAAACCAGGATGTGGTTTTCTCTTGGCTAGAGGATAGCATTCTAGCATTGGAGGATGGATTTACCGACTTCCTTGAGCAAATGGAAAGAGCTGGCTGGGATCAGAACCAAATCATTTTGAAAGTGCCGAAAGAACCCATCTTGATGTTAGAACGCCTAGACCAAGAGGTTTAATTAAGATGCTACAGTTGCTTAGCAATTCCATCTGACATACTCCCGGTGGTCGTCAACTTGTTCCTTTACTTTTTAGGGTTCGGTCGCTGCTAACCTAGAGTCTAGAGACGATATTGAAGTTTCTATTCCAAAGCATGATATTGACCTGCTGAATCAATTGCAACTGAATATCGGATCAGATGTGACCTGAGATTCGCATACGGTCACATGCTTAGTAATTTAACAATTCATATTGTAAGAAACTATGTTTGCCTGTTTGGCATATGACCAGATGTTCACATTTTACACTGTCAAAATGGAAATACCGTCATTAATGCATGAATGCATCAGTTGCTTTGGTTATTCCTAAGCTAGCAGCTCCGGTCAACTGCGTTGTGTTGTGTAAATGCACTCCCATGACTCCGGTCAATTGACAAGAAATCTGCTTCACCAGATGTTATACCATTTTATTCAATCTGATGCATCGATTATCCTGTAATTCACACGATACTGTTAGGGTTCCTTACTTCCTCGTAGAAATGTTCTTCGTCTTTTAGAGAAGCATGAGAGTGTTATTACCTATTATTTTGCTTAAAATTCTATTCATGTACTACCTCCGGTCACTTTTATATTTCAGACCAAAACTGCTAAATGCAAGCCAAATCAGCTTTCTGAAACGTCATATAAATATATGACCGGAGGGAGTACTTGCACATGGGTAAAATAGGCACCCAGAAAATTTCAGTTTCTCACTTGTCAGCATGGATGATAAGTGATGACAGATATATTTTTTTTAAAAAAAGATATGAACACAAACTGCATTCAGCCAACTATACACGGGCATTTATATATTAATATTGGATGAACGGTTAGAAACCCACATTGACCATTAGCATGTCAGGATTCAAGAGCAACAGAAACCATCGTAGCGTCCCAAGGAGTACTTATAGAGTCGACTCCTTGGGAAGCCTTATCCAAAACTCCTTGAGGGCATGGCTGCAGTAGAGAACTATGGCCTATGGGTCTAAAGCATCTTAGCCAAGGCAGGTGGTACAAAAGATGAAAAGAAGGTTCACCAGCGGCGAGTGAATGACCCATCTCTTGTCAAAATTGCTGCTGCACGAAACATACCAAGTATCAGATTTTGGATTTGCCTTTTCCTTTTGCAGTGTGAGTGAAACGAGTCTTCTTCGCTTTCTTGTTCTTTCCGCCAGAATCGTCGTCTGAGTCGTCATCACTACTATTGCCATGCTTGCCATTTGATTTCTTCCGGGAACCTGATCCATATACATATTCCTTGGCCTTCTGTTTGGTCCTTTCTTCTGTAAGTTCATCTTCAGTCTTTGGTTTCCAAATGAAAATGGACCTGTAAGGACCACCTTGTGAGTTGTGGGATGGAAAAAAGATCTAGCACTGGATAGCGATACTGAGTACTACATCCATAGGCCTACCTGGAGCTTCCTGTCGCCAGGATGTCATCTTGGGGGTGTAGCTTGTTCACTGGGCTGATTGTTGTTATGTCAGGGTCCATCACTTCAGCCAGAAGCTTTCCAGAATTGGTATCTATGAAATCGATGGGATGCAGAGCAACACCATTGTAGTTCTCACTTATGTAACGGCCAATAACTGCAACCGTTTCTGTGTAATCCTGCAGAGCATTACCATTCCATTTCAAAATTGGGTACATCTATTGCTAGATAACAATAAAATTCAAAATACAAGGAAGTTTTGGTTATAACTGAAACCTTTGGATCCCACTCAGCTTTGAAGGGTGTCAGGTGACGATTGAAATCGTGACTGTGCACAATTTCTCTACTTGGGGATTGCAGATCACCAAGAATATAGTCCCATACACGAATTCGGTTGTCCTGACATGTTGTCAAGATCTTATTCCCACTTTGTGGAGAAAAATATCCTGAATTAACAACCCGTCCATGAGCAAGGCTGGCAAGGGGTGAGTTCGCTTCAAGCTTCCTTGTATCCCAAATACGGGCCTAATAATCACAGAGATGTGGAAAATTAAATATGAAAATAAGTAAAAGGGATATGTACATATGTAAAGCACACTCACATAGTGATCATTTCCGCTGCTCAGAAGAACTTCAGGTTGTGCAGGGTTGCAATGAAGGCTGGTTACCTTGCTACCCTTTTTATGTATAAGAATTGGACGCCCAATCGTAGTCTTTGATCGTCTATCCAGGCTGCAAGAATTAAATAGTTTACAAAGAATGTTAAAGCATATTGCATACATGCAAGTGTGATAGTTTACAACAATATCTCTGAATTCAAATAATCATTGATGACAAACTGGTTGCCAACTCTGCCAAACAAATGCACAAATGGATCACAGCAACAACTCGATCAATTATTTCAAGCTGCATATGTATCCATATTATGCACTGTAAGGTATAAATCTCGGAAATGTATCACGGACTCACAAGTAAAGAAAACCAAAGCTATCTGCCACCAAAAGAAGACCTTTGTCAGTGTTTAAGTCCATCCCATATATCATGCGCCAAGAGCTCGGTCCCTGTTGTGAGCAACAAACAAAATTCAGATCAGTGCTTTCCAATAACTGTGTCATTACCGTACAAGATGCCAGTACACAGGCTCAAAAATAACATCTTTGTAAGTTCTTTTGAACAATGTAATCTACCGGCCCAGAATAAATCCTGGTCTCTTGTCGTATCTATCATAAAGTTTTTACTACAAATACCCTTACCAATCGGGAATGAATCCAGTGGAACCGAACAAGCCCTAAGTATGATCCTTGCACGTATCACATGCTGCAACTTAATGACGCTGCCGTGCAGGCTACGCGCGTGAAGTTTACAGCCCCGGGCCGTAGCACACGACAGTGATCCTGCACGGAGATTTGTGGACGATCATTCTGCGGCGCCCTAACCAAATCGACTAATCCTACGAGCGAAATGATTACTCGCGGCCCGCCAAGAGCGTGAGCGTGCCCCCCCTCTGTCCTGTGATCCTGTCCCCACCACCACCGTCACCAAACCTTCTTCGGATTAATCCGGCACCGAAATGACGTGATCCCCCCGTTCCATTCCATGATTCCCATCCACCCCTCATCACTGCACTTCACCTGCCTGCCGGCCTTGAAAAATCCCACCACCACCTTCCTCGCTCCCTACATCACTCGTTCCTCCCCCCAGTCCCCACTCCACTGCCCACTACCACCGACCGGGAAGTAGCGGCGGCCACAATGCAGCCGCCTCCTCCCCTCCTCCCGCTCGCCGCCGCCGCCCTCCTCCTCGTCCTCTCCCTCCTCGCCGCCGCCCCAACTCCCGCCGCCTCCCGCCGCCACCACCACATCCCCGCGGCGGCGGCCGACACCGAGACGCTCGACGTCTCCGCCTCCCTCTCCCGCGCCCGCGCCGCGCTCTCCACCGACGCCGCCGTCTCCCTCCACCAATCCGCCGCCTCCACCAAGCGCTCCCCGCGGCCGCGCAACAAGGGCTCCTCCTCCTCCCTCACGCTCCATCTCCACTCCCGTGACTTCCTCCCAGGCGAGCAATCCCGGCACCAAACCTACCATTCCCTAGTCCTCTCCCGCCTCCGCCGCGACATCTCCCGCGCCGCCGCCATATCCACCCGCGCGGCTCTCGCAGCCGACGGTCTCCTCACCCACCCCCAAGACCTCCACCCGGCCAACACCTCCGCCATCTTCGCGGCCTCGGCGGCATCAATCCAAGGCCCGGTAGTATCCGGCGTGGGGCAAGGCAGCGGCGAGTACTTCTCCCGCATCGGCATCGGCAGCCCAGCGCGGCAACTCTACATGGTGCTCGACACCGGCAGCGACGTCACCTGGGTCCAGTGCCAGCCCTGCGCCGACTGCTACCAGCAGTCGGACCCCGTCTACGACCCGTCCCTCTCCTCCTCCTACGCCGCCGTCTCCTGCGACTCCCCGCGCTGCCGCGACCTCGACACCGCCGCCTGCCGCAACGCCACGGGCGCGTGCCTCTACGAGGTGGCCTACGGCGACGGGTCCTACACCGTCGGCGACTTCGCCACCGAGACCCTCACGCTCGGGGAATCCCAGCCCGTCACCAACGTCGCCATCGGCTGCGGACACGACAACGAGGGGCTATTCGTCGGCGCCGCCGGGTTGCTGGCTCTCGGCGGTGGACCCCTCTCGTTCCCCTCCCAGATCTCGGCTTCCACCTTCTCCTACTGCCTCGTCGACCGCGACTCCCCGGCGGCGTCCACGCTCCAGTTCGGGGACGGCGGCGCCGAGGCAAGCACCGTGTCGGCGCCGCTCATCCGCAGCCCGCGCACCAGCACCTTCTACTACGTGGCCATGACGGGGATCTCCGTCGGCGGGGAGGCGCTCTCGATCCCGCCCTCCGCGTTCGCGATGGACGCCGCCTCGGGCTCCGGCGGCGTCATCGTGGACTCCGGCACGGCCGTGACGCGGCTCCAGGCGGCGGCCTACGCGGCGCTGCGGGACGCGTTCGTGCGCGGCACGCCGTCGCTGCCGCGCGCCCCCGGGGTGTCGCTGTTCGACACGTGCTACGACCTGTCTGACCGGACCAGCGTGGAGGTGCCCGCGGTGTCGCTGCGGTTCGAGGGCGGCGGCGCGCTGCGGCTGCCGGCGAAGAACTACCTCATCCCCGTCGACGGCGCGGGCACGTACTGCCTGGCGTTCGCGCCGACGAACGCCGCCGTGTCCATCATCGGGAACGTGCAGCAGCAGGGCATCCGCGTCGGGTTCGACACCGCCAAGGGCGCCGTCGGCTTCACCCCCAACAAGTGCTAGCCTGGCTGAGCTTAATTAGCCGGCTAATCAGCAGCTACTGTGTTGTTAATGACTAGTGGTGGGAGAGTGTTCAATTAGCAGGGGCAGCGGGGCGAGTAATTAGAGGAGGTAATTAATGTTGTTATTAAGCGGGTCGGTAGTAGGGGCCGGGAGGAGGACCCACCTGGGGCCTGCGGCTGCCGGTCTGGGAAGACGCGAAAGGCGACGGCGAGGACAGCTGATGCCGCGCCAGCCTGTGCGGTGGGGTCGTGTGTTTTTCTTGGTCTTTGAGTATGTGGATGGCGTGCCCGCGTGTCGTCGGGGCTGGGTGCGGGTGTGCATGGATGATGCGTGCGTGGAGCCGTGGCATGACCAACTACCCCATGCCATGGGGGTGCTCCTGTTTATTTAAATTTTTATTTCATGTCCAAGAAATGGAAGTTTCCATCCCTCGGAAACACACTTTACTACAGGTGACTTGAATTTCCAAGATCTGAGTTGCTTGTGCTGGTGACCTGGTGTGCTGCTTCACTGGTTTTGTGAGGTTGATAGCGTGCAACTGTGCATGCTTTAGGTAGCATGGCGTTGTCGACGAGCTTTGGTGCCATGGGGCCCTGATTAACTTTGGTGGTGGTCACATGCGTCAAGCTGTGGCTTAACCTTCCCTGTCTTTGCGTCCGTCGGAGCGCAAGGGCTGGCTGGAAGACGTAAGAGCAACTCCAGCCCACCCTTAAATGGGCCTCTATACCTACCTTAGTCTTCTAAGTGTAAAAAACTACCTCCAGCCGAGCCCCTTGATGAGCCTCTATTTTGTGGAGGCCTCTAAATGTTGGTTCAAAGCACCTATATCTGGAGGTCCTCCATTTCCACAACATGTGGGCCCCACCTCTCTTTTTTTCATCTCATCTTCTCTCTCCTCTCTGCATCTGGGCCTCCTCCTGCAGTCCTGCCCGAGCGTCGACCCCGCCGCCGCCGCCACCTTGGCGCGACCTACTGGCGGACATGGTGGAGGCGCGGGAGACCGGCAGCGGGCGCGCGGCGGCGACGCGCGGCGTGCGGCCGGCGCGGTCTCTGCTCTGCTCCCCCGCGCGCGCAGGAGGTCCCTGCTCTGCTCGGCATTGTTGACCGCTGACAGGTGGGACCCATTGATCTGGGAGGCATAGTTTGATGAGCCGGTTGGAGCATGAACAAAATTTAAAGCCCCTAAATTTTAGTTGCCCATCTAAAAAAGCAAAATGGGGGCTTAAATATGGAGAGTGGGCTGGAGTTGCTCTAAAGGTCGTGCTGTTTAGCGCGGCTTTACGCGGTGCAACTTCGCTCTAATGCGCAGACATGCTCTGTTACTAGCAGAGCAGTACTTGCTGGGAAGTTTACCCGCTTGAATTAACAGGGCGCTTGTGTAACAACAAATCACATCGCTTTAGCCAAAGGAAAATTCGTTACGTCCTCCAGTGTGGAGGAGAGTTGTTTTTTTGTGTGTGTGTGGGAGGGGACCTGTTATCATGACAGTGGATGGGTGGGGACTACGGGTGGCACAGGGAGAAAATGATCGAGGGATGGAGAACAGAGGATGCAGGTGAAGGTAAGGAGCGAGGAAGAAGTGGATGAGATCAAAGCTGGAGAGCGCCCTGCTGGGCCAGATGCGTCCGGTGTCCCGCCCTGAGCAGAGGCCGGCCCTCTGTTTCCTCCTCAATTAAAGGCGGTTGGTGACCGTTACTGTTGGACACACCATCTTCAATGCACCTGTTTCATGTGAGCCCCTCCGTCCCTGATGCAATGCCTCGTCCCCACCGTGCCATCCCGTGGCCGTCAGGCCAAGCATTTGCCTTCCACCTCAAGTATCGTCAAGATGTGAAGAGCAGGTGGCCGGTGCCACATGTCCTCCCAGCGATCACGAGCATTTTGATTCAGAAGAGGATGGTTTGGTTGTTCATGCGGTCCAAATTACCTGGATTGGTTGACAATGACGGTAATAAGGGGATTTTGGCACCGTGCCGTCCGTGCGTACAGTATGCATATACGCTAGCTTGTCCCGTGCACAACACGAATCCGATTCGTAGGTACATAGCACCTATTTATTGCGCATCGGCTACCACTTCACCGAATCAAAAAAACATGCTAACAATCGTGCACTGTGCACTCGTATATGCAACGCAAAGAAGGCAGAGCCCACCAGTGCACCTGAGACAGGAAAAGACGCGAGTGTTACTGCCGCGCGTTCAATTCCTCATAAGAAAATCGCAGTGTCAAGGGTAGTAGGTGACACGTCGCTAACAATCTGTTGGTGCACAATAATTAGTGGTCACGCTCACACTAGTGACCGACGTCGTTTCCCAACGGTCCGTGCAAAGAAAATAACAGCGAGCACAAAAAGAAACGTCCATGCATGCATGGATCTTTTTACGTCCACCGGTGTAATCAGGAGACCGTGGCAAAGGCCATGTTTAGTTCCTACCCGAAATATTTTCATCCATCACATCAAAGGAGAATATTTGATGTATGAAGTATTAAATGTAAACAAAAAAGGTGAAAAGTTATATGGATAAACTGTAAATCGCGAGACGAATCTAATGAGTCAACTTAATCCATGATTTGCAACAGTAGTGCTACAGTAATCATCCGCTACTTATGAATTAATTACCCTCTAATTATCATCGTTAGATTCGTCTCGAGATTTCCAACCTATCCATATAACTTTCCACCTTTTTCATCTACATTTACTACTTCTAAATTGATAAAATCAAAACCCGAAATCTTTTCACGAAATGTTTTCGCGAACTAAACACGGGCAAAGGATTCTTCTAGCCGGTGGTTGGTACCAGGTGCCGCGCTAGCCCTGCACCTGCGCCGACACGCATTCCAGGAAGTAGTAGAATTTCTGTTTGTGGGTCGAGAGTAGGTGTGCCGGGGTTGATAGTTGGGACACGCATGCGGTTACCCTGAACGATAAAATGGTTTCAGTAATATTTTTTTTTTGAACCTTGTTTCAGTAATATCAGATGTAACCACCGGCGTCAGTACTCAATCACACGCAGACGCAGTTCCCAGCTTGTGCGGGTTTTTTTTTTACCGAGAGCGGAAAAAATACGTGCGGAATTGCTTCGTTTGGAGAGTGCTCATCTCTGTGCCGCGATATCGACGTCATCAGGACGTGGCGATCCAAATCGACGGTCCGTCCGACCCCACCACGTGTTCCAGAGTCCAGACCCCGCCGCCGGGAAGGGCTAGCTGTGCTCCTCCTTTCCTCCCCTCATCCGGTTGCTTTCCTCTCACCTTTTCTCTTTTCTTTATCCTCGCCGCGCGCCCAGCGAAGCAACAGCAACAAGCCAGCAGGCACGTACCCCCAAGTCCTGGCCGGAGACGCGGGCGGGGCGGAGAAAAGAGGTCGCCTAGCCTGCACGGCTGCGCCCTGCTGATCTCACTCTGTGGGTCCGTCGGGTTGGACGCTTGCTTCTCCAAGATGCTTGAGCTCCACCCGGCCGCACGTATTAGGCTTCCAGGCCCAAGTCGTGTCGGGCGGGCCAGCAATGTTGTATGCCCCCTGATTTTCTTTTTGTTGGCCCACCTGTTGTGAAGATGGGCCGGACTGCTAGGAGGTCACAACGCTTCTGGGATTTTTAAGGTTTTTTACAGGTTCACTTCACGACGGTAAAGAAATGTTTAAGGTTGTTGATGATGAACAATGCAAATCTTCAAGGGCGTGGATCCGCCGCCGCAAATGCTCTCTCTGAAGGTGTCTTTGTCCTCGTCCGTCCGTGGGAACGGCGACCCTGCGATCTCCATGACCTCACACTCGTCGCACGGCGCCTTCTCGCGTACATGTATCTCCTCCAGCTTGCACCAGAGAGCGCAAGAACTTGACGATCCCTTGCCATCCTGTTGTGGTGTTGTAAAAGCCCAGGATCGTGATCCGGGCCAGGTTGAAACCAGCGGGTACTTCTTCCCAGACAATGCTCTTCTTCTTGGCCGCGAGGTGGCTGCTACTGCTCTCGTCAAGCTCAAAGTCGCATTCATGGTCCCATAGCTGTAACTCACACGATAGACGACACGTAGTACATGATACGGCGTTATATATACTCCTACGTACTCCTTCCGTCCTAAAAAAAGTCATTCCAGATGTTTTAGAAAAGATTAACAAAAATATAAAATGACCTTGATTGCCCTATCTTTTAGTCAGATTTGGTGCTAACCGATTATTGCATGCCTACATGCACATGCAGACTTGCCAAATCGAGTAAAACGACTTGTTTTTTGACCAATTTTGAATCTCAAACGACTTGTTTTTTTTGTGACGGAGGGAGTACAAAATAAGCATGGTCTCATTTCAATACAATTCAGAGAGAGTAGTATTGTACCTTGATGCAGAGCTCCTTTAGGTTGGGTGCAGCTTGCAGGAGGAACATGGTCCAAGGCAGGCCGCACTTCTCGTGGATATAGAATTCCAAATGGGCGGCCCAGCCCTAGCCCGGCACTAGCCCGATCTGGCCTGGCCCGAAGCGGCCCGGCCTTATCAAGGCCCGAAGACTTTTAGTGCCGTGCCGGGCCGTGCCACCGTGCCGACCCAGCGGCCCAGGCCCGGCACTAAGGCCACTTTATGGGGCCGGGCCGACACGATGGGCTATGGCTGGGCCATCGGGCCTAGCTGGCCTGACTGCTACGGCGGCCTCCCGCGGCGGCGGGCGGCGCTGAGGAGAAGGGAAGGGAGGCCGGTGGCGCGGACCCTAGGAAGGAGGGGAAGGGAGGACGGCAGCGGTGTAGATCCCGACCGGGGGGCGGCAGGCGGAGCTCTTGGTGGGGCTTCATGACGACGGCAGCGGAGATCCCGATCGGGGCGGAGGGCGGCGGCGGCCGTCGTCTGGCGTCCCAGGCGGCAGCGGAGGGTGCTAGCTCAGCGGGACGACGACGGAAGGGGTTAGCTCGGCGGGACGGCGACGGAGGGGGCCGCCTCGGCGGAACGGCAGCAACGCCCGTGGTCCGGCGCCCCAGGCGGAGGAGGAGGCTAGCGCGCCCGGCAGGACGGCGGTGGCGCCCGGATCTGAGGGGCGGCGGGATGAGGGTCTGAGGGAGCAGAGTGAGGCCGTGAGGGAGTTGACGGGGTGAGGGTAGCGTCTGGTTAGGGTTTGAGGAGGATGTGGGCCGGTGGGAGGTGTTTGAGGAGAGAGTTGGATGGGCTGGTTGGGAATTTATCTAGACAGGCTGGTAGTTATCGGGCTAGCTATCGGGCCGACCAAAATCGGGTCGTGCCTCGGGCCGGCACTATGGGCCAAGATGGCGGCCTAGGCACTAACCACTCATCGGGCCGTGCCAGCCCTAGGCACTATTAATCGTGCCTAGGGCCGTGTTAGGGCCGTGCTTTTTAGTGCCGTGGCTCGGGCTGTTTATCGTGCTGGACCCATTTGGAATTCTGTACTCGTGGACATTGCGAACCCTTAGGTGCTGCAGGTTGCGAAAGATGTGGGCAAACTGTTTCGAGGCTTCTGGTTTCACCCAGACTTGCACGTAAGCAACTAACTTGAGGCGCCCGAGGGACATATAGTTGCGCCTCAGGAGGAAGCTCATCGCGACGGTGCAGCCGGCGGCGGCGGCGGCGCGGGAGGACAGCAGCGCCGTCGCCGCTCGGAGCATGGCGTTGCTCGCGTCTGACAAGGCGTCACGGTGCCGCCGCCGGCGGCGACGACCCGGCCGAACATGCTGTTGATCTCCATCCTCGTCGTCCGTCGTAGTAGCGGTGCTGGTTGACGTTGGGAGGCAGGAAATTAAATCCTCCATGCGCAGCGATAGCCTTCGGGAGCTGGAGGCAGCGCCACCGCCGCGAGAGGGCTCCGGCACTGACGGCGTCGCGGATGTCGAGCTTGTCGAGGCCCAGATAAATTTTCCCATGACATCATCCCCCCCCCCCCCCCCCCCCCCCCCTAATACTAACCTCGGAACCAGCAGAACATGGAGCATATATGCGCATCATCTACTGCACATTTGCATTATTTGATTTCAATTGGTTTACCATTAGGCTTGAATTTAAATTAAAAACATGAGTTTACCATGCGCCTTATAAAAAGCAACTTAGATTCTATAGAAACTATGAAGAGAGTTAGCTTAATAAAATATTACTTCTCTAAACTTGAATTTAGGTAATTTTTCTGGATTTTAGAAACCATGTTGAGGCCAAACACTTTACATGAAGATTAAAAAGTTGTATCCTGGAAAGAATTTTATTTTACAATCTATAATAGATTTTATGCCAAATCCAAGAAAAATGGGTTGTCCTTTATTCCTACCGCCTCCATAAAAAACTTCATGATTTTTGGAGCTTTCTAAATTATTTTTCTCACTGTCGAAACTTCCTTCCGACACCGAAGATCCTCCTCTGAACTCCTCTGGAAGTGGAAGATACGTCGTCGGATGTTGTTCCAAAGACGGGCTCGGCCGTGCTGAAGTTATTTCGAAGATGGGCCATCCTTTCAGGAGGTTCGCAACACTTTCTGGGCTAAGACGGTGGAGAAAAGATGGGCCGGCTGGACGACGGTGGAGGAGCAGGCCGAAAGAGGAGGCCCATCTTTCCCAGGCCGTCGCAGTGGGCTGCCCACAATGGCTCGCGTGTTCGATCGAGCTAATTTTATTCGCTTACCCCTTACTGTGCAGGAGTGGTGCGCGTACGTAACGTACCCTGAAGGTCATGGCGAGAGGCGAGCGCGGCACCTACTTTTGGCGTCTTCGCCGCCGCCGCTTAATTACCGGCCACCGCTTGCACGCCCGTGACCCCGTACGGGGCGTGTCAAAGCTTGCTTCTCTGTTCGATCTAGTCCTGAGATTCGTTTTCTATTCTTTTTGTTTGTCCGTGTGAAATGCACGGGGGCTTGATCTGCTGCTGCTAATCTGAGTGTAATGAATCCGGAGACGATGGCAGGTACTACTCCCTCCGTCCCATAAAACATGCAATTCTAGGGTTTAAAATTTGTCCCATAAAACGTGCAACTCTAGCACACAAGCGGGACCCACCATCTGATAAGCGGGACCTACCATCTAACAAGCGGGACCCACCAACTCACAAAGCGGGACCCACCAACTGACAAGCGGGACCACCAACTCATAAAGCGGGACCCACCAACTGACAAGCGGGACCCACCAACTCAAAAAGCGGGACCCACCAACTCACAAGCGGGACCCACCTACACACAAACGGGACCCACCAACACTAGTGGGACCCACCAAATCTAGCAACATTGGAAGAGGACAAGAGGGGCACATGCGTCTTTTCACTACTACATTGGTTTGCGTGACAACTCTTAGAATTGCATATGCCCTTGTTTAGTTCCAAAACGAAATATTTTCACCCATCACATTAAAGGAGAATCTTAGATGCATGGAGTATTAAATGTAGACGAAAAAGGTGAAAAGTTATATGGATAGGCTGTAAATCGCGAGACGAATCTAATGAGACTACTTAATCCATAATTTGTAATAGTAATGCACAGTAACCGTCCGCTAATTATGGATTAATTACCCTCTAATTACCATCGTTAGATTCATCTCGAGATTTCCAACCTATCCATATAACTTTTCACCTTTTTCGTCTACATTTACTACTCCTAAATTGATAAAATCAATACCTGAAATCTTTTCATCAAAAATTTTCATAACTAAAAACGGTCTATGTTTTATGGGACGGAGGGAGCAGGACAGAAGCATAGGCGAAGTCAAACCTGGGAGGAGAAATGAGGAAGCGGCGGCTCCGGGCTGGTGCGGTGGGGTTGGTTTGGTTGGTTGGTTGACGGGGCGGAACGGACATGGCACGCATCACTGCGCACGTCGCGCCGCCCTGGTCGTTCTGCTAGTTTTGGCTGTTGTGTTCTGGCTGGCAACCACGCACGAGGGCAATTAGACTGACACAGTGCTGGGAGCTGGGAGCTAGGTGTGGTGGTTGCCGTGGCACTGCCAAGACCCAAGAAAGACCTGATCTGAATTTCTCTCCCATGTGGTCGGGCGTGGTGGTGTTTTGTGTCTTATGCGTTTGTTTTGTGATCGGAAGTTGTGTGGTGGTGTTCGCTTCGACACGTTATGTATAAATGCTTTTTATATGATATAGCAGTGCTCCTGCTTTTATTAAAAAAAAAGACCCAAGAAAGACCGAGATCTACTTGAGTTACGTTGCGCGGGCCATCTCGTCATCGTCTTCGGGGAGGGGTCCAGTCCATGGCTCCAATTATTTGGGTTCATACGCTCTTGCCGTTGCCGCTGCCTCTGCTCGTCGCTCGCTCACTGTTACAGTGCTAGTGCTAGCGCTAGGTCCCAATGGCCCCGTTGGCTCCATGCCTCCATCCAACTCTCTGCTCCTCGATGCAATTATCGAACCCTGGGCAGTGGGCACCAAGGGGTTAAACCACCGCACCCTCGCATCCAGTACTATCATTTTACACGGTCCTTGTGTATGTAAGATGTTTTTAAATAAGCTACCAGTACGTTTATGCTAATGGCAGCGAGTTCGTTGGTCGCATTCGCGGCGCCATTTTTTTTACGCCGCTCACGTGCCGCGCCATGCAAAAGCTAGCCTGATCTAGCGACTGATGGCCGCCGGGACAGGAGCAGGATCCAAAGGGAAAGCGCGCGTCAAAAAGGCTTCTCGCCGCTCCTGATTCCCTTCCCGGCTCCCCCTGCCGCACACGGGGGCCTGGCCGTCCGATCAAGGATCACCGTACGGGGTACGCCACACACCTCCTCCCGCTGCTTCACCTTGTCCCCTTCCTTCCTCGCCACTATTCCTCCACCACCTCCAAGCTCCAGCTGTGTTCCCCTTCCCAAGCTCTGCGCAGCAGGCACGCAGCGAAGAAATCCTCGTCAGTACACCAGCAGAGGGGATCCCCCCGCCCCAATGCGGCTGCTCCCGCTCCTCCTGCTCCTCCTCGCCGCCGCCGCCGCCCGCGCCTCCGACGACCCCTTCCTCTCCGGCGGTAAGCTCTCGCTGGACCCAAGCTCCATGAAGCTCAAATTACGCTGCAACCTGCGCGAATGCTGACGCAGTGCCTCTTCCGCGCGCAGCGGCGAACCACAGCTACAACATCGACTGCGGCGGCGCGGCGGACTTCACCTCCTCCTTCGGCCGCCGCTGGCTCGCCGACCAGTACTTCTCCCCGGGCGGCGCCGCGGGGATGGTAGCCGAGCCGCACCGTTTCCCGCAGCCGCAGGAGCGCACGCTCCGCTTCTTCCCGCCTTCCTCCGCCGGCAAGTCCTCCTGCTACTCCCTTCCCCTCCCGCCCGGCCGCTACTACCTCCGCATCTTCTCCGTCTACGACAACTACGACTCCAAGGCCCGTACCCCGTCCTTTGACGTCTCCGCCGCCGCCACGCTCGTGCTCTCCTTCCGCTCCCCGTGGCCCGAGCCGGCGGCGCGGTACGGGGCCTACTCCGACCTCATCTTCCCCTCCGCCACCGCGGCGTCCTCCGACGTCTGCTTCTACTCGCTCTCCACCGACGCGCCCGTCGTCGCCTCCATCGAGGTGGCGCCCGTTCATCCGCTCGCGTACGACGGCGCCACCACCGGCGCGGACGTCGTCCTCGTCAACTACGGCCGCGTCACCTGCGGGAACAGCCTATTCGGGCCCGGGTTCACCAGGGACCCCGACGCGTTCTCGCGGGTGTGGCAGGCGGACATCGACTTCCGAAACAACGACCTCAACTACGACGCCATTACGGCTGGAGGGAAGAAGATCTTCGGCAGCAACCAGCCGCCCAACTACTTCCCCACCAAGCTCTACGAGTCGGCGGTCACCACGGGCGGCGAAGCCAGCAACGAGATCGAGTACCTCATGCCCGTCGACACCAGGCTGTCGTACATGGTGTGGCTGCATTTCGCGGAGATCGACGCCGGTATTGGGGCCGCTGGCCAGCGGGTGTTCGACGTAATGCTGGCGGGGGAGAATGTCACGAGGATCGACATCTTCAAGCAAGTCGGAGGGTTCACGGCGTTCAAGTGGACCCACATTGTGGAGAATCTGACGACCTCGACGCTGAGCGTCAAGCTTGTGCCGGTGGTGGGACGGCCGATCCTGTGCGGGCTCGAGAATTATGCTATGGTGCCACTTGAGACAAGGACAGTACCGAGCCAAGGTGATCCTCCTTTGAAGATTTTGTGATGTAGTATTGATGAAATGTTTGGACACCAGCAAAACTGTCCCCCCCTGATTGCTCTCTAAGCTTGGGTTGCTTTTGGCAAGCAGTGGCTGCAATGAAGGCGCTGAAGGAGTCACTGAAAATTCCTGCAAGGATGGGCTGGAATGGTGATCCATGTGCTCCGAGGGCGTGGGATGCATGGGAGGGTGTCACTTGCCACCCCGGTGACAAAGGACTCGTGATCACCCAGCTGTAAGTATATACCAATCTTCTGTGAATGCTGTTTGTATCCGGATGTTTTTGCTTGCTTCTTTCTGCAAGTCATTGAGAGGTTACTGGGCCGTTCATTCTTATCACAAAAGTGTAGTTCTGTGACGATGTGAGCAATTTTTGTTGAAAAAAATTCTGGTGTTTCGATTCACTGGAGTGAAAGATGTTTAACAGACGAGTAGATGTACTGACAAACCTGTCTAATGTAGTTTCTCAGCTGAACATTACCCTAATAGTAAAAAAAATGTGAGTTACACTACAATTTACATTGCATAATTCATGTTTTAGTTTGGTTGGTCTTTGAGTTTTGAGTGTTAGTAGCTGGCAGTGCCTTGTTCTGTAACATAGTAATTATGTACATCAGTATCAGCATGTGAGGTTGACTGGAGATTTTTTTGGATGGAACTATCAGTGGACTATTCTCCCTAAAGTACTAAATATGGGTGATAGGTTGACATGCTTTTTTGCTATAACTTGTTTTTTGTTACTGTTGCCTTCTACAGGGATCTGGGAAGTCAAGGACTAAAAGGTTTCATCTCTGATGAAATAAGTCATCTCAAAGACTTGGTAAGCTTGTAAGTATCATTTCACACTCCAGATGATACCAATTTGATCCAGGCCATCCTTTAAATTTAGATAGGCAATTTTGCATGTGTATAGTTTTATCTTTCTGTTGACAGGCTACCAGGTTCAAATAAAACACAAAACATTCAGATTTACTGTTCACAGTATTTTTAATATAAGAGAAACTCATGTAAATAGTGTGTCGTAAAAGTATAACATTTGTTCATCAGAACTAAAGAAAAATGCTTGTCATGAAAATGCTCACCAAGAATAGGAGTGTAGAGTGTATCACCTGTAAATGAAAGAACTTTGGAAAGTTAAGTTAGATAGGACGGGTGCACATGAATACACCTTCATTACTCTGCAGAGCACTATGAATAGCATTCCTTGACATCCTTGACATAGGCAGGCATGATAGGCTGATAGCGTACTGGATACCTGGAATGAGCCAAATGGTTTTGTTGCCCCGCATCTGTGCTTGGCTGCTACTATGCAAAAAATGAAAAGAGGTTTCTGAACAAAAACTGCGGGCTATTCATAAGGTCAAGATTGCCTGGCAGTTGAGCAGCAGCAGCAACAAAGCCTTTTTAGTCCAAGCAAGTTGGGGGTAGGCTATAGCTGAAACCCAACTTGAGCCACCAATAAGAAGGGAACCAGAAAGAGAAATGTGAAACATATATAGTGATATTAAGGGATCTAAAGCCTGTTCATGGTCTAGGCAGGTGAATGTCTAGCAGTAGGGTTTGGTACAAAATTGAACACCTTAGAAGCTTCCATTGTCCTGTTTCCGATTACTATTGGTATCTGTAGGAGTAGGTTCATAGTTTGTCTCCACCTCTAAAGTTTCCTTTAGACTCAGATCCCTGTCCATCACAATTGACTACTAACATATCAATTGATAAAAGCTTGTTCAAATAGTACCTGAGAATCAATTGATTGATTGATTGACTTTTTATTTTTTCTCTGTTTGGATAAACTGCATTTACATGTACTGAGTATTGCTCAACGAATGGTTGGAAATCCAGTTGGTTTCTAAATCATATATAGACATATATTTTTGCATCATTTGCTTTGGCATATATATTCATCTCTACAAATGATGAGCACAAATGCTAAAGGATGACAAATATGAGTTGTTTCGTAAATATGTCTTTCTTGCCTTCTTGTTTGTCTGGACCTGCTTAATAGTTGGTTATGTTGTAGACCACCTTTTGTCTAAATTAAGGATGACAAATATGAGTTGTTTCGTAAATATGTCTTTCTTGCCTTCTTGTTTGTCTGGACCTGCTTAATAGTTGGTTATGTTGTAGACCACCTTTTGTCTAAATTAAGAAGTTTATGGCATTTTCCATTTCCAAGTTTCTATACGTGCTTGTACCTTTGACGAGAATTCTTTCTTATGTAAATGCCATTTTGACTTATTTTTGTAGCTAACAGTATCAGTATGTGATCGAGCCTTGGTAACTAATGTTATATCTTCTGTTTGGCCAGGAACTTGAGCTATAATTCGTTGACAGGAGGCTTACCACCTGGTTTAGGCCAACCTTCACTTGTATCATTGTAAGTACATGACTTCCTTTTTCATGAGATGCAAAACTGTGATACTGCAAAGATGAAAATATAGTGTGCTGTCATTGCGGTTATCTTTCTTCCACAACATGTTGATGGATGATCATACATGATGCTTAGAACCTGACATTGACTGGTCAACCTGAGATTGTAATTCGGTACAATTGACCTACAGTGCATAGCACGCACAAAAAAAAAAAAAGTAGACGCTTTAGAAGTTTTGCATGTATTTTTGATTTTCACGTGACTGGTCATTTTGTTTACTATTTCATTTCATATTTGCAATCCCTAAACAATAATTATCTGCAACCTTGTAACTCTTATGCTTATATAAAATCCGGCTCTCCTATAAATCATAAACTTAGTTTATATGAGTGTTCTTATCATGCTTGTTTTTTGGGCTCTTAGGGATCTGTCATCAAATGAGTTTACTGGAAGCATTCCTGGCACCATAGGTTCGTCCAAGTTACAGACGGCGTAAGTATATTTGAAAACTATTTGAATTTGTTAATGGCCTGTAGCTGCAGCCTTTAGCAACCTATGTATACAGACTTACTAGCTAGAACTTCTCATGCAGTTTACTAAACAACAATCAACTTGATGGGCAAGTTCCAGAAAGACTTTACTCGATTGGCGTACATGGTGGTGTTATAGAGTAAGATATCTTTTACTTTCATGCTAATGAAATTTCAACTTTTCACCTGTACTGCCAAATATATCCAGTGGTTATCTTCAGAAGAGTTACTGTGCTCATGCTGTGTCAAATTTAGTATCAGTGGCTGTCAACTTTGCACCTGTGAATGAGGTCCAAGACTTCTGGGTTTAGGTTGTATTATGTTGAATATAATTACCAAAGATAACTAGATCAAAATTTTAAAATCATGTGCTCTAGAAGATAGAGGTCTCTAATATCTCCAATCCTGTTGAAAAAGGAAAAAAACACTAATGCGCTAATTAAAATGTGCTATTACTTTTTCATCATCTCTGGCACCCCGATCTGAATTGAGTGCAAAAGGCGACCAATAAACTGATAGATAAGGTACTAATGTACCATGCTCCATGCTAGTGGATGCAAGATAGAAGTATGCATGCTTGTGAGTCATGGTAAGTTTGCTTGCATATCCATTTGGTCTCTTACAAACATGCATTCCTCTTGCAGCCTCTCTGGTAATAAAGGCCTATGTGGTGTGCCTACGTTACCTGCTTGTGCAGTATTCTGGGAGAAAGGAGGGTTGAACAAAACTGGCAAAATTGCACTTGGAGCATCCTTCGGGTTTGTTCTGCTTGTCATACTTATAGTGGTCTACATTCTGTGCATCAGAAGAGGGCCATATGATTATGACTTTGAGTTCCCTCAAGATTTGACTTGTAAGTATACCTTTTTAATTAACTTCTCTCCATGTTGATATGTGCCGAGAAACTTCATATGTGACTTGCTTAGATTCCATCTTGTGCCATAATAAGGCAATGCTGTTTGAAGATTCTGGCCTTCCATAAACTTGATGTTGCTAATCTTTGTTTTGCTTCCTATTTGCTTTCTAGCAACTTTGTGCATTAAGAATTTTTTTTTTAATCTAGGTTGGCTCATAGAGTTTCTGTGTTTTTTTAATGTTTCTGCACTAAACAATGACTTGAAGGCACTTTCTGAGATTTGATAAATTTTCACTGCAGCGATATCGGCAATTTCAGCTAAAAGGAATAGGTACCAGAGGGCAAAGTCCGTGATGCTTGCTGAAATGGAGGCACATGGTCCGGATGGCTTCTACACAAACGGGGGGAGCCCACGCTGAACGACATGCGCTGGAAATGGTCTCGCTCACCGATCATGGTATTTATTGAGGAAACACTCATGGCGGTTGCTAGCGTGAAACAGAGATCTTGGTTCTGAGTCAATTTTGCCTGTGTCACCATCGTGGCGTGCTTACAGAGCTTCAGTCAGCTTGGTCCGTCCTCCTTGGCTATTATTACACTCACTGTTTGCCTATTCGAAATGTAACATGTATGCATGTGTAGTACGAGGCTGTCGTTGTAGCTTTTGTAGCTCAGCAATTCTTTCTGTGGATGCTAACTCTTTGCTGGGAGTCTCCTGATATAGTTTAGCTTAGGCATGTGCACTAAGCGAATCATGTAAAAGCCATCAGGAGTTCCCCATGTCACAGATTATAGCGTTACGAGATGGGGGATTAATAGTGCATGGAGTATGTTTTTGTATAAAGGAAACCTGACAATGTGTTTACTGACCGACAATGGACAATGGAATCATTAGCTCGCAGATCGATCAGAGCTGCAGTGTTGTGTTATGTTGTGTCTTTGCAGTCTGCAGTGTTGTGTTACTATCCGAGCTGACCTCTAAAGTCTAAACTGCTGTCTGTCTGATCTACCTCTTGAAATGCAAGGCTTTGCCTTTTCTTTTTCGAGAGGGGGATGCTTTGCGTTGCTTTTTCGAGAGGGCGATGCTTTGCGTTGCTTTTTCGAGAGGGCGAGATACAGTTCACAGAGAGAGCGGCGGCAAGGCGAAATGGTAAATGGACCGATTTGTGCAGTCTATAGCCCACTTAGACAAAAAGGCCAACCGAGGCCAC
The DNA here is from genome assembly GCA_015476505.1 of Urochloa ruziziensis. Lineage (NCBI taxonomy): Eukaryota > Viridiplantae > Streptophyta > Magnoliopsida > Poales > Poaceae > Urochloa > Urochloa ruziziensis. The sequence continues at coordinate 7,614,594 of CM027122.1, forward strand.
AGCCCAACTACAAGAAAGAAGGCCTTGGCCCATTAGCCCAACCCCACAACCCATTCCGTCAAAGAGATCTGCGCCATCCACTGGAAATCGGACGGCACCACGCAGCCGCGCACCGGCGCTCCCACAAAACCCTAGCAACGCTCGAGCTATATAATCCCCTGCTCCACAGCCATCCGGCCGCCTCCACCCGCTCCCCCACCCACCAAAACCCTAGCCGCCGCCGCCGCGGCATCCCAGGTAAGGAAGCCAGGAGCCTCCTCCGCCCCCGCCGCCGCCATGAAGCGCAACCCCCGCGTCACGAGCTCCCGCCGGAAGTGCCGCAAGGCGCACTTCACGGCCCCGTCCTCCGTCCGCCGCGTGCTCATGTCCGCGGCTCTGTCGACGGAGCTCCGCCACAAGTACAACGTGCGCTCCATCCCGATCCGCAAGGACGACGAGGTGCAGGTTGTGCGCGGCACCTACAAGGGCCGCGAGGGCAAGGTGGTGCAGGTCTACCGCCGCCGCTGGGTCATCCACGTCGAGAGGATCACCCGCGAGAAGGTGAACGGCTCCACCGTCAACGTCGGCATCCACCCCTCCAAGGTCATCGTCACCAAGCTCAAGCTCGACAAGGACCGCAAGGCGCTCCTCGACCGCAAGGCACGCGGCCGCGCCGCCGACAAGGCCAAGGGCAAGTTCACCGCCGACGACGTCGCCGCTGCTGCTGGTGGCGCCGCCGCTACTGGTGCCTCCCTCCAGGAGATCGACTAGGCGCTGTGCGGGGATCTGATGGTGGTCGTACCGTCTTTCTCTTTACCGCTCTAGTTCACCCTATCAATTATGTGCTAGGAGTTTGTGTTACCTGAAAACTGCTGCTTTTATATCTTTGATGAAATGTCTCGATGAGATTTTTGGTACTTAATGTGGATCTATGTGTCTGAGATTTGAGATATGAAGTACTCGTTATAAGGTTATTAATCTTTCCTCTTTGTTGATCAGATCTAGTAGATGCTTAGCTTTGTCATACTTTTTTTTGCTGTCCACCTTCTATCAAGTTGGGCGATTGTTTATTGACTAGCATCAGGTTTAGCTCGAATTATGCGTTCTGTTGAGAAACAGCACTCTTTTGATTGTTTTGTTACCTTGCTCCGTTTGCCAGTACTTTGAATTTTGTCTTGTCTATGTAGTACAATCTATTGGGAATGGTATTTCTCTCAAATGACTTGGTAACTCTGTCTGTATGAAGAACCAATAACTTTCTAGCCATATATGCTCTTAAATGACTGGGCGTTTGCAGTATGAGGACCAATTCTTACTAGCCATATATGCTTGAACCTTTGTGCTTGTAGGAATTTGCTGTCTAGGTTTGATTGTCTGCTATATCAGATCCAGTTGCATGGTACACAACACATGCTTGTGAATCAAATGATTTGTTGTGCAGTGATAAGAAGTTTTGATTGATATTATCTTTGAATGGAACCATTTTAATGAAAGATTGTTCAGTACATAGACAGGTGTTGTTGCAGGCCTGGTGTTTGTTTCAAACTAGTTATGTCTGTGTATCAGATGCAGGCTATTGACTGTAATATGTCATGTTTCAGTCGTTTGCCAAGGTTTTTATTTATCTTGTAGGGCCATGCGTTTTGTGATGTTACCTTGGTGTTGAATTAGGCTTGGTTAACTTGAGCTGGCAGGGTCTTATCCTGGCTTTGAATGAATCCTTGTGCCTATGCTAGTGTGGAAACTGTGTTTTAGGAGAATTTTACTGCCTCATTCTGAAGTTGTTTGTTACGATTGTATGAATCATGTAATTTGGTGGCTGTAGCAGTTGCTGGAGTCTCTGTTGCAAAAAATAGCATTTTTAAGTGTTGTTTCACTTCTCATGTTTGATAAATGCTGTATTTGCCGGCGGCCGTGTGCATATATTAGCTGATCATTTTTTTCTTGCACGCTTGCCATCAAGACAGATGCTTAGGTGTTGGATTATGGTCGAGCTTCTCGCCTCTTTGTTTGATGATAGTCGAGCATTGGTTTGCCTGTATGTGTCATTTATGTTCCCACCTTGTATTTTGTTCCGCGATTGTATGTGTCTGTTACCGTTGCTCAAGTCCGGCACTGTTTGGCCATTGTACTTGTTATGAGAGATTCCGGCGTGGCAATACTGGCCATGAGCCTAAAAAACACGTCTCGCGCCTTCAGGCCCGCGTGTATTGGAATTTGGAACTGCTGAGCACGCACGAACTGTCTGGATTTATGACTCGAATGATGCTCAGATTTGGGGTGAGGTTTATGGAATCTTTGTTGAGTCAATTCGCTCGCAACCACAAAAATTTGGAGCAGTTTCCTTTGGTGTTACAAATTTTTTGAAACTCAGAGAAAATTTGATACTTCACCGCTATTCCGTCCACATTTCCAGTAACGTTGTCATTTGAGGTGTGAAATTTATCCTCTGGCCCCACATGTCTGGTCTCGCGAGGAGCACACGCCGGGCTGGGCAAGGCCACTGGAGCATATGCCGGCAGAGCTGCGCATCGAAACGGAGTCGACGGAACATGGCACCTGGACAGTAAAACGAGTTGCAGCCGGGAGCTAATCAACAAACAAGTCGAATTTCACCCAGCAAATCAAGCTAATCACCAAACCAATCAAGTTTTTAACAGCAGGGAAGTAGAGATTGAAGAACGAGAGAGAGAAGAGTTGAGATAGGAGCAAGAACAAGAGGCAAGCGTAGTAGGAACCGGAAGAGGAATGATTAATCTGGGAAAAAGGTTTACTTCGTTTGGTAAGAGGGAATGGGAAAAGTTTTACCACCCTTTGAAGGGTAACTTTGTATCCTAGCCATCCATTTTTCATAACTCATTTAATCCTGACCATTCATCCATTTCTCTTTTCCAATCCCACCCCACATATCCCATTATCCAAACGCCACCTTAGTTCGTACTCATTCCTCTCCACGATACATGGTCAAAGGACCAACTAGACAGAATAGCTAAACACACTCTGGGCTGAAAAATTCGAGCATTGGGCTTCCGTATTCAGGGCTGAAGCGACGGCCCATCGGATGGCGCTTCAGAATTGTCCTCTGCATCGTCAGCATCCTGGGTGCTGTCTGTTTCTCCCACCCAGGATAGACAAGAATTTTTGTAGCGCTTAGAGAATTAACTCAATAATACACTAGGTTCGTGCCTGTATGTTGCTATGAGACAATAATTTTTTTACTAAAAATACATAGATCGCATAATAAAATAATAATACTATGTAATTATATTTCAATATTAAAGTGACATAAAAGTGTTATCTTTACCTTCAAACAATGTCTCTGCCCAAAATATGCTCCGTCAATCATAAACCACGCGCAGGGTAAAAAAACCGGAGATAAACCGCATGTTTGGGCCCAAACCGGAGGTAAACCGTGTACGTCAAATCCTAAACCGGAGGTAAAGGAAAAAAACGGCGGAAACCGACCCCCAACCGACGTAAGGAAAAAACCAACGGAAACCGACCCTCCTAAAAATCGTGGTCCAGGAAAAGGTGCGCTGAAAAGTTCGAACCCAGGACTAGTTGCTACTGAGATAGTACCAAACCACTTGGGCTAAGTTATGTTTTACTTATAAAAACACACTAAACATTATCAGTAGTGTTAGTCTTTTCTTTTTTTTTTCTTCTCTCCACCCAACCTATTTCGTTTTATTTCTCTTTTTCTCCCTGTTTTCCCTTGCGCCCAAAAACAGTTACGTAACTCTGATTGTGTGTAGCACATGTTTTTCATCCATAACGTGCCAGTGTGGTCTCCTAGGATTGACAATAACTAACCGAGACTACTCATAAATTATTGTAAACAAAACTATTGCATAGACATCCTTATATATAGGATGATAGATTGATCTAAGAAAATTACACTAGCAAACATGAAGAGATGTATATAGATCTCTCTATAGTATGCTAGGAGTAGATCAATATGATAACACTACACTAGAAAATATGTAGAGATATGTGTTCCTGTTGCTTGAGCTGTTCAATAATCTCATGTGCGCTAGCGCAAGCACGCCCCCTCCGGCAATACTGGTGCTTGCCAGGCTCCACCACGTGTGTGGCGAATGCTCGCCAACTAGGAACAGAAGTAATAATTAGAGATGTGATTGTCTTCTATGGTAGAATAATGCAGTTGCAACTACTTTTGATCTCTTGCTAAATAAAACAGAGAAAGGATGTTAAATAAGTACTTGATAGATGGAGTATTATTATGTAAAAAAATATAAGTCTACAAGTAGACATATGCAGAGATTCACTGAGTACAATGAAATAATATGATGCCATATAAAGCAAATGATGCAATTAGTATTTTTATTATACAAAGATCATTAGAGAAGGACACAGAGGTCGGATGGATAAAATTGGATGTTGGTGTGTTAGGCGGTAGAGTGGCAAATAAGATCTTGAGCTTAAGACCTGTGTTGGGGGCTTCAGCTTACGTGAGGTGCAACTTATGTGCACTATCGCCAGGCTCCAATTTATGTGAGGTTCGCTGGTGAGCATCACGATGCACGTGCGGTGCCTTGGGGAAGAGTGGTGAGGATGATGAGCATCTTTGCTCATGTAAGATGGTGTAAGAAAAGAGTGGTATTCATATACGCAAAGCGTGAGATGAAGAGGGAGCGGGTAATAAGGCATGAGTGATGGGTGCAAGATGTCAAAGACTGAACACAATTTTGTTTAACTGTAATGTATAGAGTTATTATTATAACTATTTCTTTAAAAATGCATATGACATTTAAAGTATCTGCTCGTAGCAACGCACAGGACACATTTGCTAGTTTAATAAAAAACATAGTTTATGAATTTACACCGGTGGTCTACGCATGATTACTTATTGCTATGGAGAAATTATATTCCAACATCAAAGAAGCCAATTGTCCATTATATTCCTAGCTATACGAGTTGGTTGTAGTCTGATTACATCTTTATGTGGTTTGATTTTACAGGGTCCCCTTCTATTTTTCATAGGGTCCATAAGGGAAATACTGCTACCACGGCTGAAGAAGTGACCTTCAGTACTGGTCACAGTGACCAGCACTATAAGTCCGGTACTAATGTGCCACGCGTTAGTACCGGTCACACCCAGCCGGTACTAAATGGCATCCATTTAGTACCCGATTTAGTACCAGTTAGTGATATTGACCGGTACTAACCTTCTTAATCTCGGCGCACACTTTTTTCTTTTTTTTCCTTTTTGTTTTCTTTTTCTTTTCTCATTTTCTTTTCTTTTTTATCTTCTTTCCTCTTGTTTTCACACTTGGTGTCAACACGAACAAAAATTCAGAACGCAAAATCGAATCACAACCGCATCACACAATCGAATCACAACCATGTATACCATGCATTTTACAAGATCACGAGAGAATGCATCGAATCACAAGAGAATAGATCGAATCACTGTCATCACAGAAAAAACAATGAAAAAATTCTTCTCTTCAGCTCACCGTCGGCGACCCGAGCGCCCACGCCCTGGGAGGTTCGCGCTCGGGGGCCTCCGCAGACCGCCGCCCGGGGGGGGGGGGGGGGGGAGGGGGGGCCTCCACGCGCCGCCGCCGGGCGAGCCCGTCCTCGCCCGTGTCGGGACCTTCGCGTGCCACCGTCAGAGGAGCCCCCGCGCGCAGCCGCATCTGGGGACCTGGCTCCTCGCCCGCTGCCCACGCCAGGGCCTGGGCTCGCTCCGCTCGCGCGCCTGGCGCCAGGCGCGCGAGCCGGCGGCTTGGGCCCGCTTCCGCCCGCACACCTGGCGCCTGGCACCCGCGCCAGCCGGCGGCCTGGATCCTACGCGCCTGGGAGCCTGCATAAAAGAGAGGAGGAAGAAGATAAGTTAGAGAGAAGAAAAAGAAACGAGAGAGAACAAGGGATAAGGACGGTAGAGGGATGGAGAGAAGATAAAAGCGCCAGCAGCTAAGTGTTGGCCGGAGATCTTTTCCTGTGTGTTAGTACCGGCCAAAATCTTTGACCGGTACTAATGTGTTACTTTTTGTACCCTGGGTCGAGTCTCTGCCCGGTACTAAACGGAAGGTCACTTTAGTACCGGCCAATAACACCAGCCGGTACTAAATGATGTACATTAGTACCGTCTGGTGCCCTCGACCGGTGCTAACGTGGTACGTGGCCAGCCGGCACTAAAGAGCGGGGATCGTTGCTCACTTCACCCGTAGCGTACACGTAAGCAGTCTCATAGGTTATCTCATGCAATGCCACATAGTATTTTTGGTGATGCAGAGAAGACAGAGAGAGTGAGGTGAGAGAAAGTAGTTGTTTCGCGAAACAAAACAACAATCACATGAGCTAAAATTTAGTATTATGGGACCACTTTCCCACCATCATACGAGTTATTGTTGTCAGATAACTCACAAAATCTATTTTATTCAATTTCCTCCACAAATTAAGACATGTTGTATTAATATGAGACAACTAAAACAACACTCCATTATATGAGTTGTGTATTAATTCGTCTCAAGATTACATGTCAAAGCAATGGAAACAATAATGGTGGCGTGTGCAATTGCCGTTTAGGCTACGCTTTTGGAGGGTCTTCATTATGGTCCAAGTGTTAGTATATCGTGGTACGAAGGTATAGAATGTGTGTTGTGACATGATATATGATGACATATCATTTTTCTTGTAATATATAAGTCCATTGGATATTTGGATGTATACATTCTAATTGGGCGTGGTGTTGGCCGGGACAGCTGATATTAATTAGAATGATTGTACCATTTCGAGGTAATAATCTCCGAGATCAACTACTCCTCCGTCCTCGATCTATCGGATCGGAGTGCAGCGGATCGCTTGCCGGTGTCCTTGATCGCGTACCCTGTAGCCTCGTGCCGGCGCCGCTAGCTCTATGCAGAGAGAGAGGCCGGCGAGTGCAAGCTTCTACTGTGCCACATGTACGGAGTATATGCATGCTTCAGTAGTGGTCGGACGCCAGCGACGGCGAGCAGCGCAGCAGGGTGGCCGGGCCGGGTTGGGTTTAAATTCAGCGTCTGATAGTGAATCTCGTATCTGCATGTGCAACTACTACTATTTGGATTAAGGTACGGTCGAGAGCCACACGTATACGCTAGCTGTTAACGTATGTCTCTGTATCCACGATTCTGAGTCCGTGATATGGTTTAGACGTGTCGACCTGTAGCCGGTCCGCAGTGGCACCAGGTCTTGGGCGACGTGTATTTGCGACGCGTTTCCGTTGCTCTGTCCGTAGCACGACCGTGTTTGCCGTAAAATGCTTGATCGAGCAGTAACTTTTATTCTTTTTAACTTAATATAACGGTAGGAACGCTGCCGGATCGTATAAGAAGGAAAAAAAACCAGTTTTTACTTAACTGATGTTACATAAAAGATAAGGAGCTTGCAACTCTTTTTTTATTTTTTTAAGAACGTGCAAAGCACGTTTTTCACTAAGCGGAAGAGAAGAAGGTACAAAGTTAAAACACACAGTAGCAGCTATTAAATCCTAGAAAACAGAAATTACAACAGAAGTGTCCTTAGAGACAACAAATCTCGCAAGCCCGCGAAACCGGCACGAGCCCAAAGCTTGGCCTCCTCCAGAATGTGTGGGGCCAAAGCGACCGGTTGGAGAGCTGCCCGCTCGTGCACCCTCCGATTACGTTCCTTCCAAAGCGACCAAGCGACCAGCCATGCTAAGGAGTCAAAGCCTTTGCGCAATGCTTTTGGAGTCCTTTTCCTTGCGGCCATCCACCAGTCGACGAATGGTTCCTCCTGCTGCGGGGTTAGCCTATGGAGACGAATCTTCAGCAGGACCCGGTACCAAGTCTCCGGCTATGCACACATCCTGTAAGCAAGTGATCTAGCGTTTCGTTTCTTGTGCGCACAACGCACACTCATCGTTGTCACGGAGGCCATGACGCCGAAGACGGTTGGACGTCCAGCAGCGACCATGTAGGACCAACCAACCGAAGAAACGACACTTCCCAGGCGCCTGTACCTTCCAGAGGAGCCGGGCACCTCTACTTTCAATGCGCCCAATGAAGAGCGCACGATAGGCCGACGCTGAGGGAAACTCGCCTGAACTCGTCCAGCGCCATGCAAACCTGTCTGGCTCGTGGGTTAGCGACCAATGCCTTAGGGTATCCCAAACTCGAAAGTATTGGAGCACGACCTGGACAGTGAAGGCCCCTTTGATATCTCGGACCCACGACCGATTCAAAAGGCTTCCCTCACTGTCCTCGGTTGCCTGACTCGCGGTGAAACCATTAACCAAAGATTCGGGGCCAATGATTGGATGTTACATCCATTAATCCAATTGTCCAACCAAAACAGGGTGGCTTTGCCGTTGCCAACCTGAACTGACATAGAAGCGTCAAAAAAGGCATCGTGTGGCGATCTGACGCGTACCGTAGCCCATCCCACATGCGCGAGTCAGCTCGCGCGAGCCAAAGCCACCAGCAGTCTTAGAGTCAGGCCCATCATGTGAATGTTTGGGAGGCCTAGTCCTCCCAACTCCATGGGGCAGCAAACATTGATCCATGCTACTGCACATTTCCCTCCTGAGGCTGCCTCTGATCCGCACCAAAGGAACCCCGTATGATTGTTTCAATTGCTTTTATCACCCATGGGGAGACCGCAATAGCCATAGAAATGTGCACCAGGGATGGCAGAGAGGGTGGATTTAGCGAGAATTAAGCGACCACTTCGGTTGAGTAACCTCCCCTTCTAGGGTGGGAGGCGCGCAGCGACCTTATCGACCAACGGCTGCAAAGCCGCCTTGGGGAGTCTACGTGGAGATAGCGGTACCCCGAGATAGACGCATGGGAAATCTGCAACTTGACAATTTAGCACCTCCCTCACCAACTGAATCTGGTCTGCCAAGCATCTGATAGGATATATCTGACTCTTTGCATAATTAGTGGCCAGCCCAGAAGCCAACTGGAAGCAATGTAGGATCTCCCTGACCGTCAGGAGGTCCCACGCGACCGGCGAGAGAAACACGACCACATCATCAGCGTAAAGGGAGGCCCTGTATTTAAACCCATTTCTGCCCAGAGGAGTGAAGAGCCCTCTCTCCTCAGCCTTCTTGATCAACTGTGTTAAAGCATTCCTATCACAAGCACGAAGAGCATAGGTGAGAGAGGATCCCCTTGCCTTAAACCACGACCATGACATATTTGCCTGCCTGGAACTCCATTCATGAGAACTTTAGTGCTAGCCGTGGACAGGATAGTGGCGACCCAATTTGTCCACCTTCTCGGACAACCGACCGTTGACAATAGTTCTAGCAAAAAGATCCAGCCGACTGAATCAAAAGCTTTAGCCAGATCAATTTTAAACATTAGCCTCGGTGCTTTCCTCGCAGCTAGTGTTTTCGCGACCCCTTGCACATATCTAAAACTGTCCTGGATCTGACGACCTTTGATGAAGGCACTTTGGTTTGGTGAGATAAGGCAGTGTAAGTGTGGAGCGAACCGGTTAGCCATCGCTTTGGAGAAGATTTTTCCGAAGCTATGAATTAGACTGATCGGGCGGTAGTCACCAAGAGCACTCGGGTCAGTCTTCTTTGGTAGGAGGGTCAGGAATGCATCATTTAATAAATAGAAGCTGCGGCAGTCCATGGCTGACAGTGCATCAAAAGCTCTGATGATATCCTCTTTAATGACTGGACATGCCAATTTATAAAAGCGACCTGTAAAACCATCTGGTCCTGGCGCCTTGTCCATGGGCAGATCTTTAATCACCTCCCAAATCTTGGCTTCGGTGAAAGGGTAACCCAAGCATCCAAGGTCCAGCTGCGGTAGACCAAGAGCAGCAAAGTCAAGAGCACACGACCTTTCTTGGCTGCAACCCAAGATCTTGTCAAAGTAATCGAATGCAGCCTCCGCTTTCTCGGCTTCCCCCACCACCGTAGATCCGTCGACCACAAGGAATGGTATGTGATTTCTACGGCGGCGATGGTTAGCATGAAGGTGAAAGAATTTTGTTTTGGCATCCCCCTCATGTAGCCATCGCATGCTTGAGCGTTGTCTAGCAATGGTGCGCTCAAGGGAAGTGAGGCCGAGAAAGCGGATCTTTAGGAAGCGACGCAACGATTGCTCGGCCAAAGATAGCGACCGTCGATCCTGCGCTGCTTCCAAACGGAAGATAACTTCCTTAGCGACCTGAATTTGCATACGAATGCTACCGACCTTTTTTGCGCTCCAGCTTGTCAAAGACTTGGCACTTTGACGTAAAACTATGGCACTTGAGACCCACCCAATGCTGACTTCCGTAAGCCAATCTCCTCCTTGGTGAACCAGAAAACTTGCAGTGGCGTCGTTGATTTCCTCTCAAAGATGCGTCGGTTTCTCTCTTTCCAAATGTTTCATGAAGTGTACATCAGCAGGGCCGCTGCATTTCTCCGTTGTGCCTTCGGAAGCTGATGAAGCGAATCATTCCACCCCTCCTCAAATCCTCAATCCCTACACCTTGAGCAGGAATTTGAATCAAACCCCCGGTCCAAGATGACATGAGCATCCATGAATTCCCTGGCAAAGACGCACTCAAGACAAAGAAGAACTGCTGTTTCAGGATGCTGATCACACAGGCTGCAGGTTGGGTCGCAAGGCCAGTTCCTCATCAGTAGCTTGTCAGCTGTGAGGATCTTACTTTGCACTAAGACACTACCGGAATCCAGGTCTTTGCCGTGTGCCAGGGGCACACGGAAAAGCCATAAAAGCACACGGCAAAGGCTTTGCCGTGTGCAAAATGGCTCACGGCAAACTCTACGACGGCAAAGCAAACTTTGCCGTGTGTTGTATCACGGGCACACGACAAAGATATTTGATATTTGTCGTGTGCCGCTCTGGTTTGCCGTGTGCCATGTGTCTCGCACGGCAAAAAATGGTAACTGACGGCGGCCGGCGGACGCGGCTGTTTGCCGTGTGCCACGTGGGAGGGCACACGACAAACAGGCTTACTTTGCCGTGTGCCACGAGGAAAAGCACACGGCAAACAATGGCTGTTTGCCGTGTGCCACGTGGGATGCACACGGCAAACAGCCATAGTTTGCCGTGTGCCATGTGTTTTGCACACGGCCAACACCCTTCCCCCAAAATTTTTGCTGTTTTTGCTTTTAAATGTCCCCCAAACAGCAAATCAATTACAGGCAGTTCATATGCATCACAATTAACATCCCAGACAGTTTATATGCATCACAGACAATCATATATCGCTTCACCAGCTCACAAACACCATAAGCCATACACGGCCACAGAAATTCATACAAAGTCCATAAACAAGTTCATATACAGTCCATACGAGTCGATATGAGTCCAAAGTCCATAAACAAGTTCATACAGAGTCCATACGAGTCCATAGTCCAGAACCAAGTTCATACAAACTCAATACATAGAAACCATGATACATACCACTCACTCGTCCGCCGGCGGTGGCGGCGGAGGCGGATGCATCTGCTGCGTAGCCCAAGCCCAGGGCGGCATCTGCGACGACGACGACGGAAGATGAGACGGCAACAACTGATGCGGCGCCCACTGAGGCGGCGCCCCCTGCCACGGCTGAGTCGGCGGCCCCTGCCACGAGCGAGCCTGCATCCCCTGCGGAGACGGCCACTGACTCCACGGAGGCGACAGATCTGGATTGATTGGCTCTTCGTTGGATGCCGATTGATTCTGTCCAAAGTTGAAGATATTGAATGTGTTAAGCTAAGTGATTTTACTAAGTCATTGTAGTTTGTATACTAAGTCTTTGTATTTTGGATCCTAAGAATGGAAAGTGCTAAGTCACTGTAACAAATGAAAGTACACGGCTATGAAGTCACTCACAGGAGTCGGAGTACCGGCACGGGCTCCAGGTGGTGCACCGAACGGTGACAGCGGTGGCTGCGGAAAGCCCAAAGACTGCATGTACTGAGCATAGGCCTCCCATCTCCTTGCATTCTCCTGCTCAATCCTTTCTGTCTGGGCCCGCAACTACTCCTGGACCGTCGCCTGTACCTGCGCCTGGAACGATGCCTCTATCTGGGCCTACAAAATATGATGCATTGGTTAGAATACAATGAACGACGAGTGCAACAGAAATAACCTTGAATTGCTCCATCTGTATCTGTACAGCGCTTTGCCGCTGGCGTATAGGGGGTGTGGAGTCGGTTTGTCGAGCACGAAGCTGCGAGAGAGTGGGAGTACTAGCCGTGTCGATTGCGCTGTCAGCAATAACGTACCGCCCATGCTTCTTGCCTCCTCCTATCCTCATGACGACCTCTCCATCAAGGGGTTCCGTGTGTGGATCAAAATCCGGCCCCCTCACCGCCTTTGCCATCTCGGCGTAGTCACTCAGGCGGCTGTGGACAGAGGAGTTGCTGTATGCCGAGGGGGGTCATCCGGGTTGTACGTGACATCGGAGGTCGCCTTCCCCTTTTTGAGCAAGCATAGGCCCCGAGGATGCTGATTTCTTGGATATGTGCCTCCGACTGCAGAAAAAAGCAAATTTATTAGAAATTCTGCAGAATTTAGCGTTGGAATAAATAAATGAATACACGTACCCATTTTTTCCTGTACCCCTTGAGTTTGCGGTTGCCTTGGTGGTGTGATGATCTTGGCATCATCCCTCGCCGCACCCGACCACCCTGACTCTTCTCCGTAAAACCCTCCGTCAACCACTTGTCCACCACCATACCCCAGCACCGATCATTGTTAGCTAGCCACCACGGAGGCACCTGCACGCCATCAAGTACGACATATAAAATAAAATTGTCTGTAATTAATCAAAGGAATTAAATGTTGAACATTTACCTGTAGAAATTGTTCCTTTGTCAGCATCATTCTTCTCGCCTCCACTTTCGGCACGCTCCGCCTCCCGCTTCTAGGCGCAAAGTTAGACCACCACTGTATGATGGCACACAGCTTCGTCTCGTACCACATATCGGCCACCAGCTTACGGCAGGCCGTGTCAGCCACCTGGATCGCCTGGTTCATCGTTCCATCCAGCGGCCTGTAGAATTCCTGCACAAATCACAAGATGTATTAGTAATTTCAAAAATGATTGATGAATGCGATGTATTGATAAATGTAATACGAAAGAATACTTACAAACAGCTCAGTCACCACCCGTTGCGCCTTGCTCCCATACACCTGCCCATTCTCATCTAATTCCAAGTCCTGGGTGGTCGCGTAGTCCTCCCACGACCACGCCGGCTGCTCTCGGCCCCCTTTCTCTATGATGTCAGGGTAGCACATCCTGCAAAGCTGGCCCAGAATGCCATTGGGAATGCGATAGTGAGCATCTGACTCCACTAATCTCAAAGCCCCTGCCAAAGCGAAAAAACAAATTTATTAGTTTTAATTATCCATAAAAGCATGAGAACAAACATTAGTAAGAACATGTCAAGTTAATTACCTGGGAGGGTCGGGTGCAATAACCGGCCGTTGAGCCATAGGTATGGGTCGTCTTGGGAGGGAAGAGGGGCCTCACAACCAAACTTTAGGTGAGTCGCCTCCCTTCGCCCCCTCCTCCCCCTCCTGCTCCTCCTCCTCCTCCTCTCCCTCCCCCTCCTGCTCCGCCTGCTCCTCCCCCTCCTCCTGCTCCGCCTCCTCGTCCTGCTGCCCCTGCTCCGCATCCTCCTCTCGGTCGTCCTCCGCACTAGAGCTGTGGGCAGAGGGTACAGGCGAGGGTGCCCTCCTGCGAGTACTCCTCCGCGGTCTCTTCACTGTAATTAAAAGGATTTGTGTGTAAGTACAGGTATTAGAAAGACCACTGTAATTAAAAAGACCAAGTGTAAGTACCTTCAGCCGCCGACGAACTCCCTGAACCCTTCCCTTTTCCCCTGTTGGCCCCCTTGGAGGACTCCGCCGAACTGCTGCCCTTCCCAAGGATAGAGCTGAGCGACCTCATCACACTTCTGCCGCCCCCACCATATTTGATCAATCACCTGCAATGACAAAGAGTAAGTAAGTACAAGTAGTAGAAATAAATTCACGCGTATTAAAAAATAAATTCTGAAAATATAGATTTAAAATAAATTAGTACACATATCTTACACGAATTAGAAATAGTCATCATGATCCACATTAGCTGGATCACATGTCTCATCATCGCTATCACGCGTGTCCATATCTTCAACACCGTGCTCCAAAGGAGGTTCGTTGTCAGAATCATTGTCGTTGCCTAATCGTAGTTTCTCAAGTAATTCTAAGTCTTTCACATTATAAATCACATATCCGGCATCCTCCTGCTCAACTCTTTCATTATCTACTTCCATTCCGATCGCTTCGTTGAAATCTATCTCAAATGTCCCTTCTAGCCCATCTTCTTGATAAAACTCTCCGGCATATGTGTTTGGTTCTATGTTGTAATCTTCATTGTTTGGGACAGGTAGTTTGCCGCGTGGCGATACTTTGTACACAACATCCCAACCCAGGAGACGTTGATCGGTTTGGCATGGGTATGAGAGATAATAGACTTGTGTGGCCTGTTGGGCCACAATATAAACATAATCTCCTTTGTACACGGAGGACCGTTGAATTTCGACTAGCCCAAGTTTCGGGGTCCGTCCTCACAGCTTGAGGATCATACCAATGACATTTGAATATGACAGGTTTCAGGGGTTTCGAGCCATGAAAGTCCAGTTCGTATATTTGTTTGACTATTCCATAGTACTCGAGTTCATCGTCTCCTGGAGTAAACACTCCAGTATTTGTGGTTCTTTGATTGGGGCGACTCTGCTCGTGGCTTGTTGTGTGAAAATGATACCCATTCACATCATAAGCGCCAAATGACTTGACCCTATAGGCAAAGCCTTTGGAAACCTGTTGCAACTCAGCAAGTTCAAAGCAGGATACAATTTCGTCAAATTATAGGGGAGCAACTTGTAATGCCATACTACGAACTACGAACGAGCTAAATTGGACATTACGTTTTGTGAGAACCAAGAAATGAAATTAGGTCTTTCATGTCCCGCACCCTGCCTAAGAAGGGTGTCCATTTCCTGTAGGGTAGGGGCCCTAGGTCCGTGCCAGAATTCCTCACGAAATTCCCTGTATACCAAAGAGGAACAATGGGGTTAGATGCATAATACAAAGTATTGAAATACTAAACGCTTGTTGAAAACTTACTCTATGTACGACACGACTTCTTCAAGGTCGGACAACACATATAGCATGATTTTGCTCCACTCTTCATGGTTCAAGGTCTTGATGCCCGAACTACTTGCACTTCCGAGTTGCCCTCGGAAAAGACTGAGATTCGATTCATGCTCGCCAACTTTGTAACGAGGGGGTGGATTATGCACGCTAGGAAGGTTGTCAGCATAGTATTTTGATGTGAAGTTGGAGACCTCTCCAGAATCTATGCCTCAGCAATAGAAGCTTCAATTTTGCATTTGTTTTTACATTTAGTTCGAAGCACTTTTTGGCATCTTTCAATAGAATAGCACCAACGTGCTTGCACAGGCCCCCCCATTCGTGCTTCGTACGGGAGGTGCAAAATCATATGCTCCATCGGATTGAAGAAGCCGGGTGGAAAGATCTTCTCCAACTTACAGAGCAACACAGGCGCCATTTTTTCCATTTCCTTGATCATTGTCACAGATAATTCCTTAGCACAAAGCTGGCAGAGGAAAAAGCTCAACTCTGCAAGCACTTGCCAGACATGATCAGGAACGTAGCCTCGAACCATCACCGGAAGAAGCCGCTCGATCCATATGTGATAGTCATTACTATTCAGCCCGTTGATTCGGTCATAGTAGTCAAGTTCACCCCCCGCCTCAGATTCGCTGCGTACCCATCAGGGAACATTAAGTCTTGGATCCAGCGTAGTACTTCTCTCCTTTGGTCCGGCGTTAGGCAGAAATCGGCCTTTAGCTTCTTCCACCTCTTTCCCTCTTGGGGAGCCGGAATGTTCAACCCTGGTCTGTTGCATAACTCTGCTTGATCAAGTCTAGCCTTAACGTTGTCCTTTGATTTATTAGGCCATGCCATGATTGAACCCAAGGTCGCCTCAGCGACATTCTTTTCAGTGTGCATCATATCAATGTTATGTGGCAGAATAAGGTCTTGCATATAGGGGAGCCTCCACAAGTCACACCTATCCGCCCAAGCATGTTGCTCGCCATATCCCACAAACCCACCATCTTTATTCATCACGAGGGCTTCTAACTCGGCACGAATCTCATCAGGTGTCATCATGTGCGGTATAGGGTCTTTAACTTCGACATCTTTCGTAAAGTTCTTCTTATCTCGTCTGAATGGATGGTCAAGAGGGAGGAATTGTCGATGTTTGTCGAACGAACAATATTTGCCGCCCTTCTTCAACCAAATGAACCTCAGACACGTCTTGCATATTGGGCAAGGGAACTTCCCGTGCACAAACCAGCCACAAATATCCCATACGCGGGCATGTCATGCAGAGAGTAGTGGTACCACACATACATTCTGAAGTTTGTCTTTGTAGCTCGGTCGTATGTCCAAACCCCTTCCTCCCAAGCACGGAGCAAATCATAAATCAGAGGCGCCATAAACACACTCATATTATTCCCGGGCATTCAGGAATTATCAACGACAAAAAAATGTTCTGTCGTTCAAAGATAACGCCGGGGGAGGGGGGGTGGGGTGGTGAGAGATTGAGAGAGATAACGAACACAGGCCAACAAGTGTATGGGGCTGCCGACATTCCGTAAGGATTGAAGCCATCTGTCGCCAACACAACACGTACATTACGAGCTTCAGCAGCTTTAACATGGTGGATCCCATCAAAATGGGTCCATGATTCAGCATCGGATGGATGTACAAGCTTGTCTAGTTTGTATCGAGTTCCATTATTGTGCCATGTCATCTGTTTTGCGGATTCCTCGCTTATGAACAGTCGTTGGACCCTCGGTATGAATGGAAGGTACCGTAGGACTTTCGCGGGGACCGCGAGCTGCCTCTTTTGTCCATCACCAGCGTCTACCTCCAAGAACCTTGAGGATTTACACTTTGGACAGTACTTTGCTGTCACGTGTTGTTTTCTAAATAGGATGCAGTTGTTAGGACAAGCATCAATCGTCTCGTAAGACATCTTAAGTGCACGAAGGACCTTTTGTGACTCATACATGTTCTTTGGCATAATGTGACCTTCGGAAGCAGGCTGCCAAATACCGTCAATATAACATTGAAGGCGTCTCGACTCAGTGCAAACTGTGACTTCACGGCCATTAGGCGCCCAATAGCATCCAATTGGAAAACCTTGGTATGCTCGTGAAGGGGTTGACCAGCTGCAGCTAATATGTCGTAGTACGCCTTCGCGCTTGGCTCTGGCTCATCCTCCCTTCCTTCTTCATCAAATTGTGCTTCCTCGAAGTCATCTGACATGTCCGCCACCCTAGCATCAGAATCAAGTTTCTCAATGCGTTGTCTCACGGCCTCATCTCTTCTACGATTATTATCTTCAATATAGTAGGTCCACCGGGTTTGGTCTCTTGTAAATCCGTGTTTGAAAACATGTCTTGTCATTTCTTCCTTTGTTTTTCGACGCGTGTTCCCACATTTATCGCAAGGACACCAAGTGGTCTTGTTTCTTCCTTTAACCTTTGCAAATGCTTCATCTATAAAAGCCTCGGTCCTCCGAACACGCGATGTGCCCGTGATGTGGCACACGGCAAAGCCACGGGCACACGGAAAACACGCGATTTCCCGATCTGACCAACGAGCCCGAGACTCAGAGATCGAGCACACGGCCGGCCCGACAAACAAATCCACAATAAGCAGAGAGTATGTACGATCGATAGATACATATCTCTGCCTGCTTGCTGTATGCATCCACGCGCAAGCACAGGACTACATAGTACGTACTAGCCAGTAACAAATCCACAACGCTCGATCCGTGATGCATGGTTCAGACGGCGTCAATACCGGCATTCTGGCTACCTGCGCCAGACCATAAAGTTTGTCGTGCGAGGTCAATATTAAACTCTCTACGACAGGTCGACAAGTTTTTTTGTCTAGGCATTTTCCAAAAAAAAATTATGTCTTGTTTTCTCACTAGATTTGGTTTCAACTATTTTTTCGTTCAAAATTTTGTGGCATTTTTCGTTGCAGAAGTTTTTTTTAAAAAAAATTCCTCAAACTTTTGGTTTTGCCTTTTCTTTTTGCTTCACAATTTTGTCTCTAAACATTTTGTAAAAAAATGCCGAATTTTCTCACAAAGTTATGTTTCAAAATTGTATTGTTCCAAGTGTAATGGCGCGGGAAAAGTTGCCGAAAAGAGAAACTCGCATCTCCGTCGGAAATAGCCGGCCGCCCGCCCTCATGCTCCCGTGTGGGTGCTCACAAACCCAAACACCCCCCAACCCCCCACCCCCCCCCCCCCTCCCGCCCCCCGCGTCGTCTCCAGGTCGTCTTGAGGAACGGCGACATGCCAAGGACACGCATTTGGCGTTTCTAGCTTCTATATGACGGTAAAATGTACGACGAAAATATATATCTTCTAGTTTTTGGGAAGAGACTACTGAAGCCAGGGACCAGCGTCGAGGACGCAACGCTAGTCGGGCGACTCGCAGAGCCGCACGACCACACGGAGCCACCGCATCAGGATCTGGCACCGCTCGACTCCAGGAACCACGCTCCGAGGATCATCGTCGTCATCAGGATCGACACGACAGGAGGAGCACCCGGAACCTGATGCGCGACGGCATGTTCGAGTACAACGGATTCGACGTCTACGAGACGCCGGTCCAGAACCTCGTCACCATCAACGAGGAAATCAGTCGGCTGCCACACAGCACTCCAGGACTGGAAAAGGTAAGGGCTCTCGTGCAGGCCGCCTCCGTCCAGGTCCACCAGAAGCAGGGCAGAGCAAACACGGTCGCTTCTGAGCCCGGTCCATCTCGACGCCGGGCCAGCGGTGGATCGGATCGTGACGAAGACCTTCGCACCACGATCAACAGAGATCGAGACGCGAGGGACGTCATCCGCAACACACCGAGGAGCACCATCGCAAGGAAATCCGACGGCGCGAAGAATACGATCGGGATCATAGAAATCCCCGTCGTAACTCCAACAGGAGCGGCTCCTCGACGGAGTCAGACTACTCTGACCCCTCCAGTAGTCCAAGGCGCGGCAACGACGGCGGTCGCACTCCGCCACGAGGACGAGCGGCTCCCCCACGCAGGAGGTCGACCCCGCCAAGAGAGCGAACTCCACCGCGCAGCAGAACATACCGACGGGACCGAACTCCACCCAGGACTCGGAACTATCGGAGGACCCGCTCCCCGCCCAGGGATCGGGATCGCAGGAGGGAGAGCACTCCCCCAAGAACAACAGACGGCTCGGGTCCGAGTGGTTCCCGCCCTAGAGGTCGGATCGGCGGATTCCAGTCATTCACTGAGCGCTTGAGAAGCGTGACATGGCCCAGAGGCTTCAAGCTGTCGGATATCGACAAGTACGACGGAAAGTCTGATCCATCTCAATGGCTTCAGATCTACTACACCGCCGTACAAGCGGCTGGCGGCGACGAGGACGTGATGGCGAATTACCTTCCCATCATGCTCACCAAGGACTGCCGCAACTGGCTGGCAGGACTCCCGCAGGACGCTATCGACAACTGGGATCAGCTTACCGCGCTCTTTGTCGGTAACTATCTCGGTACCTGGGAGAGGCCCGGGAGCAAGCGGCTCCTCGGCCAGATAAGACAGCGCAAGAACGAGACCCTGCACGACTTCGTGCGCAGGTTCTCGGAGAAGCGCAACTCCATCACGGACGTGACGGATCAGGAGGTTATGACAGCCTTCCAGAACGGCATCTCCGATGGAAGACTGATTCACAAATGGACTCGGAAGCCACCCGCGACTGTCAATGACATGTTCCGGGTTGCTAGCACGTGGGCGGACGCAGAGATTGCGGAGAAAGAACAACTCAGCGAGATCAAGAATCGTTGGGAGGAAGAGAACAAGACAACCCGCAAGCGCGACCGCCGCGAGGACGAAGAACGACTCGACGACCATCGTCGCAGCGACAGTCACCCCCGCAAGAAGAAGAGCGAGGGCGATATGGTCGCCACTCTGGACCAGGCCAGAGGCCGGATAACTCCAGAAGATTTCCAGCGCATGCTCGATAAGCAATGAGGCCGACCGAGTGGTCCGTATGATCTACGGAGGGCCGGAATGTTTCGAGACGAAGCGCCAGCAGAAGCTCACCAACCGACGACTTGGTTAAGTTACGTATTAATCTCTTACTCCCTCCGTCTCAGGATATAAGGCGCGGTCAAACTTGACACGGTCTTCAATAATAAGATTTGACTCTTAATATCTTTTATAATATAATACTTGTAGCAACAAAATTATAGTCATATGAAAGTACTTTTAAATATGAATACAATTATATTATTGTTGTAAGACAAAGTTTTTATTATACAAGCTTAATCGTAGGTCAAAATTTTTAAAGTTTGAATTTTGATTTACGTGCGTGCCTTATATCCTGAGACGGAGGGAGTATTTCTTTAAGATATTTTTTAATAGTCCTCGCCGAGTGGTTTCTATGGATAATCATCCCCAGTTTCGACTCGGCAGATTCATAAATGTCATATGAGTTGTCAACAAAGTTGATTTCATCTTCTATCTACATTATATCTACTACTCGAATTTTCTCTTTCGCGTCACGCACATAAAGTATGAGTGGAACAAACTTTAAATCGTGGGGGAAAGTACTCGCCAAGTCAAAGCTCTACACGCACGACAAAGCTCGGCGGCATGAGACTGAGACCAACGAGGCTAATCTACTCTGTAACAGGTCAACCACTCAGAAATTAAGGCCAGCACAGAAAGAAAGGGAGTAGTACTTCCATAAAAACTTATATACAAAAACAAAAGATTAAACATTGTTCAAAATACTTCTATTACCAATACTACAGATAATCTACAAAAATTAATTTGCAGGATCGCCACTACCAGAAGGGCCAGCCTCGTCAGTTTTTCATCGGGATTACACCCAATGGGTGGAATTGAACACACAAACGGCAACAAATCGATTTATTACCTCAAGGCGAGGAAAGGAAGAAGATTGCGGCGGGGATGGCTTATAATGGAATGAACCGTTCCTCCCGCGCGCGGCGCGATGCGGGTCTCGGGAACTCAACCGACGCAGGCACGTCCCGTCGCTTTGAATTCAAAGACGCGGTATGGAGTCGCGATATCTCGCGATATTCTGGCTTCAATAAGGCAACCGTTAGTTTCCCTAGGAAACAACGGACTTTATGGGATTGATGGGCCTAAATGGGCTGAAATATGGCACGACCTTTCGGTTTTGTTAAAATTAACAAATATGTGGGTTCCTGAGCTAGTGTTCAGGGGCCGAAACCACTCGGTCGTGAGGCTAAAATTAGTCGACGGCCAGACTTATTTTTGCAATTAATATTGCAACCTTGCAATTGATTTTTACGTAAGGCATGCGATACTATCGCTAAATTCGCTCAAAAGACTGGGTCAAGTGCTGACAAGTATAAATCTTGTGAGAAGGTGGCTTACCATATGGTCAAGCTGGGTCGTGGGACACGACTCGGGAGTCACGCCGAGTTCAAAGAACTTGAGAACAGAATCCTTAAGAAGGGGAAACAAAAAAGCCCCAGAAGGAAAAGATTATCCGAAATCCATGCCCAGAGGCATGGGGGCTGAAAAGTTCAGTCAGGATCCATAGCTTTCAGAGTCTTGACACGATCGTGCCGAGTCGAATCAAGACTCGGGGGCTACACCCAATAGGTGCACCTGGAGGTGCACACCATTGATGGATTAGGTTCAAAAGAAATTCATAATATTTTATTTTTGACCCTCGACCAGAATATTCTATTCTGCTCAAGGCTCGGGGGCTACACCCAATGGGTGCACCCGGAGGTGCACACCATTGAAGATCAAGATTTCGACGGAGAAAAGTTGAAGACCCTTGGCCAATTTCATACTAAAATTGCCCAAAGCTCGGGGGCTAAGTGTATTCACTTCGCTGTCGCGTCGTGAAAAAGAGCACTTCTTCCCCTCACTATGGCTACAATTGAAGAATCATTTTCAGGAACGTTTGAGCAAGCACTCGGATCTTCCTCAATACCACTCGGATCTTCTTCGAAATCACTTGGATGAGATCCTAGACAATTTGAGAGCACTCGGATCATGCAAGAAAAGACAGATCAATTATAGCCAACGATCGGCCAAGAAGTGCTCGGGGGCTACTGTGGGGGATATAGTACCCGGGTACCTCACGAGCAAGCCTGGCAGCCCACCAAAAGGGGGCGGCCTAGCCCACCGTTCTGGACCTGATGACGTGCGGGACAAGTCGGCGCATGTAGGAAGGATCTGGAAGGAGAAGTTCTAGTTGGAATAGGAGTTATTGTAAAGAAGGAAAGGATCCTTAGAGATAGGATCGGCTACAAACCGACTTGTAACCCTGCCCCCCGATATATAAGGCGGGCAGGGACCCCCTCCAAAACATCTCATCTCACGAAGTCTCACGGCGAAATCTTTCAACACACAATCCACGCAATACAACACCCCAAAACAGGACGTAGGGTATTACGTCAAGTCGACGGCCCGAACCTGTATAAACCCCTGTGTCTGTCCATCCTAACCATCTTGCTTCCGATCTTTGCGATCTTCCCTGCAATACAAATCAAATATATATATATATATATATATATATATATATGTATGTATGTATATTTCTACTCAGGCGCGTCAAGTGTGTCGCTCGAAATATACCTAGCCGCACCATCTTGTAATAATAATGGCGATTCAAAATTATATTCGGCCCCCTCGGAGATGATAGGCACGCGCGATTCAAAATTTCATAACCAAGATGTGTGATAAGTACTTGGGATATTAGACATTAGAGACAGCTCGATCGTCATCAGCAGGGCTTGACCTGCTGCCCTAGTAGTCCTATAACAATTCGCAGTGCTCCGGTCCCCTGTACGTACGTACGTGCTCCCATGCACTGTACCAACAGGAGGAGGTACAAGTAGAACATGGCAAAGTGTGTACTAGTTTCACAGTGACTCGACCTGCAGTGTTCTGTGTGCACGGTATGCACCTTGCACGGTGCACTGGAGCACGCGCGCGGCCGAGGGCCCGGAACAGTGGGAGACCAAATCTCAATATATCATATATGCTGGCACACACAAGAGCCAACCACGCACATCATCATGCCAGAAAACGAGCTAGCAAACTTAACAGTCCAGGGGCCAATAGCATGGCCTCTTTCTCATGGCGCTTCTCTGCGACGACGTCGGCTGCCACGACCGTGTCCGCCGGCACCGAGCTGGCAGCCCTCGAGAGTCAAGCCGCCTCCCGCCAGCCGTTGAGGCCTTTCAAGGGCGTCGTGCTGCAGCCCAACGGGCGGTGGGGTGCGCAGCTCTACGAGGGCCACGAGCGGGTGTGGCTCGGCACGTTCCCCGACCAGGACGCCGCCGCGCGCGCCTACGACGTGGCCGCGCTCCGCTACCGCGGCCGGGGAGCCGCCACCAACTTCGACTACAAGGCCGGCCATGGCCAGCATCATCAGCTGGTGGCCTTCCTGGCCGCGCACTCCAAGGCCGAGATCGTCGCCATCGGAAATGATGTGCTGAGTCCCGCGTCCTGTGACACCCCTCTTTAGGGTTGTCACTGACGCGTGGACCCGCGCTGCCGCCGCCGGCGCCGTCGCCGCTCCCGCCGCCTTAGTGTTCCGGGGTTGGGTTGGGATGGAGTTCCCGGATCTAGAAGAGGGTGTGGGGAGGCCGGCCGGCCCGGCGGAGGTGCTGGACGGTGGGCGGAGGGCCGGGCGGCGAGGGCGCCGCCGGCCGGGGCGGTGGAGGACGGCGGATGGGCCAGCGGCGGCGGCGGCTCATCGGAATCGCGATATTAGTGTGGCGGCGGCCGACCGGCGGCGTAGGCCGCCGGAGCCGAGGGAGGAGCCGGCGGTAGGGGCTTGGGGCCCACCTGTCAGCGGGAGAAAGGGAAAGAGGGGTGTCATGTGACCTGGGATTTAGAACATCCGTGTCCTCGTCGCCATGCTGCGCAGCCAGACCTACGCCGACGAGCTCCTCCGGCGGGGCGTGCCGCCGGCGTGGGCGCGGGTGCCGCTCTTCGAGAAGGCCGTGACGCCGAGCGACGTCGGCAGGCTCAGCCGCCTCATCGTGCCAAGGAAGCACGCCGAGAGGCACCTCCCGCTGGTGCGCGCCGGCGGCGTGGTCCTCAACTTCGTGGACAGCGAGGGCAAGGTGTGGCGGTTCAGGTACTCGTTTTGGGAGAGCAGCCAGAGCTACGTGCTCACAAAGGGATGGATCCTCTTCGTTCGGGAGAAGGGCCTCCGGGCCGGCGACACCGTGGCCTTCTCCAGGTGGAGCTTTGGGCCCGACGAGCAGCTGCTCATCGACTACAGCAAGAAGAAGCAGCTCAAGAAGATGGATGCCGGCATGGCTGATGCCGCCATGGCTGTGCATCAGGCCCCTGTCGTCGTCAAGCTCTTCGGCGTTGACATTGCTGTTTAGGCTGGGGAATGATGCCCTATATAGCGACGGCCCTAGCTAATAGCGTGAATGTGAACGTGTTGTTTGCTGTTAGAATAATAGGGCATATCGTTCTTGTTAATTAGTGTGTTGCGGTACACACGTATGTATAAGATGTTTACGTGTATGTGTGCATCAGGTCTGTGGCCAGCCGTGCGAGGATTATCTATGTTCTCCTTGAGTTTTGGGATTAGATTTATCAGCATTCACTATTCAGTAGTATCTAGTGCATCCAGGTGGTGGCGTGTTATAGTCATCGTTGTTAGCTTATCTATCACCAATACGCTATAAACAATTTGTGTTGGTAGGGAATACTTACTGTGTTAGTGGATAATATTGGCACCCGCTAGCAGAAATGACCCTGGAGAGTCTGGGCTCACGCCGCAAACACCAGCCATATATAACAGCCCATCAGTATAGATGTGTGTGCCTGCCAGCACAAACCCCCAGTTAAAATGACACGAATTGCTTTTTCTCCACACAGTTTTCCCTGTGGAGTTTGCCCGAGAGGAATTTTAGAAAAACTCTAAAATCACCAAATACAAGGAGGAGATGTTTTGTTATCAAATTCATTAGAGAAGGTGACTCTAAAAAGGTGAGTTTGTGCTATTTCTAACTTATTTTTTAAGTTTAATTCATCATTTATAGCTTAATTAGGGTTTCTTGGAAGAGGGCATCCATAGTGTTCTTCCCATCTATACAGGCAGTTCAGCTTGAAGTTCTTTCCAATCCTTACTTAAATAATTAGGTTCATATGATTGAACACCCAGCTAGGAGTTTTAACATTTTCTACTGCAATTAGGAACTTAATAAATCGATCTAGATCTAGAAAGAAATAGGAGAGAGATCTAGTATGATCACCACATACAAAATCGTCACCAAAATCACCAAATACAAGTTGCATATTGTCTACTACATTTTCAAAAAACTTTACCACTTTTTTTTCTGGCCGGCAACGACGGACCTCCAACAAAGTTCTAGGATGGCCCGCAACGATGGGAGACATATAGGCATTGGTCCGACACCCGGCCCGGGAATCCTATATATTTTCACCAAGAATTTCTCACCTTCTAATGTTTGAGATTTGTGCGAGCAATCAGAGCCGTTGGATCTCATATACATTGTTCTCACAACCCTACCTCTTTGTTGTCTTCCTCCTCCCACCTGCGCGCCGCCGTTCCCCAACCGCGCGCGCGTTGCGCGCTTGCACGCCGCAGACAGCCGTGGCACCGCTGAGCCGGTTTGCCTGCTGCAGGTCGCCGGCTGATGTGACCCCTATGTAGGCTCGAGCGCCACCGCCGACTGACACGGCCCCCGCACGGGCTCAACGCCGCCCGTCGTGCGCCATCGGCCGACGCGGCAGCCCGCTGCATGCCTCTCCCGTTGCCGTGCGACGACACCGCACCCTGGGCTTGCGTGCGGCCGTGGCTTGGTCGCCGCGTGCTGCCACCGCCCTAACCATAGCACCGTTGCCGGCTCCTGCCGCTGCGCCGGGGAAGAACTTCTTTTTTGAGAAATGTTGAAACGTTGGTTGGATCTTTTTTTCTTGAAAAATGTTGATTCAACATTGGTCCAATTTTTTTTGAAAAAAATGTTGAATCATTTTTTTTTCAAATATCTTGGTTCAACTTCATTTTTCTAGAAATGTTGGCTCAACCGTTTTTGAAAAGTTGCAATTCAATATTTTTGAAAATGTTGGTTCAACCTTTTTTAAAAATGTTGCTCGTTCAACATTTCTTAAAATTGTTACATTCATATTTTTAGAAAAAAATGTTGGTAAATATTTTCTACTAACGTTTTTTCTGTGAAATATTGAATGAACCATTTTAAATTGAGCTTTGGTGGGCTTTATAGATTCACACGAATATAGAAGGTTCCATGGATTCAAAAGCTGATATTTGGAAAGGGTGTCAAGTCTTCTCTCCAACGGATCAAACCTCACAAGATTTGGAGTTTTATACAAAAAATTATGGCAAATTTGTTGAAGACTATGCAGGGCACGTTGACGTGCGAAGATTGTAAAACGTGGAGAGCCTTTGTTCTAGAAGTCCTTATTCATCAAATCCGACTCTACCATGAATTTAGAAATGATTTGAAGACTACCTCTTTCAAGTATGGCAAGATTTGGTTAGGATATGAGAAGGAGTTTGAAGATAGGAAGATTGGTTTCGCTTGCCACTAGATGGAATTGGTTCTGATTTGTAATGCTAGTTTGTAGTTATCAGTTGTGTCCTCGAGTCTGTAATTTTTTTAATTCGTGTTTGTGGCTGAATCCATGTTGGGATGGCAGCATGGTTAGTCACGAAAGTGCGTTTAGCCATCTTCCATAAGATATAGGAACCTCACACCTGGCCCGTCGCCGAGGGCTGGTGCGGGACGCAAGAGTTCTTTTGTCGCTTAGCTCTGTGTGTGTGCCGTGGGCAATCATCTCGTGGTGCGGTGGTCCATGGGCCTCCTGCCTTATAGCCATCTTTAACTGTGGTAGTATTAGCAACTAAAAAAATCGTCTTGTTGGTTACATCGTTACATTACCAAATAATAAAGCTATATGCAAAAGCTTGATGTGATCGGGCACGTTTAGCAGCATGGCGGCTGGTCGGTGGCACGTCGATGTCGGCCTACTAGCTAGTCGCTCTCCTGCACCGGAGACATATGTTGTTGAATTTGCGTTGGGTGAAGTGCAGGACATAGCCTGTACCCCCGGTAACAATTCAGGTCTGCATGGTCGTTCTCGAGTTGACAACACGCCGGTGCAAGTTGAATCTGGTGGGCTAAGGCAAGTACAACAGTGTCTACGGCTGCTGTCTGTTCAGCACAAATAGACAGCTTGAACAGACAGCTTGTACAACCATGCAGACAACTGCTGTCTGTTGAGGGTATTTAATTCATCATTTGACACATAATTCATGATGATCTATTGCATACTTGATCCTTGTAGCTATTTTGTTGCATACATGATACAATGCACAATATATTCAAATATTCCACATAACTTTCTTTTTCTCTTTTTTTTTTCTTCACTTATTTTTCTTTCTTTCTTTTTCTCCCCTTCTTCTACACATACAATCAAGGTTCCTACTTAGTAAATGCTTAATTCATTCTACACATACTTCATGTATCCAATTACTTTACTATGACCATATATGCACAAAACAGAGCTATTTTGATTTTTCCAATATTTTTGGATATTTATAAATATTTGTTTTTGAAATAAAGCTATGGATCTAATTAAATCCTTATCACAGAAAATACTACACTAACCTCATGATTTCATATTTTTATTCTGTAACCAATGATGTAACAAACTCAGAAAAATTGGTTTCGCATTTTTATCACGTTTCTACGATTTACTATGCATTTTACAATATCTGCGATTTATCCCGGGTTAAATAAACGTAAAAGAAAAAGTAGTTTTGCAGTTAAGCCCCTGGATATAAAAGATGTATTGCCAACCAGCCCTTTCTTTACGAAATAACCCCTGGATCTTACGAATAACCCCCTGAATCTTTTCCCCTTTAACACATAAACCCTGCACTCTTCCAGAAAACCCCCTACAAAGAGTTCATCTTCTAAACCAACACCCCTGGCTTCTTCTCACGGTACAGAACAGCGCCGCCGCCGTTGACCGGCCGGGCTCGCCGGAGAAGGAGGCCGGAGACCCGCCGGAGATGACCCATGGCCTCGAGACTCCAAGCCGCACCACCTGGGTAGGAAAAACTCGAGGATTAAAGGCGGCATGACCCACATCCATGCCCGGCGACGG
Organism: Urochloa ruziziensis; assembly: GCA_015476505.1. Taxonomy (NCBI): domain Eukaryota; kingdom Viridiplantae; phylum Streptophyta; class Magnoliopsida; order Poales; family Poaceae; genus Urochloa; species Urochloa ruziziensis. Next base: position 7,642,828 of record CM027122.1, read on the forward strand.
ATGGCCGGAAAAATGGCCGGCGCAAAAGCTCACCAGAGCTTCGGAGTTCACGAGGAGAGTGGGTACGGCTTCATAAGTTTAAGGGCATTCTATTTGAGTGGTTTGGGGAGGCAGAGATGAATGGAAAGATGGAGTTCCCGCGCGCAGCAGATCCGGCCGGCGGCGTCTCCCCGGAGCGGCTTCGTACAACGCGGGTGGAGTCGTTGCTTGAGTCTTGGAGCACGAGCCGAGGTCGTAGACGCACGAGACGACGGCTGCGAGCATGGAGGGACGTTTTTGCATAAAAACAGCGCTCGTCTACGGCTCTCGCCGAGCCGTTGTACGTGCCCTAAGAGCAAGTATTACAGAGACCGACTAGCCGGCGAAATGCGTACGTGGGGAGAGAGAAGGTACGAGAGAAAGTGAAGCAAGCGGCGAACGAGACGCTAACGGCGAGCGGGCGTACGCGCTGTTTGGGCTCTGCCTCCGCCCCCGATTGGTTGATCTCAGCTGATATGCTTTAAATGCAAATGGGTCCGCCACTGTTGACGCCAGGTCACCGCGCAAAACGCCAGCCAGCGGACGGAACCGTAAAACTTGCTCTAACAATACCAATAGCCGCTCTGTTGGAGTTGATGTTTCAACTCTCAAGAGCAAGTGATGAGTTCAATGTGCTGCTCATTGCGCTAATAAAAAAACAAAATATAAACTCCGATTGATTTTAATGTGTCCTGACTGAGCGGAATACTAGCCGATTCAAAGTTAGTGTCACAATTGAAACGATTTCTCACCCAAAAAATTACTCTCCTAAACCTCACAGAGGACCCACAATTCAGAGCCAAAAGGTGGCCCCGGACGACCAGGGGTAGACGCGTTTGGTCGTCACCCCCCGTTCTTTTGCGCCTCGGCGCCATCCCGCCCCCCTATTCTTTCTCACCTTGGCATTTTTGTATACCTGCTGTCTTCCTTTTGTTTTGATCGCGTTCTTTGTATGGTAATGCAATCAAGGCGCTGCTTTCCTTTTCTTTCTCTTCGTTGTATTCGTATGCAAAAAGATACGCTGGTTTACTTCAAAAAAACGCCCCTTTCCTTTCCTCCACCTTCCTTTGGAAATTCGCTTGCCTTCCTTTCCTTTTGATCGCTTTCTTTGTATGGTAATGCAATCAAGGCGCCGCTTTCCTTTCCTTTCTATTCGTTGTATTTGTATGCAAAAAGATACGCTGGTTTCCTTTCAAAAAAACACCCCTTTCCTTTCCTCCACCTTCCTTTGTAAATTGCATGCCTTCCTTTCCTTTTGATCGCGTTCTTTGTATGGTAATGTAATCAATGCGTCACTTTCCTTTCCTTTCTATTCGTTGTATTCGTATGAAAAAGATACGCTGGTTTCCTTCCAAAAAATCACCCATTTCCTTTCCTCCACCTTCCTATGCAATCAGGGCGCCTACACCTTCCTTTTGAAATTCGTCTGCTTTCCTTTCTTTATATGGCCGTGTGCATCAAGGAATTTGAATTTCCTTCTTTCCTTTTGTAGATGGCTAGCGTCCATATATGTGTTGTGTACCAGTTAAGGTTTCCTCTTTAAAAAGGAATGACATCTACGCAATCGGGTGTCTCCTTCCTTTTAAAACTTGATTACTTACCATAGTTGTGGGAGTCAATCAGGGAATCGATTACTTACCATATTCGTGGGCGTCCAGGTTCATCTCCTTAGCTCTCCTGCCCCCTATATAAGGCGCCCCTCCTTATTCTCAAAGCACACAATCTCTCCCTTCATTCTCATCATCTATTCAGAGTTCATATTTCTTTGCAAGGGCGTCGGCGTCGAGCGCGGCACAAGGGTGGCCACGACGCTCGTCGTGTCCAAGCTCGCCAGGTAGAAGCGGAATGTGCTCCGCGTTGTGATGGTGTCTGGTGCCGTCGAGTGTGTGGCGTCGTTGCTCCACGACACCGACGACGAGGAGAGCAACCTTCTCGGCCTCCCCATCATCAAAATGCTGGCTGCGGTGCCGAGTTGCTCATGGATACATGTATCGTGAATATTTTATTTTATATATGTTGCTGATTGTTTAAGATTTAATTATACAAAAATTTTCTCCTGTTTCCGTCGGAGGCCCAAGCTTTCGATGTATGAATATATAATTTTTAATATGAGATGCTATTGAATAATTTTAATATGCGATCTAACAAAAGTATGCATTATTTTAAATACTTATTTTAAAAAATTAAGATTTTTTTAAATTTATGTTATTTTTATAACACGTGCCTGTGGCACGTGCCAACCTACTAGTCATGAAAATGAAAGAGAGTAAATTTCACTGTAGATCCATTAACTTTACTCCCCATCCTATCTAGGTCCTTTAACTAAAAAGTGGGTCACTTGGGTCCGCAAACTATTAAATCGTCTCATCTAGGTCCAAAACTGTCCACTAAGCAGTACGTTTTACAAAACACCCCCTCATCACTTGGTTCTTCCCCAATGGACGCCCTCTCCGGTCTCTCTCTCCTCCCTCCCACTTCCTCTTTCTCTCCCCCCAATCCCCATCCAGAATGGTCGCCGCCCTCTACGCCGCGGGCCACCGCTCCATCTCCTCCCTCTGCTGCCTCCTGCTCTAGCTCATCGCGCCGCCCACGATGAGGGGGATGACGACGGGGCACGCGAATGGGGCCGAGAGCTTGCTCGTGCCCTCCCCTTCCCTCTGCCACGGGCATCGCCGACGACGTGAGCCCCACTGCATCCGGCGCCGCCACCACCGCTCCCTCGCGTGCACAACCTTCTTGAGGCCAGTCGAGGGCGCCTGACACCAGATCCTCACTCCCTCCGTCGCTGCGCCAGGTCCTCGCTGCTGGCTAGCATCACTGCCCCGCCGCCGCCGTGCTTCTCCTTCGCCGACTCCTTCTCCTCGTCATCCCCGGCCACCGCGGTGCACCGCCGCTGGCACTGCAACTGCAGCGCAACGCCGGCGACGATGGCGACCGCCACGATGACAGCGAGGACGGGCACTGCCGGCGAGGACGACCGTCACTTCTGCTGCGGCCTCCTCCCGACCTCCGCCACCGCGCCAGGGTCGCTCATGCCGGCGTTCCCCTGCGGGATCCTCGGCACGTCACTGACCCCGCCGGCGCACTCCACCTTGAGCGGGAACCCGCACAGCCACGGGTTGCCGTCTAACGCCATGGGCCCCTGGTTGACGAGCGACCCCACCTGCGGGATCTCGCCAGCGAGGTCGTTCTCGTTCCCGCGGAGGTCGAGGCTAACGGCCACCGGGATGCCGCCGTACTCCGGCTGGGATCCCGCCGGTGAAGTGGTTGTAGCTGAGGTTGAGCACGCCGGAGAGCCGGGGGAGCCCGGCGATCGCTGGGGGCAGCGACCCATTGACCTGGTTGGAGGAGAGGTCGAGCCGGGCAAGGGAGATCAGCCGGCCGATACCAGCGGGAACCTGGCCGGAGAGCTGGTTGTGCACGAGGTCCAGCGTGGTGAGCTTCTGCAGCGCGGCGATGGCCACCGGGATCTGGCCCGACATGCGGTTGTAGGGGAGGGCATTCATTGGACAAGAACTAAAAGATGAGGGGTTCTTTTGTAAAATATATTGCTTAGTGGACAGCTTTGGACATAGATGGAACGGTTTAATAGTTTGCGGACCCAAATGACACACTTTTTAGTTAACGGACCTAGATGGGACGCGGGCTAAAGTTAATGAACATCCGGTGAAATTTACTCCATGGAAAATATCGGTTAGAATTTAGAAAACAGTAAAATCGAGAATAGGTCATTTTTTTTTTCTTTGGGGGGGGGGGGGGGGAGGGATCTGCCCCAACTGGCTTGAAATTGTTGGACCTTCAATTCAGCAAGGTTAGTTGCACGTAATTTTAAATTTATTACAAGGAACAAATCATGCAACTCGTTTAGTGGTAGGAGACATATGCCAATCAATGTAAAATGCATGTGTCACTTTTGTCAATTATATTTTTAAGATATGTTGGTCCAATCTCTCGAAGTGTTTTGACGAAATATAAGGACCAATATTATAATTAAGCACACGCACTTTCCTGTTTTGTTTTTTTAGTAAGTAGCAGACTAGCAGCACATGACTACATTAGTGTATAGTGTGTATTTCACATTTAAGCAAGGCGTTTAACATATTGCGAATCTGGAGTAGTGCCTGTACTCTGGAAAAACATCAACTGTGTTCCAATACACACTAGCCAGCCCAAGATCATAAATTTATTAACCAATCATAGGGGCAAGAGTTTTGAGGTGACACCTCTCTCTTTCCTCAAACTCTTGAGAGCCCGAGAGAGGTGACTAGAGCCTGATGCATCACCAGCTAAAAAGATGAGCAATATATATATGAGCTCTTTATTTGGTAGTGTAACGATGTACTAGTAGATTGCAACAGCGGATACTAGATAGCTAGCTGGCTGGCTACAATGCAAAAGCTGCTTGATGTGACGCCAGATCGAGCACGTTTATTAGCCGGATCTCGGTCTGTCGGTGTCATGTCGGTGTCAACCTAGCCGCTCTCCTGCAGTGCCAATCCGTGGAGCACCGCCGCGGAGCCGGCCTTCTCCCCGCAGGCCGGCCGACGGCAGCGGTACCTCCACGACGACGTCCTGCACGGTGGCGCCGCCGAATATCGGCACACGCACGCGTGCTGCACCGGCAGGTCCAGCGCCCGGAGCGCCGCCATGAGCCGCGCCGGGGCGTGGCGCTCTCCCCCGGCCGTCGTCAGGCGCAGCGCCGCCGCCTCCGGCCCGATCATCCGCGCCTCCAGGGCGACGCTGCTCTCCTGACCGGAGCTGCCAAGCAAGGGGTAATGATGGGACGACGAAGATTGCGAGGCCGCCGCCGTGCGCCTGGCCGCGGCCACGGTCTCCTCGAGCTGCTCGACGCGGCGGCGCAGCTCGGCGATGTATGCGACGGCGTCGGAGAGGAGGGACGCCCTGTCCAGCCGGGACACCGTGGGCACGGCGGCGCGGAGGTCACAGAACAGGCGGTTGAGCCGGTCCCGCCGCAGCCGCTCGGCCTCCACGTGGCTGATCGGGGGACTGGCGCCGCGGGGCCCGGGCTTGCGTCCCTGCCTCCTCTTCGTCTTCGCCGGCGGCGGGCTGGCGCCAGCATCGTCCATGGGCTCCTCCGCGTCATCATGCTTGCCCGCCAACCATTGCTCTGGGACATTGCAGGACTGGGAGTCATCCAGCGCTGATGGGTACTGGTAGTTGCCGACGCCGGAGAAGAAGGACGACGCCGGGGAAGGAGGAGGGCCGCAGAAGGAGGCGGGCCAGAGGAGCTGATCCATTGCGCAGCAGGTAGGAGGATACTTGCCTGTTTGACACCTCATATAAATATAAACACGATGCTTAGTTCAATCACACGCCAACGAAAGGCCTCAATCAAGCCACAGTCTTCTTTGTTGCACCATGCATTGAACTATTGAAGGCGCTGACAGGGTGATGAGCCCGCTACCATACGGGCCCACATATCAGTGACCTTCAATGGTAATGCACAATTTTTAAATAGTGCCCTCGTTCGGTTTGAAGAAGATGGAAGGAAACGGGAGAGATTTCGGAAGGATTAAATCTCCTACGAGTCAAAATTCCCCACGATCCTCTTGAGCAGAGGATTAGGATTAGTCGAACAATACACCATACTAGGGCTTTTGAACTAGCTCCTAGCTCCAATGCAAAATAGCTCCATTTGGAAAGCTAGCAAAAGCTGCCCTGATTTTTGTACTAGGTGCAAGAACTTGAAAATTCGGTCCAGCTCATCCCTCATCATCATGTATGGTAAAAAACGCATGTGGCCTTACATTTTATGGGCACTATTAAGTCTTTTGCCAACGGGACTTATCCACCCAACAACGCCACAAAAGGTGACCGGGTGGGGCAAGCATTGGGGTCGTAGCTAGCCATATGGAGGCTTGGCCCCGGGGGATTGGAAAAGATAGAAGAGGAGGGTGTAAAAGGAAAGGGAAAAGGAGAGAGAGAGAGTTTGAAATAGGAAGGAAATAGAAAAATAGAAGTACAAGGGTACTATGAACACTGCCTTGTTTTATGCTCAATAAATCATTTCCTCGCCGCGAATTCGTTTTTAATCAAAGTTCTCCTTTATTAACTGCGGATTCAAGGTTCAATGAGATAACTTTAAAAAAAAGGTTCAGAGAGGACATGAACCACGCAAGTGTTTACAAAGTTGACAAGGGGATCCAACCACGCAACCGATGTGATCCAGGTCCCAGGATAAATTATTAATAATTAACCAAGCTAGTTCATGCTTATGAGGAAAAAGTCTATATCATCCCCCCAACCCACCTATGGGATGGACTACATAACCCCTCGACCTCCCTGAACTTTCGAAAACCGGTTAAATTACCCTCCTAAAGCAGTTTTAAAAAATCATAGTAAATATAGAAAATCATATAATGGAAAATCCAATTGTTTTGGACTCCAAATGAGCAGATCTACACGGTGAACATATAATATGGTATGCTTTAGTACATTTTTTGTTGTAGCTTTAGATCTATGTTTTTCTTCATAACTGTAAAAAATTGTACTACAACATACCATATTATATGTTCATTGTGTAGATCTGCTCATTTGGAGTCCAACACAATTGGATTTTTCATTTTAGGAATTTTTTGTGATTTACTATGATTTTTTAAAACTGCTTTAGGGGTAATTTGACCGGTTTTCGAAAGTTTAGGAGGTGATATAGACCGTTTCATAGGTTGGGGGGTTATGTAGTCCACCCCATAGGTGGGGGTGTGATACAAACTTTTTCCTGCTTATGAAATGGTGTAAACTTATGAAATGGGGCCACCGCCACGTGATTTCTCTGGTGTCATACAAAGTTGACATGCTTCTCATGTGGTATACTGTTTCTAGTAGGTACTAGGGAAGTAGGCATGTTGTATATACTTGTATACGAAAATGGATATGCATTAACTAATCACTTCAGACAGCCATGGCGCCTTTCAGCGGGGAGCAGGGACAGTCCTTGCACGATGGCGAGAGCGAGACAGTCCTTGTCTTCGTACATCCAGTTGCAGATCAACATCGTCGACGTCGTCTGTGTTGTTCCGCAGTGCCGATTAATTGTCCAGTTGAAGACAAAGGGCCAATCTATCAACACCTGTCAATTTATCGATCCAAAATGCAATTCGTTTGATAGTAACTTCACTTGTCTCCGAGCAGAAGGTGTTCTACACAAAAAAAATGCACAACTAAATTGCTTGCTGCCAGCAAAGTTTACAAGAAAAGGGGAAAATCAATAGCACAACATGTTGGCAGATTGCTTTCGGAAATGTGAATAAAGTGACATTACAGATATCCAATTCTAGTCGTGCTGTCATACATGCGGTTGAGGGCTAACAAATCCCTCGTTCCAAAGAGCAGGATAGAGAACTGCAACATGCGCAAACTACATTGCATATGAACGTCAAGGCGCAGAGATAGAGCTCAATCTTCATAGTTGGGATAGTTACAAGATTGTCGATGCCTCAGAGAGCATCTCGAGCGGCAATTCTGCATACAATTGCATCGGGCAGCGTAGATATCAACAGTTCTTGGGGAGTTATTTTGTAATGCTGCCATTAGAAAAAGGAAAGCCCAATATGGTCTTAGTCAGAATGGATAGCTGTTATAAGAACCTACATAACTAGCAACAAGTTCGTTAACCAACCTTCAAGATCTGTGGCTGGTTTGCTCTACTTTGCAGTTCTCCTAAATCGATTTCAGTACCACTGATGAGTTTATCCACTGCTTTCATCTGCATGATGAGATTGTAGCTTCAGTAATTATTTCCCCCCATTCAGAAGGATAATAACTTACTCACACATAAATGCATGATAAAAAGAACTGGAATGGAACTAAGGGAGCATGCGGAGCCAAATTCAAGGTTGTATACAGTAGCACCTTATTTAGAGAGCACTGACAGTACAAACAATACATCACTAATTCACTACTGTTGTTCCATTCCTTACATACCATTTAGGCATTTACAGAAGATTTAGAGTGGCATGAATCAAAAGGGTGAGGGACATGTGCTGCTCTAGATCTTCAAGAAAGTGCTTGCAGCAACCTTCTCCAGTTCTGCCACACTACTATGGCTTATGGGGACTACTACTAACAGGATAGGTAATTTCGGTTTTATTATGAGCAAATCTCTGTAAGGAACTGTTCCATTTTGTTTTGTTATTTCCATTTTGCAGAATATAGGGAAAACCCATTACACCATTTTCGCTTGCTGAAAATATCAGTGTGTGCAGCTATGATAACAGTCGGTAATAATAAGAACTTCCGAAGACAATGAAATTTGAAGTTGGATGAAAATTTTCAAGACAACACCATAAGCTCTTAATTGAAGGCACAGTAAAAAGAGGGCAAAGAAGTGTGGGGATTCTAGAGGAAATTTTTTAAAGCATGATCCAAACTCTTCCCTGTTTTTACTTTTTACAATAAGCAACAGCAGTGAGAATGTTGTTTGTAATTTCTCGTTTAAGAAAGGTGATTGACAAATACATGAAAAGCTAATTTGGATAAGAGCCTGAACACTACAGCAATCAACACTTAAACTATAGTCCAATTGGACAGCTCAAGATCACAAGTTCATGAACCAAACACATGGTCAAAGCCATGTAATACATGTTTCTTTCAGGGTTGGCTACAGCTTACGACAGGGTCTCAGGCACGTTTGGATTGCTGCCCTCATTACCCAGGCCAAAATTTGGCCATTGACTGCGGGCAAGGATGCCGTTTGGACAGTGGCCACGATTTGGTTGGCTTTGGCACCATGCCTGTGCTGCAGTTCATTTTGCTGCCCATACGCAGGCAATTTGTGGGCGGCCAATTCCTGAGCCAAAGTTTGGCCGGCCGATGTCTTTGGCAGGGCAGACACTGGCTGACATCCAAACCTACCCTAAATTCTAAATTGATGGATTGCAGACTAGTTCCGTAACGTCAGTTAGACTTCCATCCTAAATCATACCTCCTCATCTGAAGCATCAAAACGAGCTGCAAGGATGTACGTCGTGTCATCAGAGATCCCGCATCGTTTCAGGGATTCCGTAATCTGAAACCAATAATCACGGACGAATCGTCAGCATACTGCATTGGACCAACCTCACAGTGCAAAAGCAAGAAACAGCTGCTAGATCAATCACATGCTTCGACCCGGAGTAGTTGTAGACGAGCTCAGAGTGCAGAGTCCTTGTGGTCAGTGACTCCCTCGCCTTCGACAGCAGCGCCTTGTGTGCCGCTGCAAGAACAGGGAACACATCCGGCACCTGTCATTGATAAGATGGAAATAAAGAACATGCCTCGAGCTTCATGATTCATAAACTCCAACCAGGAAATTGGAACATTCATAAATGGTAGCGCACCAGTGATGCATTGAGGAACGCGACCTCCGGCTCCAGCTTCCCTGACTGCATCAAGTCGAGGAGCTCACTGATATGTTCAACACCAGAAATCTTCAGCGAGTTCGCAACCGCAAATTTCACTCGTGAAAGTAAAGAACTCGGCACGGCTGATGGTTACAGCGGGACAAGTGGCGGCGAAAGTCGAAAGAGGACAAAAGGAACGCGGAGCGGCGGGAGTGCGTCCGTACCGGCTGTTGGAGACGTCGGAGTAGAGGGCGAGGGAGACGCTGCGGCCTCCGGCGACCGGGAAGCTCTTCATCCCGCTCGCAGCGATGGGGGGAGCGTGCGGTCTCGTCTTCCGGCGGGCGGCGGCGGAGCAACCCTATTCCTCTCTCCGTTTTGGAGCGGTTAACGGGGCAATTACCGATAATGCCCCTGTCAACGGGCACAACTACATGAGTGGCCCAAGCTTTGCGATTCGTGCGGCGCGAAATCCTCGCCGCATAAAAGAATTTTCGATTTCCCTCCGACGAGGATTTTGGAGATAAGGCCGCGCCGCGCGCGCTCTCCTCTCCTCCACTCTCACCACCGTCCACCGCCTGTCCACCATGAGCTCCTCGCCGCCGTCGCCGGCAGCCGCCGCGGCGTACGGGAGCTGCCACCGCCTCCTTCTCGCTTCAACCACTGTGCCGGCGAGGAACGGGTGCGCGGGGCGCGCACGCAGCCTCACTCTCGCTCTCCGCTGCTTCCCAGTTGGTGGGCACAGGTAAGTTGCTTTTTCTTAGTATAATTGCGAGGGAGCGGGGAACCTTCAAGTGAGCTAGCCTAATCGGTTTTGTTTTAATCCACTCGTGAAGGTTAAAGAGTCGAAGGGTTGCGTGCCAAGCGATGACGGAGACCGAGCCCGAGCCTGAGCCCGAGCCCGAGCCCGAAGGCAATGGCGACGAGGAGGTACATACTAGCATTTCCCTCTTTCGGCTTCCTGAATTTACCATGCGCATATGAGCAATGTATCCCATTTTTTAGTGTATCACACTGAGGCTCAGATGTTCAACCGCCGGATTGTAGTTTTAGTAAGAGCAAGGAAGCTCCTCTTGATTAAATCTGGAATTACCGACGAAGCCAAAACTTTGCAGCAATTCAGTGGTTTAATAGTTTTGTCCTTTCTTTCCAGGAGAAAGCAGTGCTTGGAGATGATGCTTCGTCACCTTCGGCTGATAGTGTTGCAGAAGTAAATGGGCCTGCAGAAACTGACTCCAGTACAGACAATGTACGCTCCTTGCTTACAGTTGTTCAAATTAATTTTGTATCTTGCAAAAGTAGGTTTCCCTTGCTTGCTCGGCTTCAGTTGCCCTGTACTTTAAATGTAGCGCAGTCACTTCCCTATTGCCTGTTAGACCTTGCGATGAACGTGTAACTGAACTATAATATTTAGCTTTCCCATGACTCACCAGAAGAAAGATGAAACCACGAATGCAGAACTGCTGAGCTCCAGTGATGCAGTTCAGAACATTGATGGAGATGCCACTACTACCAATGATACGCAGGTATGCTTTAAATTTATGCCCGCCATCTTAATTTCCTATAGGACATTTTAGAATTCATATCTAATAATCTGTTAAACATAGGAGGATGTGGAAGTTGTTGAAGTCGCTAGCGGCTCTCCATTGCCAGGAATGAAGGTAATTATTTTGTCGTTCTACATGTTTATCAGTTGAGTGGGAGCTGAAATTGAAAGATGGATCCTGCTGCCTACTTTTTCATCATTATCTCAAGTGGTAGGGTCAATATAAATAGATAAAAATTGTATTATTTTATTTCAATATCATATCTCTGAACTCTGCTGCAATGAGGTGCTGATAGTTTTTTTTTTAAAAAAATATGAATGATCTTCAGCAACAGCTTGATGACGCTGAAAGGATTCCCAAGGCTACAATAGACATTCTCAAGGATCAAGTTTTTGGTTTTGACACTTTTTTTGTGACAAGTCAGGAGCCTTATGAGGTGAGCAGCTGGGATCTCATGGTTTTCCTTTTGGATAACTTAGATTTTATCAACGGTTTCTTACCCAACTGTGTTTATAGAGCTGCATTTGCTGTTACCAGCAGGCCTACTCTTGGGCCAACTAAGCCCGCTCTTACAGAATATGCTTAAGCTTTTAAACTAATTGTGTATGTTATTCATACTCGGATTTGGAATGACTAAATGTTGTTTACCTTCACTTGTCTGTACAAGGGTGGAGTGTTGTTCAAAGGGAATTTGCGTGGTAAACCTGCCAAGAGTTATGAGAAGATCACAAATCGGCTAGAGGTAATCAGATGCTTGCAAAGCTGCCCTCAAAAGTCTGTGCTTCTCGAAATCTGTTAGTGTCTTAATTATGTTGACTCCTGGTTATCAACAGAACAAATTTGGTGATCAATATAAGCTTTTCTTCTCGTCAACCCAGAGGATGAGAAGCCAGTTGCAGTAGTTATACCCAGACAGACATTACAGCCTGAAACTACAGGTAACAAAAAGTCATTCCTTCAGTGCACTGCACTTGGTAGTTCTTAGAGTGGTCCTAATAGTTTGCTTTAATTAAATGTTCAGCTGTCCCAGAATGGTTTGCTGCTGCATCATTTGGATTAGTCACCATCTTTACTTTGCTTCTCCGGAATGTACCTGTTCTGCAGGACAATTTGCTGTACGAGGTTCCTCTTCCATTTAACCACTTTCCTTGATTCTGTATTATTTTAGATTGTTCTGTATTCAGATTCATGTGAATGATTTTTATGTTTTTACTGCCATGTATAGCCATAGGTTACTGTGAGTTTCCCCTGTTGAAGGAATGCATATATTTCCCAAATACTTTGTCATATATCAATCAAAACATTTACCTATTACACATGCTCATAAGTCTTTACCTTCCAGATCAACATTTGACAACCTTGAACTGCTAAAAGATGGACTATCTGGTGCCCTAGTAACTGGGCTCATAATAGGGGTCCATGAAATTGGGCATATCCTTGCTGCCAGGGAAAGTGGAATCAAGCTTGGAGTACCATATTTTGTTCCTAGCTGGCAGGTAAAGACAGATTGCTTGTCTTTTTTTTTAGGAAAAAGTCCATTTTTTACCATCTAACTCTTGCCTCAGTTTGGTTTTGGCCATCGAACTCCAAAACCGGGTATCTTTAGCCATCCAACTGTCAAAACCGTTAAATTTGGCCATCGGGCTGTTTTGATGGGTGGTTTCAATTTTTTAATTCACAATTTAGTCCTTAGATCTTAAAATGATTATTACTTTTTGCTCGTACCTCTGATTTAGGTGATTCTTGCGGTCACGCATTCGTAACGGTGAGCTTTATCTTTTAAAATGTTATTTATACTATTTTATCACTATTTCTTATATTATTCTTATGTTGTTGTGTATAAACAACAATATAAGAAAAGTAAAACAAACATTTACGAAATAATATGTCCATGATTTTAAAAGATAAAGCTCATCGTTACGAACGTATGACCACAAGAATCACTTAAATCCGAGATACGAGAAAAAAATAGTAATCATTTTAAGATCCAAGGACTATTTTGTCCTTGGATCTTAAAATGATTACTATTTTAGTCCTTGAATCTTAAAATGATCACTATTTTTTTTCTTGTATCTCTGATTTAAGTGATTCTAGTGGTCATGCGTTCATAACAATGAGCTTTATCTTTTAAAATGTTGCTCATATTATTTTGTAATTGTTTGTTTTGTTTTTCTTATATTATTGTTTATACACAACAACATAAGAATAATATAACAAATAGTGATAAAATAGTATAAATAACATTTTAAAATATAAAGCTCACCGTTATGAATGTGTGACCGCAAGAATCACCTAAATCAGAGGTACGAGCAAAAAGTAATAATCATTTTAAGATCTAAGGACTAAATTGTAAATTAAATAAATTAAAACCACCCATCAAAACAGCCCGATGGCCAAATTTGAACGGTTTTGATAGTTGAATGGCTAAAGATACCCGGTTTTGGAGTTCGATGGCCAAAACCAAACTGAGGCAAGAATTGAATGGTCAAAAATGGACTTTTCCCTTTTTTTTAACTTGTCTACAACTACAAGACTACAATTTAAGGAATAAATCATGTAAGTATCACAAATTAGTTCCATCTTTAAAAATGAATGTTTCATGAAGTTACTAGAAAGAAACTACAAGAGCTTTGTTCAACCTTTTAATTTTAGCTCTGTTTCAGAGTTATTAATATTAAAGTAGTGTTTGATCCCTGAGTGTGCTTTTCTGCATAGAGTGGGGCTTTGATCATGACTATGACCATGTGTGCTTTGTTACTTTAATACTTTGTCATGAAGCTTGGTACTTTCTCTTGCCATAATGAGTCTTGTTTTGTTCCATTGTTGTAGATAGGATCTTTTGGTGCCATTACCAGGATTGTCAACATTGTCCGCAACCGTGAGGACCTACTGAAGCTAGCAGCTGCTGGACCACTGGCAGGGTTCTCCCTTGGATTTGTTCTTTTGTTGTTGGGCTTCATCTTACCTCCAAGTGATGGCCTTGGCCTCGTGATAGACCCAACAGTCTTTCATGAATCATTTCTTGTTGGTGGTCTTGGTAGGCATTTAATCACAATTTTGCAAGAATATATTAGACTATGCACATAAGCAGCTTTTAGTTGAAATATGCATAATATTTTGTTAAAAGATCAATCTTTCCTTGGTACAGCAAAGCTTCTTCTTGGGGATGCTCTGAAAGAAGGAACACAGCTATCAATAAACCCACTTGTTTTATGGGCGTGGGCTGGTCTATTGATCAATGCCATCAATAGCATCCCTGCTGGAGAACTTGATGGTGGCCGAATAGCATTCGCAATGTGGGGAAGAAAGGTTGCTGCTATGAAAAGCTTTTTTTCCTCCTTCTGTAGGCTTGTATCTGAGAAGGGCTTGCATTTTTGTTCATCAGTGCACTTCTGATGACCGCTTGGAATTGTGCCAGGTATCGTCACGGCTCAGCAGCCTCACCATTGGATTGCTTGGGATCGCAGCACTCTTCAACGACGTCGCCTTCTACTGGGTGGTGCTGATCTTCTTCCTGCAGAGAGGCCCAATTGCTCCTCTATCCGAGGAAATCACAGACCCTGAGAACAATTATATTGGCATTGGTGTCGCTATTTTGCTCTTTGGGCTTCTGGTCTGCCTGCCCTACCCATTCCCCTTTGACCCATCACAATTGACGGATATCGATTTTGACTTGTGAAAATAAAGACAAAAAGAACAGTCGCAACTCCCCGGCTTCTCATGCCCCAACTGTATCTCTGAGATGTAACCTATCGGCTCTATATTCTGTTGTGCCGCCTTTGCTCCACTGCTCTTGTAGTAGCAAATAAAAGCAGGAGCTTTTGTTGTGGTAGATTGTCTGTTGTGTTTTAGTAGTTTGGTTGGTCAGAGTAGAAAGATAAGAGTACGTTAGTTTCGCTTTAACTTAATATCTCTCTAGTTTTTTTTCTCTTTTTGATACTTAGTATCTCTCTAGTTGTGTGGCACATGAACAATCGTTTCCTGGCCAGGGTATGATTTTATTGGATTCATGCGCCAGGTCTTTACCTGGAAGGGCCATGGAAGGACTACTCAATCTGTCGTACCTGCACGCTCTAGCAAACAGCCACAAATTCTGTAGGACACAAATAAAGAACAGTTCCAGTCAATGGAACATGCCCACTGCCAGGGTGAAGTCATGAAGCACAAATTGCATATCCAAGATGGTACAATGCTCCAGAAATTATCACATAAAGGACACTTTTCAATAGTGTATAAAGGTCCAGGGCTGAAATTGCACATTGAGCAGCGCATGACATGACATGAATGAACTGGATATAAATATTGGACATTCAAAGAACCTACATATAACAGAATAATAAGGCTCGTTGGATGATCCCAACGTCCCCTGCCGCTCTGAATATTCTGTATCCAAATAATTCCATCAGAATCATGCCTTTATGCTTTCTTCATGTAAGTGAATCACCGTGCATAGGGTCCTGCTCTATCGCTGCACAACTCATCATCAATATCAATACTATCCAGGCACATCAGGTTGTTGTTGACGCTCGGCTCAGAGCTGGCATTGCTGCTTGTTGCGAGAGGTGAGTCCGAAACACTCATCGGTCTGCTCCTTGTGGACCCTGATCGTGCACTATGAACGGATGATGCTGGGATGCTTGTCATAAGAGGCCGTAAATTGTTTGGAATGCTGCGCCTTATGTCCTGTAAAAAAAATACACCTCAAGTTCAATTAACTGAATATAGAAATTGTTGTTAATAATTAACTGAGGGAAAACAAAACATACCATATGCCTTAGTGCCATATCCAGTGACTTTTTTGACAATGACCTACCAAAGCCAGAGCTATCTGGAGAATTTGACGATTTACCAGACATACTGTTGAGGCTGGATCTTTGATCATCATGCTTTGGAGGAACTAGCCTTCTCATGTGCACAACCCTTTCAACCATCTTATTACCCATTTGAACTGGGTTCACACTGTCACCGCCATTGAGATGTGATCTTCTCACTGCTGGCATGGAGCTCCCTGAAGGCACGCTGCCACTTAAAGTCCTTCCTCTGGAGGGAGAGCAAGACTGCCGTCTTGGTCGAGCAGCTGGCCCACTCTCAACAGAGGAAGACCTAGAACTAGGTGCCCCAGGTCGGCCCCGGGTGGCAGAGGTTGGTCTTTCTGGTAGCGATGTCCTTAGGTTTGGAGGCGCATCAAGAGAGAAGCCAGGCATTTCAGATGGTTTCCATGGTCTTGATTTCACAGTAGGTGAGCTGCCTCTTGAAGGTGTTGGCGCTGTAGTTTTTGCTGGCGAAGAACCTTTGGGCATTGTGGAACCTGGTTTGGAGATTGAGGATGATCTAACTGGTGCAGCCAAGTTACCATGTTGGACCAAAGGGGCAGAAGGACGCCTTGTAGGGGTTGATGCCCTTGATGTAGGCTTGCTTTGTGCTGGTATCGAGGGCCTGGATGAAGGTGTTGTCGACCTGGTAGCAGGTATTGATGATCTCGAAGTAGGTGTTGATGACCTACTAGCAGGCGCGGATGTCCTGCCTGAAGGAGCTGGATTCCTGCTAGCAGGGCCAGCTGCCCTGCTTGAAGGGGTGGTTGACCTGGCTGAAGGGAGTGTTGACCTTGAAGTCGGTGTTGATGATCTTGGGGCAGAAGCTCCAGTTTTGGCAGGTACAGTTGCCCGGGAAGTGGGGGTTGAAGGTCTCGAACCTCTGGAATTAGCTGTCAAAGCAGGGCGCCCAGTTGGTGTTGAAGGCCTTGATGAATTAGAAGTAAGCCCCCCAGACGATGACGGTCTACGGGTTGTAGCAGCTGAGTTCAAGCTGTTTGATGATGCTGTTCTTAATGGAAGGCTGGTTCTTGTTGGGGGATCTGGATGATTGGCCAACTGAAACAACATCTTATGAGAAGATATAACAGGAAGTAATGAATACGACAATGTACTAGTTATCATACTTAAGGAAAGTAATGTAATGCCAAAGGTAGGTTACACGAAGAATTTCTAGTGAGACATAAATTACCAAAACAAATAGTATTGGGCACAGAACCTTCCAAATAAAATATCTTTTAGACAACAAAAGGCACCATAAAAGCACACTTAATGTCAGATACACAACAAAAATAATAAAATGGTATATTTGAGGTTAATGTTATGGTAGGCCTAGCAGACATCTTTGGGGAGCTTGCCTGTCATAAAGAATCTGAAACAACTTAAAAATATCTACTCTCTAGAAAGTCATTATGCATCCACCAAGAGGTGAGATTTCGCTGAATTTATGTATGCTGCTTAAAAGTATTGAATGCAATAATCTTGTACTCCTAAGAACCAAAGTGCATCTTATGTTCAAATGACTCACCCTTGATTTTAAGGAAGTTGGACGAGTCTTTGGCGTTCCAACTTGGCTCACTGGCGACCTTTTTGACTCAACATCTAGAGAAGGGAAAAGTGGAGTTCCTGGTGGTGTCAGAAGCCTGAAAATAAACAACTCCATTTTGAGACAGTTATATAATAACTATGAAACTGCGGATCAGAAGTGACCTACAATAAAATTTAGGATGCAGCATAATGCACTTAATCTTGATATCAAGAATATAAGCAACAGATATATCAAAATATGTAGCATAGCATCTGAGGCTGAGGTGAGATGACCAATCGTGTCTGATGAACATAGCATAATAGTGATATCAATATATAGTAATGAGAATAATAAGATATCACTTTTATTGATCCACTCATGAAGAAAAATAATTATTTATCCCGCACATAGTTTGATATTGTGAACTCTGCATGGAATAAGTGATTGTACAGCTGAGAGCTGACTTAATCAACACGAACACAAACCCATTTAATCAGCCGCTTTAACTCATTTCCTTACCCACTTAGATTAATTTCACCCTAACCAAATCAAGTAACTAATCCAGCACTTCTACAAACTACACAAGAGCAAACAAGAAAATATCCCGGGAACCTGTTACATAGTCTACCTGCCCCCTACCAACCACACATCAGCAAGCAATCCAATAGTCAAACTCTTGACAAAAAAAAAATTGTCTTCATGTGTTAGCATAGCTACCTATAATTTAAATACTTAGAAAACCTATACCCTATTAACTAGAAAAAATGCTTAAACCGACACAAAAGTAAGATGTGTTATTATCCCCAAGCCATATAAAATTTCTCACACTTGTTAATAGAACCCACAGTAACAACAGATATTTAGCACGCAAGCAAGACTGCACCAACCAAATACATTTCAAATCAGCTAGGACCAAGATAGGTAGCCTGTTGTCATAGGATTTAAGGTATCCGATGTCGAAATGTATTCAATACAGAACTATTGCATCTACCCAGAAAAGCAACAAATTCCCCAGAAACACGGCAAGCTAGAGACATATTAGCTAGCTAACCAACCAGAAAGCAAAGAGAAGGAACTAAACCATTTGAAACCTAATCGATTCATAACTCCAGAAACAGATAGCACAACTTTATGAGCGTGCATTAACTAGGCAAGCAATCAAACAAAGGAGCAGCAACCAGGGATGACAAGAGATCCAACTGTTACCTCCAACAACCACCATGACCCAACCTTGCAAGCAATAACAGCTGAATTCTAACTAACATCACTAAATTTTAACAAAAGACAAACTTTATGGTACGCTGTCAACAATATAACAGATAAACTCACAAGCAGAGTTAGATGAGACCAAAGGAAAATTTAGAGAATAACTGGAGATCCTCTGCACCATGATAATCATCAATCTACTGAAGAATGAAGCATCAGATGAGATCAGGTATAAGGCTAGAACCCAAGACAATTAATTTGAAATTTCTCCACCCCTAAAGGTCACAATTTTCTCATTCCCATGGGTAGAACACAACAGAGCAGATTGCATTCATTTAGGAACCCACACCAAAAATTACACTCTAAAACCCACAAAGCTCCCAACTTCACGCCTTAAATTACACAAAAAAAAAGGACAGAACTCAAACTTACAAAATGCTACAATTAGAATTAGGTAGAAGAATTCTCGCAGCAATGGTTATGTTGCCCACAACGGAGAAAAAACAGAAATTTAGAATTTACGAGCTAACATGAGTAAAAGCTCGGAACTTAGCACCTACCAGTCGTAATCGTTCTTGTCGCCGGCGTCCGCATTGAGGAAGTCGTCTGCTCCGCCGGGCGCCCTCCTGAATCCGCCGCCGGCCACCTTGTACGCCGCCGGCTTGGGCTCTACGACCAAACGGAACCAGAAGTTGAAATCAGAGTAAGCTAGGGTTTCCGTCAAAACAGGAACGAAATGCAAAGGAACGGAAGCGGGAGGCCAGAAGAAGACGCCGAAATGAAGCTCTCACCAGCGGGTGGGTGTGGGTCGAGTTGCCGCATCCCGTCCCCCGCTGCGGCGCCGCCGGAGAGCAGGAGCTGGTCCGCTGCGGCCGCCGCAGCACCGCGCTCCTTCTCGCGGCGGCGCATCTCGAGGAAGAGAGCGAGCTCCTCATCCTTCTCCTTGATGACGGCGCCGAGCGTGCGCCCCCTGGCCTCGCCGTCCGGCATGCCCACCCGGCGCTGCATCGGGCGTCACTGCCCCAGCGCCGGCGGCAGCGGCATTAGGGTTCCGGCGGGCGAGATCTGTCGCTGGCGGGCGGTGCAGCGGCCCAGTGAGGAGCAGCAGTGGGAGTGAAGCAAACGGAAGCTGGGACTGGGAGGGTGGAGGTGGTGGTGGATGGGGATGGGGATGGCGCCCGTGTCCCTGTCTCGCGGTGGTGGCCTGGCTTGGACTCCGCTCGCGTGGTGCGAGACTGCTATGATGCCCCTGGCCTTGGCTTTGCTTTCAGCTCAGGATTGGGGATGGCGATGGAGATTGGAGGAGGATGACGGAGCTGTGAAGGGGAAGGAGGGGGGATTGAGGTTTGAAATTGAATTGGGGTGGAATTTTGAACTGCGGATGGGGAGATTTTGGGGAGGACTGCTGTCTGTCTCTGTCTACGGAGTATGTGCGCTCTTGTTTTTTTTATTGCGGACTGAGGCAGAGTTAATAAATGGCGGGCCATATAGGGTAAATGCTACGGGTACAAGCGTAAGTGGACCACGGCTGAACTTTTGACATGGCTGAACTTAAAACAAAACATAACTGTCTCTCAATCATAGGGGTTTGCTTGATGGATGCCTTTGGATATGCCTGTATGTCATAGGGGTTTGCTTGATGGATGCCAGAGTCCAAAAAAAATTGCATTCGCCAGCTCCTTTTGGAAACCATTTGGATCAATTCTAGTTTTTGGCGTGACTAAGCTACTTGTCATTTTCCGGTTAATCAGCAGACAATCCGTTATCACTCATGACAACGATTTGCAAGGCTAACACCGGTACAGTTAAAGAGAAGCCATTAAATGACAATAGACTTTCTTTAATAGTACGTGGGAGATTTAGGGAAGCTATATGTTGAATTAAAGTTGGCTTCCACAAGAGGTAATAGTTGGCCTACCACATAGGAATAGGTGTAGCGAAGTTCTGGTGCACAAAATGTTTTGCAATCATATGGGATAAGGACCTGTTCGGATTTAATTCGGGCCTCCTTTGATAGGTGTTTGGATCGATTTTAGTTTGGCACATACAAGATACCATTCTTTGGTCACGCAAGCAAACTGGTATGGTTTGAGCCAACAATTTGGCAACTGATACAACCGAAACAACACCTTAAGCCTTCCTTTGAACAAAAGATTCTCAAAATATAGGAATAAAACAATGTAGGATCAGAAAAGGTTTGAAAAGATGCCTCTTTGAGGCAATGCAAGAAAAGCATAAGAAACAAACAAAAATAAGGCTAGACCTTAGTCCAAAATTCCTTTAGAATAGCACAATCTATAGGAATTTCAAAGGAACTATGAAGCATGCCTTTCAAAGGGCATCATAGGAATTTTTCTATAGAAATCAAATCCTCCAAAATTCATATGTCTCTGTTCAATTCAAAAAGAACCCTAAGCAATAACATTGTTTCACAGCGGTAGGAGGGAGATTTAGGGTAACCGTATGCCAAATTGTTTTTCCTTCCAAATTTGTAATCTACGCCTCTATGTGTAAATTTAGGGAATCGTGGCGTTCAAACTTGTCCATAAATATAAAAACTTCTAAAGTGTCCACCAGGCCCAACAACCATTCAGGGTAGGGGTTAGCTTAACAACAAGACACAAAGTGAAGAAATCAAGTAGTAATTGTAACTAGTGAGGGGCGTCATGGACTTTTCTCTCTCAGTTTAATTTATCTTATAATTCCTAGAAGTCTTCAGATTATTAGGGAGAGGATAGTTGATTAATGTTTAATAGGGTCATTTGGATATGGTAGAAGAAAAACTCTTTCGTTTTGCATTGTTAGGAAGAAAGTTTAGCTGGTTCTTTGACTTGGTAAATTCTCACGTGAATTCTAAGTGTATCCCTTACTTTTATGGAATGTGGGAATATGGGATGGCCAAAAATATTGTGCTGTTTTTTAATCGTACATATGCACGTCTATTGTGGCCTTGTGGGTTTTCCGTTAGCTAGAATAAGCATGGATTGAACAATTAAGAATTTCTAATCATTCGTCAAATAAACTATGAAAATGGTGGTCACAACTACTGAAGTCCCGTGGATGAAGGCACCAAGAACGCGCAATGATCTTTGCTCCAAGCCTCCAATCAACAACTAATGGTTCGTATTAACAAGTCCCAGTTAGCGAGAAGTACTCCATATTCTGTACTAACTCATTTTCTGTCTCATATAGGATAAGGCCATTTATTGCTTTGCAGGAGAACATAGTACGAAACTTATTCCGTATGAGATGATGCAGCCAATCTTGTCAGCTAACTCTTTTTTGTCAACGTGTATGATTCAGTATACTAATTAACAAAAAAATGGTGCACACATTTATTCTTTTAATTGGTGTTCTTGAATTAGTACATAAGAAAATTACATTGCTAGTACTGACACTAGAAATATATTAGTAGAGAACAACAAAGAGTAGAAGTTATCAAATAAACATTAATGGATACAATAACTTCTTAGGTCGGTCTCAGTGGAGAGTGTCATCGCACAGTTGCCAAGACTGGAAACTTTGAGAACTGTGCCGGGGGAGTGTCATCACCATGACATCCTCTCTCAGTGGGGAGTGATATCATGGTGATATTTATGAGGGGAGTGTCATGGTGACACTCCCCCGGCACAGTTCTCAAAGTTTCCAGTCTTGACAAACGTGCGATGACAATCTCCACTGACTGGCCTGACATACTCACATTCGCAAATATGTGATGATTTAAGGTTGTCTTAAAGTCAACCATTTTATACCTTGTTTGTGTACCTTTTTCATACGACGAGTTTGGATATTTTAACATGATACAAGTGTCTCTCTTAGAATTTAGTTCCATACTATATCTTTGTTATGTTTATAACTATTTTGTAGTAACAAACCATACTAGCCAAAAGTTGTGTTTGAAAACTGTATAGATGTCCATAACACACCGTTTATTTATGATTGACACTAGTATTATTTGGATAGCTCCTTAAATCGACAAACAGCATGTCCTGATCAGTAAAGTGTTTATACGATAACATGTGTCCATCGTTCCACCCAAAAAAGAGCAGAAAACGAAGGACCCGACGTGCAGTGGCAACAAGGCTGGACGCGTGGGCCATGGGGATTGGTATTGTATCGGTCCCGTTTCTCCCCTCGTTGGACGGAGTCCCAATGTTAGACTGACCCACAGGCATGACGCTACGACCCATCCGCCCACTGATGCGTGGGTCCGGGCCGCGTCTCCCACCAACCAGCGGCGCTCACGTGTCGCCTCGCCTCCCTTCGCGTCAGGAAGGCAAAGGCAAAGCAGCCGAGGCGACAGGAAAACGCCGGGGTGGACCCACCCGTGACGCCAACGCCTTCACCTGCCCGGATGTGACATGTGAGTACCAGAGCAGCGGGATGGTCCCACCGTCAGTGGAAGGGTACGTCGGCTTCCGTGCGCCGCTGGCAACGTCCTCATTTTGGTACCAGGAAAATTGCCATGGAGATTTGCAGTGGCCGATGAATGTACTCCGTATTTTCTGAATTCTGATCCTATTAGTTCCAAATTTCAGTTTTTTAAAACAAAGTTTTGAATTCCGAAGTTCGGATCTTTTTTTGCAGCCCCATTTTTGGATTACATGTATAGAGGCACATTCATAACTGCATGCACGCGTCATCATTTTTTTTTTTTGTAACGACCGGAAAGCTTTGCCGTGAATCTTATTAGAAGAAGAAAAATAGAGTACAAGTGCCACCCCAGTTTTTTTTATTAAGACCAACCGGCCATCAATTCATCACTACACATGTCACTTTACAGTTATTTAGAGATAGTTGCACTCACTCATGGGCAAATCGTTGGCACTGAAAAAAACCCTAAAGGATGAAGGGCATAGTCGTATTCATACTCCTCCATATAGCCTAGTAAGAGTTTTTTTAGTTCTAAAAGTAGATGTTTTTTCTTTGTTTAGGTTAGCCAGTTATATGCAAGAGATAAAATGGAAGAGACAAGACAAGGCTTCCTTGGCAACAAAAGAATCATAGTAGGTGTGTATGTTGGGGTGGGGTGGTGTAGTATTCTTGTTTGGGTGTTAAAATGTAATCTCCTCTCTCATTAAAGCATCCAAATACATAATGAACAGTTATTGTGTTTTCTAATGTCACAGTGTTTGCGAAGGGAAGATACTTCAATCCTATGCTATGCTTTTATGTTAATGTTTTGCACGAACTATATATGGTTCTAAAAATGATCCATATGCTTTTTGAGTGCTTAGATTACATGAACAGAGATGGATTCACCACCCTCATAATTTTCAGCCATGGACGAATGAAAGGAGGGAGAGGAAAAGGATGAGGGATAAGGCAGAAGACAAGATCGCTTTTGAGGTACGATGTATCCGTCATTGTAAATGGCTCTCATATAATGCATATTCTCGGCTCGCATTTCTCTGGATTTATTTCAGAATTTAACCAGCGCTATTCTTTCAGTGGTAGGCGATGTGCCCGTCGACAGCGATGCGCCAGTGGTGACTTCGTCAATTTCAAGGATCTGTCAGCTCAGTCTCCGAATGCTCATAGGAGTAGGGTTGCGTGCGTGTATTCGTAAGGACGAGTGTGTGTGCGTGTTTGTGAGCGTCTGCGTCTGTACTGTGTGATTCTTTTAGAGCATGAGCAAACTAGTTTAAGTAAATGCATTAGCTCTTCATTAAAAAAAGCATGTAGAATAGAAATGTTAGTTCTTTAATTAGGCCCATGTAGGCCAAGATGTCACGTGAGCCGGTCCATCCAAGCAGCATCGTGCTGACCGCATCAATACGGGTCACGGTTCTTGACCAGAATCTCAGGCGTTCATTCCTGCGGTGCGCAGCAGATGGTCGTGGCAATGAGTTGCACCAGTCAGATCACTGGTGGAACGTCTTTAATTTCCACGCTGCATTAAAACACATGGGCCAATTGCATCATGCCTTCTTTTTCATTCTTAACTGTATGTTTGCCTTTTCCTCCTAGATTTTTCATGTTCACCCCCATTTTTAATTTGAGCTATTCGTTGGCCTCTATCATGTGAAGGGTAGTTAACAATCTTAACAATAGAGTATATCTGAACTCTTGGTATGCATGACCCTATAGTTAACAGGAATTTGCATATCTGAACCTATTTTGAATATATATCAATCAAATGGCAACATATATATTTTTCAAGTAAATGACAAAATATAATATATTTTCAAGCATGGTGTACATATCCATGCCCAACTCACATTTACAATTATCATAGAAGAGATTAAATTAGGAAAAGTTCAAATTACTCCCTTCAAATATAGACAAACCCTAAATAACCCTCTAAACCATAACTTGGTTTAATTTACTCCCTAAACTATATCATTTCGTTCATTTTACCCCCTAATACAATTTATCTTTTCTGTTTCTCCATACACAAGTTAAATTTTAATTTCAAATTTTGCAGAGTAATAGTGTACATCATAATGCATGTAAACAATATCTTAGGAAATTTTCATCGTTATTTTACATATGATTTTGGAGTCTAGTGAATTTATTATTAAATATTCTAACCTATCAAAATAATGATGAAAAATTATGATGCATTTTTTTTCTAACATGTGTGTGTACTATCATCTTGCAAAATCTCAACCGAAAATCCCACCTATGTATGAAAAAATTAAAAAAAAGACAAATTGCATGAGGAGGTAAATTGAACCGAATGGTAGAGTTTAGGGGGGTAAAATGAACTAAATAATATTTTAGGGGTTTATTTAACTTAGTTTAGGGGATTATCAAACTTTGGTTATACTTGAGGGGAGTAATTTGAACTTTTTCCAAAAGATTAATTATCCTAATTATATTCAAGCATAATATTGTAGTTTGTTGAAGAATTGACTCTACAGCTTCTCAGCCTAGCTTCTCCTTCCTCAGTTCCCTTCGAGCGCCGCTCTAGCCATAGGCACGTCAATGGATGCACAAGCCTGGGCAAGCCACCTGCTTGCTGCCCCGTGTCCCATGCGGTGGCCCTACACAGCGTATTGAATTTAATTTATTGCGTTCTTTAACCTTATTAGCGTTTACCATAATGAAAACTATGGTAGGGAAAAAAGAAAAGAAAATTTGACCATGTCCTTCCTTGCTTCATTTCCATCCATTTGATCACACCAACATCAATGCAAACTAGCAATCCCTGACCAAGGCCAACCCATAAACTCTGTGCAGCATAGTCATTGTGGTCGGGATGTAATGCCTGAGGACATGGGAGAAAGCAACAGAGCGCAATAGCGGTGGTCAGTCACGTAGCTTCGACGGTGGAGGACCTGAAACTTGATGTGCCTGCAACGGAAAGATACTGTGCAACCTGGATGGTGCAAGGTTAACACAGATGCCTCGTTCCTGCAGACATTGTGTACTGGCGCAGGAGGAGCTGTGATCAGGAATGAAGAAAGTACATTGATGAGAGCGTCGACAACTTTTACAATCATGTACCGGACGTCCTAAGATCGGAGGAAATGACGGCGAAAGATGGAGTACTACTAGCTCGAGCATGTGGTCTGGAGAAGGCGGTATTAGAGCTTGACAACTCATCTCTAGCGACTCTCCAGCGGTCAAAAGAAGGCGAAAGAAGTTCGATTGCCGGAGTCTAGCATGAGATCGAGAATTTTGCAGGGTTTTTAATTACTTTCATATTTACTTTGTAAATCGGAAAGTCAACGATGCATCTAGCTATATTATTGGTCGGTCTCTTTTCAAGCTGAACTTGTTAGGCCAGTCTCAATGGAGATTTTATGGAAGTTTCATGGGCATTAATTTCTATGCCACATCATCAAAATTGCTGATGTGGCAAAACTATTAAATGAGAGAGTTTCATGGGATGAGAGCAGAGTTTCATCCCCATGAAACTCCACTGGCACAGTTACCTAGTTTCCAGTCTAGGTAACTGTGTCCATAAAACTCCCATTGAGACTGGCCTTAGGATAGCTAGTTTAGATTGCAAGAGCATCTCCAAAATACTAGATAAATCTACTGGCTAGGTAAATTTAGAATAGCAGTGGTAAAAAATCCAATCCAATAGACTCTACTTTTTTCCCCACTAGCTATCCCGCTCGCCATCTTCTCCCCTCTGCTCGCTTCTTTTGTCGAGCGCATCCCATCGCTATCTCCATCCGTGGGCGAGAGTACAACATGGTGCTCGGTGGTGGACCTGTGGGCGGCTGTGATCTGCGGCTTTGTCTCCGCGTGGGTGCTCATCGGCTGCAACGCGATGACAACGAAGTTCAGGTTCGACGACCCGCTGGCGGCGCAACTGCACGGTGGGCGTGGGGCATGGGGGATCCTCTTCACCGCGCTATTTGCGTGCAGGGAGTATGTTGAGGAGGTATGGAGCGACCATTCGGGCTGTTCGTGGGCGGTGGCGGGCGACTGCTCTTCCTCGCGCTACTGTTAGCGCTGTTAAATGACACACTTTTAGTGTCATCTAGGTTATGTTTTGGACTAATCT
The DNA here is from genome assembly GCA_015476505.1 of Urochloa ruziziensis. Classification (NCBI taxonomy): domain Eukaryota; kingdom Viridiplantae; phylum Streptophyta; class Magnoliopsida; order Poales; family Poaceae; genus Urochloa; species Urochloa ruziziensis. The sequence continues at coordinate 7,669,740 of CM027122.1, forward strand.
TTATACTAACCCCGCCACTTGGCACTGAAATAACCCCGTTTCGCTTGTGCACATATTTCTGGAGCATTTTGGTTTACACAGGTTAATTGGCTATTTTGGAGCGAATATGGGCTGAATTCGAGATTAGCAACAACACGGCGAAAGATGAAGGCCAAAAGCCCTAATGAAGCCTAAAGGAACCGAAGCCCGTTTATACTCTACTCCAATGGGCCACCTCTAACAAGACTCAATTAAAGATAAGGCCAAAGTACTTCGAGATCAAGACAAATCCAGTGCATACTCAGAAGACCCATCAAGACCCATCTATATCCCGGAGTAACCGACGTCCCAAACCCACAAGTCTTGGAATATCAACTACTAAACATCAAAGGAACTTGCACGCGAAAGATGGGCCCGAGGGAAGCCAAAAACGGCCTGGGCCGCGCGGCTGGCCCCTTTGGCCGTGCCGCACGAGGCGTTTTTGAGCCCTCTTGGCCTCCCCTTCGAGTTAGGGTTTCCTCGCTATATAAATAGCCAATCTTCCAGAGGAGAGCATCATCCATCCACCAGAAGTCGGCGAAACCTAGAAGTGAACACCGGAGGGAGACGACGGCCGCCGCAAGTCCTCGAAGTTATCTAGGGGATCGCCTAGGCCGGCCCTAGCCACCATGGCATCCCTACGTGGTTGTGCCATGGTGGAGTTCAGGAGCTAGGAGTCACAAGTTGGTGCAACGGTTGATGTCTTGTGATGAACAATCATTCATGTTAAAGTAATTGATGTGTTCCGATTCAATAGCGATCCATTTGCCTCCTTTTGTGATTTCATACTCTCTCGGTTGTGCTTGTTTCAATTTATGGCATGCATAGATTGTTTAGGGTGTTCTTGTAGTCGCGGTGACTAGAATTGCATACCGGATCTATCGAGTAGTATGACACGAGCATATGCTCGTGCCCTTGTATCTAACCACTTCGATAGGGAGCATCGTGACAGGGTGTGGCTCGTGTAGGGTGGTGTTCTCGGGAGTTAGACCGGAGGGTGGAAGTTTAAAGATGCTTTGGATGAGAACCATGCTTTGCTTACCAATCTAGCTAGAACTACAACTAGAAGGCGATAGGCTCGAGTTACCCCTTTGGTTGTGCTATCTCTTTTGACTATGTTTGCGGATGAGATCAAACCTTTACTTCATCACTCATATCTATAGGTTTATCCCCTTGTATGCGATCAATGCTTCATGTTATGTTTAACCTGTTAGATTAAATGGAGAACCCTAGGTAGTTTGTAGTCGATCCACAGATTGATAACCTTGGAAGAATACTCTAAGGGAAAGGCTACGATGATCCGTGCGCTTGCGGTGAATCTTGGTGTGCGTTTGCGCCGCCAACAAGCTTTTCTGGCGCCGTTGCCGGGGATCGACAACACAAACCCTAGGTCGATCTATCTAATTTTTCGGACTAACCCTAATTTTTTTATTGCATATATTCTTGTTTTCTTGTTTGTGTCCTTGAAAACAGGTAAAAAGACTAGACACTAGACTCGGGCTTCGACAAGCCCAATCGCGCTTCGACAAGACGATGAATACATGAGGATTTGCTCCTTGGTGGTAGGTGCCTCTGTTCGCCTAAACGGTCGTTTAGTCCGTTTAAACACCGTTTAAACGGTAAACAGAGGTCGACTGTGTCGTTTAGCTCTAAACAGTGGATTAAACGGTTGGGCCGTTTAAACCCGTTTAAACCGTTTAAAATCATCTAAACCGTCTAAACATACTCGAGTTAATCATGATTACATAAGTTAAATAACCATTAAATTCATAATTTAGTCAATAGGATGATTACAACTACCATAATGAACTTCGAAGTAATTAAAATCGTAAGTATACGAAGTGTTGTAGGATATAGATTTCTCCTAAAAATATTATTTGGTAGAATACTTACTTTTTAGATGTGCAAATATATAGAACTTCTAGCAAGTTTGACTTTTATGTACACAAATATGTATGTTTTAGTGTTACTATGCAAAACCGTTTAGGCCGTTTGACTCCGTTTAAACACCGTTTAAACGGACTAAACGCTAAACAAAGGGTGACCGACTGTTTACCGTTTAGCGTTTAGGATAACATCTAGGTGCTAACTTTGTTAGTGGCCCAGCATCCTCCATTGAGCCCCACACTCAAAGCAAGTGGTGATAAATGAGGTACGCCACTGTGTCAATTAATTTTAAGACTAATGTTTTGTGGAGATTTGTTTGTTCAAGCGATAGGTTGGAAGCAATCATGTCAAGCAAGGACGATTCCACCACTTTGGCTCAAGCAAAGCTATGAAGAAGACACACCATTGCCAGCGTACCACTCGATGGTGCAGTAATGATGACAACCATGA